>CM068372.1:198954827-199554827 GCA_034769895.1 Magicicada septendecula | reverse complement strand
TATAGTCTAAGTAAACAGGGCAAGTGTTTCATGTCAGGCATTGAAGATCAGATCCACTAGTCTTTCAAACGTCCATTACAGAGTCAAAATGGAATGACTTTAAACTAGAAAGATCACTTGGTGTCAGAAGCTGTCTTTACTTTATCTTCTTGGTGATCACCCGCTTGGAAATCCGCTCTTCAAGTCTAACTTAGAAAGCCACTGAATACCTGACAGCGTGTCGAGTGTATCGTCGAAGCGAGGTAATGGCTAACGGTCTTTTTTGTTACACTGTTCAGCTTCCGGTAGTGTACGCAGAAATGTACCCACCATCATTTTTCGCCACCAGCACTACCGAAGAAGACCAAGGGCTCCAAAAAGGGTCGATAATTCCATTTGTCAACATGTTCTGTACCAGCCTAGGATTCACTCATGCTTAGCTAATGAAGGTCTTCGAGGAGCTTGGCGTATCGACCGTACCGTTTGTTGTAGTATCTTCAGCACTGATTCGGTAAAAGGAGAGGTTCTTCTCAATGATTGGCCCTTAACCGCAGAAGCATCTTTACATCGTGTAAAAACTGTTTGAAATTTTCAATTCCAGCTTTCGAAAGATCAACGTGAGATCTGTTTAACAAATAATTCCGTCAAATTTCCAGGGCTTGACAAGAACTGGCGTAAGGTAAAATCACTTTTGTGTTATTTTATTTTCTTTGGCTTCTCTGTTTTTACTATTAGTAGTGTCTGTTCAACTGTTTGCTTTGAAGCATACAGCTGTACTTTCATTATTTGTATGATTTCAGTTTTTATTTTTCCTTATATGTTTACGATAGAATCAGTTTTTATCATTGAGACAAATCTGCAAGGATTTCGGATTACAGATCTCTACATTGAAGACCAAGGTGATGGATTTTCATGGAGCTGATCCCATAAGAGGAGCAGGTCGGTAATTGTGAATATCTGGCCTGTAGTGTATCTTACATTACAAACAAGGTGAATGGTGAAGAAGCTTCACAAGTTCAACCACATGTGTGGGATCATCAGGAGAAGTCTAAAATCAAGGAGGAAAGAAACACGCCTGAAGTTCTACAAGGTGATGACCCTCGCCACACTTTTCTATGAGTCTGAGAATCAGACTTTAACGAAGTCCCAGTCAGTCGTATTTAGGCGGCCGAAATGAGATTTATCAGGTATCAGGCATGTGGCAGGACATAATTACTCTTCAAGCTCGCAGAAGAAATACGTACAATATGAACAGCAGGAACTCAATATTATGAGTACATTCGATAGGATTTCTCAGTATCGGCAACAATGGTTGGAACATCTTAAGCGAATGGATGACTGCCGCATCCACAAACACTATCGATTTATAAGCCGAAAGGGCGGAGATGTTTGGGGCATCCAGAGAAGCGTTGGAGTAACCAGCTCTAGTCTATCTGCTTGGGATCGGTCAAACCATTTTTTTTATTTAATCCTTGCTGAAGACGATGATGATCAGTTATAATCGCTATTCCTTATTTTATATTTCAGATAGATTTTTATAGATGACATAGATTTTTCTAGTTCAGACATTATTACGTCTTGAATACTCAGCTCACCTTGACTTAGTTTTGCAGTGGAACATTCTCCTATCATTTTTCCGTAACTTCAAAAAGACCTTCCATTTTCTCTGCTTCGTGCTTACTTTTTTGTCGCTCCTCAGATTCAAGCAGCATTCATTCCTGCCGTCCCTCTGTTCCAGCAAGAGCGTTTTTGCCTCTCCTCTTCTTTCTTGTTTTATAGTTTTTGTGGTTCTTCTGCTTTGCCGTCGGCATTCATCTTTCTGTTCTTGTTCTGTTTGTAGTAACTGTGCCTGGGAAGCTTTCATCCAGAAAAATAGAATGGAGGAGTAAATCATCCAGACTTAATTTGTCTATTGGAATGGAGGAATATTTCCTAGGAGAAAAGAACTCAGTAAGAGATGCAGACATCAAACAACGACTATTTCAAGCTACAGTTTCGTATACTGTAAGATACTGCAATTTTTGTTTGTTTTCGAATTATCAATACATTCTTTATATAAATGACTTTCTACTATTCAAGTTTAAATTTAAAATATTTTAGTTTATTTATACCTTAAAATAAATTAAAACTTGATATTTAGCTCAGAAAACATTTTGACGCAATCTTGTAACGTTTCTTGGTTACCTTTCCTGTTCTTGTAACCTTTGCCATAAAACATTTCTATATTCTTTAAATAAATATTAAGGTTTTATAAACACAGTATTACTAATTTTTATTTAAATTTCCTGTGTAATTACTTCAAAATCAAATGTAATTTGCTGCTTGTAATATGTGCAAACTATTCGATATACAATGCTTGTAAACACAAATTCGAACAGACTAAGAAACGTTAGGTTTATAGTTATGAAAAACAACGGAAGCTGATTGCAGCAGAAATGATTCTCCTTCAGGAGTCCGGCAAGGCCGGCGGCTACAGTCGCAAGTCTTTTGTATGTAGTTATACGATTGTGAAGAAACGCTAGGTTTTTAACAATAGTATTTAAACACAAACCTTAAAAGCTGAGATACTCTTGACTGAAGAGCCTCGTCGTCTCCTTTAGTCATTGGTTACCACGCACGTACATGGAGCAAAATAATAAGTCTCGTTCCGTTATAGTAAACTTATAAAAAACGTTTTAAAGACGTTTTTCAAGTCAAAATTTTCGACTAGGTAAATACATGGCTTTAACGCGCTAACAGCTGAGTATACCTTACACTCATTGATTTGGAAAAAACTGTTGATACTGTTAAGTAGGAGATGCTATTTAGAGCAACGAAGAAATAGGCGTTTCCTTAGGAGGATAAAAGATTAATGTTTCGGCTATATCAAAATCAAACCGCAAATGCAAATGGTAAAAAAATCAAGTAGTGACGCAAGGAAAGGCAAGAAAGTAGACTCTCTCCAAAATCCATTAAAATTTACATTACGGAAGCTACTAAAGTATGGAGAGTAAACGCAATGTTACCAAAATCAATTATGAAGTATTAGTAATACACTGTGTCAAGTTACAGGCTGCAGATTCTCAAGACGAGATGAGTAGAATAGATGAATGCTCTCTCCAAACGTTCTAACACATTGTGAAAATTGCATGGATGGAATATTTAAAACAATGGAGTCAGTTTTAAATATAAGAGTGAAGATGGAAGACGTCAAATTTTAAAATAATTTTAGATAGTTTCAAAATAGAATAAAAACACTTCTGTTAACTAGGAAGGGTAATTAGTGAAGAAAACGGACGTTATATACAAATTTAGAGGAGACACCAACGTCACTATCCATGGATATAATCGAAAGAAGAGTAAACAAACGTCACAATAATGTTAAAAAAGTAAATATTTCAACAAGAGGAAAACGGATTCAATTAAAACTTGTGCGGTAAATATTCCTGTCAAGAACTGGGAGTTTCTCGCTGTATACACTTTGAAAAAGGCTACACTAGTCGAGAAAAACTATTGTTACTGTAAAATTCAGAAACGACATAAATAAATAAACTTCACCAAATATTTTAATTTCGTATCCAACTGTCATTACACGACAGACTTTAGATGATGTTGTCCGTTATTTTCTTCTACTTAATATTCCATTCCTTCCTCTCCATTTATCGCTATGCTTTACATTTTCCCTTGAATAGTTAATTTCTGCTCATACTTTATCCTCACAATATGTCCGATTCATACATACTCGTGCGCGCTAAGACTAAAATTATTGAAAAAGTGAACAACTTGAATTTTGAATTCCGTCGTAATTTTTTAATATTCTGAATTTTTTTTTAATTTTTCGAGGATCTAGATTAGTATAAAAATTCAAGTTATGTAAATTGTTCTGACCTAATATATGCCTGCATTTCTCCGTACACAGAATACTGTTAGTGACTCTGTATTTTGACAACCAACTGAAGAAACAAACGAAACACAAAGCAGATAAGGACACTTTGAAGCCTATTGATGGGAAGTTGGAGTATTTGTTAATCATAGAGTTTACCATCAACAGAAACCACAATACAATTCAATCCAGATATGTAAAAACTCACGTGAATAGTTAAGTATTTGTAATTTAAATAATCATGTGAAAACACTGTATGTTTGGGGAAATGTTGCAATTACAAGGTTTTATTTCAATAACGCACAAACATGTTTTTTGGCATAGATCTTTTACCTTTCCCAGTTTACAATTGTTTTGTGTGATTGTCGTTTTGGTATGAAGGTGAAAATATCTTCTGTATACTACTTTCAGCTGTACCCTGAATTGTGTATATTCTCAAAGGATACACTCACCAAAAACCACTTCCCTCTTCCCTGAACTTACAAAAATCTCGCGAAACACCGCCAATAGGGACCACTTCACGGAAGGTGAGGTCACTCTTAGTGCTCCTACTGCTTTCCGACGAGTATTGTCTTATCCTTTTTCTAACAAGTCTTCCACACCTCTCATTTATCTTTGGGATTTATCATTCCTTGACTGTGTTGTTGGGCGATAGTTTGACACCAAGTATTTGTTAATTCTTTACCTATCTGTCTGTCATGGAGGGCAAATAAACAGTATACATACCATCACAATTCTCTGTTCTGTAGGAATCGGAGAGTGTAGTGTCTGTAATTTTGAATTTTAAAAGTATTCTTTACAGCATCTGTGCCCTGTGACATTCAGGGTCAAGTGGTAGTTTATATTTCCATCCCCTCTAACTCTGTCTATCATTTAGCTGTGTGTCCATCTCCCTCTTGTTTCATCGGACCAACGATTCTGCCATTTTCTCAGCAGTTGTTATCATTACTTCTTTACGTCTCTCTTCATCCTGCTACAGGAAGCTTATGTACTATCTTGTCTTTTATTTGCTACTAACATTATGACAACAAATAAATTTTAAGACACCTGCTGGTGGAATATCACCAAGTAATCGTGAAGGAGACCCAAACCTGTAGCAGTATGCTTTTGGATCTGCTTGTGGTCCCGTATCAGTGCTTTTATGTCTTCCATTTCATGCTTCCGTTTCTCTGTTTCCTGCTTACGTTTCTCGTCCTGTCTTTCCTCATGTTCTGTGGCAGTGTTGAGGGTTTTCTGTTATACTCCCGTTTCGAGAAATTGTGCTTTCTGGCGTTCTTCTGTTTGTACTAATAGCGCTTGAAAACTTCCATTCTGGTCTCCATTCTTACAAAAACTCTTCTACATTATAACTGTCCTCAGATTTCCGCTGTTACAGGTCCTACAGTGTATTCCGCTTCTGATCACTGCTCTTAAGACGGTCGCACGGATCGTCGTCTTTAAATAGTGTTATAAATAATCGAATACCAGAGAAATTTTTAGTTACAGTTTGCAATAAGCAAAACACTAATCGATTCTCGTCTATAACAATTCCTGAAACATACGCTTGTATAACACACGGTAACGTAACAAACAATAAACATCATCTAATTAACAGTGTCAGACTAAATAATGCAAGTCACTAATTACAGATCCGCACACAATAATTCACAGTTATCACTTTAAACTAAACCGTTGCTTACACATTCACCGAATCACAACTCACAGCAACTACTAATAACAAGTCTTAGCACTTCGCTTCGTAATACGCAACTCACTCGTTCTGCGGTGTGGTTTTTATTTATAGTTTTCAGGAACTGCGCTGTTGTTCGTACACTGAAAAAGTTTCACAATGTTGTAACATAATCAGGAGCTCCACAAACATCGCGAACGCTCCATAACAACGCCCAGCTGCTCACACACTGTGTCCAACATGACAATGTTACACACATGTTGCCTATCTCATAGGCGTAAGTGCATAGGCATAGGTTTCCAGTTCCTGTACTCACATTGGTGTTGCGTATAGTAGTCTGTTCTGGACCATACTGGCCTAACTCTCTCTAACTCACTCTTGGTCTACGTTCAGCATTAACCTCCCAAACTGGAGGAAATTTAAGCCACCTTGATCATATGTGGGCCAAAGGTATTTAATTAATGGTCTTGCTCCACCATTAGGGATGGTGGAAGGTATTGGATGAGCAGTGATGAAGTGTTTGAAATGATATAAAGGAAAACATATTACTAACATTCCTGATCAAAAGGAAACAATAAGGTACAGAAACAATTGTTTACGTAATAATTAGAATTGTAACGGTTGATAAGAGAAAAATAATGAGATTTGAATACTACTGTCTTACAGGAAGGGCAAGAAGGAGGTTATTGGTTAAAACAGTAACTTATATCTGCTTTAAATAATACAGTGACTTTAATCATAGGGCGACCTGTATAACTTGACAATTCTGAATGTGAGCATCCAACAATCACTGTGTTAAGATTGTAACAACAAAAAGTTGTATCTGTATTTGTTAATATGTGTGTACACGTGCGTATAGAAACAGAAAATTACTTGTTAGGCATCTGAAATGTTTTAATACTATTTCTTTTGTTTTTGACATGTTATTTGTTTGGAGCAAAGGCTTAGCTTTCTAACAATTTATGTAAATCAAGTTTCTCTCTAAAATCAAGTAGGCCTATAATAAAAGAATTCATCAGAGCCGGCACCACACCCCTTACAGTCCCTGGTACTGTTACAGTTACTGCTATGTCAGAATTAATTGTCACGTAAAAAAATTAACACTTTTTCACAAATTATTGTTTAACATATGCCTACCGATTTTTAATCTTCTATTGCGTTCTATCAGAAACGTTTTGTGACTGCTAATCTACAAACTAATGATGCAAACGTGAATAATTAGATAAACAGAAATTAATGGCCTGGACTGGAAAAAAGAAAATGAAAAATGTAGCTGCATGTGTCTGTGCACCAAAGCATAAATGATATTTCATCTACTCTAGCGATCACAGTCGTGGTTGCTATACAGACAGAAACGAAAGTATGTTTGTAATTCGCTTTTACCTTCGTTATTTTCTGTTCTACCACCTCCTAACTCCGGCGCGCCATCATCTGGCGCTGAGGCCTCAGATACCGATATACTTTCATTTTTGGAATTCAGATGTTCGCCTTGAGGTGGCACCACGTCTTGTCCTTTCGTTGTTGTTAACATGAAAAACAAAGAAATATATTTAGGTGCCTTAGTAAAAATATCTACACTCTAACGGTAGTATAAAAAATAGTCATTTTCTTATTATGTAGCAAATGAGAGGTTTAATGAACATCATGTTTTTAATATGTCTGTTTTTTATTAATTTGGTATTAATAATTTAATTAATCATACAAACATATTTTACCATATTCCTACGTTTTTCAAAAGTTGTTAGTCTTGATGATTTAGAAACTAATACTGTTGGCATAAATAAATGGAAATAGAACAGTTTTGTAACTTAACTTTATAAAATATTATACAAATCTCATTAACAAACGGTAGCTTTGTCTGCATTACGCTACTCACTATATGATCTTGACTGTGAAAATCTTAATGATATAACTGATAGAAGGTTTGCTGGTCTTGGCTGCTAACGTAGTAGTAGTAGTCGTAGTAGTAGTAGTAGTAGTAGTAGTAGTAGTAGTAGTAGTAGTAGTAGTAGTAGTAGTACACAAATTGTGGCACACTGCACCCCCTTCACACACAAATAAATTGTTTGACTGTACTACATAATGGGCTTAATTATTATAATTATGTGTAACATATCCATGCACTTGCCTCACATTACTAACACACGTGTATTATTATTGTTGTGTTTAAAATTTTTATGGCCTAAATAGCCTCTAGACCAACCGGGATTTACGAGATAGCAAGAATATGGTACAACGGATAGCGATCACTGTGCTAACAAATTGCAGCATAAATGGCCTTTTTCAGGGCCTATAAACAAATCAGACGCAGAGTTATTAGCGAAACTACACATATATTACACACTTCAAAATGTCAGGTGTAATAATAGTTAATAATTAATTAATTAAGATTATAATTGAATGTAGCAATACAATAGCCTAATTTCATCAGAAACATTATTCTAATATATACATTTGTGACAATAAACAAATATTTAACATTAATAGTTAAATAACATATCACAAAAATAAAGGTTGTTGTACACAAATAAAAATTTAATTTTTTTTAAATATTTATATTAAAAATTTTGGAATTTCTAAACCAAACAATGAACTGAACATTAATTTAGACTTTTGTTGAATCGTTTCAGTCCAATATTCCACATGGACTTTTCGATTTTACAACATTTTGCCCCTCATAATTTTTGCCTCCCTCCCCCTTATTTTTTGGGGAGATTAAGTTTTAAAACATTAGGGATCTGTGGAGTAAAGGAGTAAACACGAATGCAAAGTTTTACAAAAATCGGTTGGTTACTTCGGAAGTTATCGTGAGACAAACACCAGGTAGAGAGAGAGGAAGATAAACAAACGCCGAACGGTCGAGCTAAAGCTGAGACTCACTTCGCTTGTTTCATTATCAGGTTTAAGGTGGGATGTAGGAGGGCTAAGGAGAGGGGTGAGAAGGACAACGGTAAGCGAATATTTTCAACTACTTTAAAAATATGTTGCCTCCTGTGAAGTTTACGACCGACTTGCAGATTACACATTTGTACTATCCGAGGAGGTTCTAACCTTTGCCCTCTATACAATGATCCTTCCATTATTAATTGATCCATTTAAAGAGAGTAGCTACAAAGAATCGCCGTGTGTCCGATTTTCAGTAACTGGAAGCCGATTAACACTTCCACCTGACGACGAAGCCCAGCTAAATAAGCTCATAGCTAGCTGACTGTGAGATGCCTTCAATCTTGTAATTCGTTGATGCAAAACCTCACATTAATACTGACATTTCCAGAGCTCAACACTTGGCCATTTATGCAAAACTCAAAAGAAAACCTAAATGTCAAGTTGTCAAGTTCTCTGAAGCAGTACTGTAAGCCCAGTTACTCCCCCTAAAGAGCTAATAAAACCTCCTTAAAGGTAATTGTACGTTCGCTGCAGTCCGTAGGCTGCATTAGGTTAATCACTACTGTTTTATAAGACCTACACGCCGGCTCCGAACGGTAGGCAGGAATATGCTTGCTTCGTGCCTTTACGTTTCGAGAGAAAGGACTATTTAAAACCCAAATTAGTTTTGCAAAAAACTCAAGGCAGGCGGAGTGAAAAGCCTACACATTGCCCGCTACACAAAGAATAATGATTTTATTACTTCGTGGCTGTGAATACGTGTATTTAAATTATTATTGAATTGTCTGAATATTTTATGCTCCCCAATTGTTCCACACTTCCTTATCTGCTGACCAAATCATGTTCAGAATACTATAATTAATGTCCACTCCAGTTAAGCTGTTCGTTATTGTTAATAATTTTGTTTTCTTCAGATGCCACAGGTGATACTTGAAAGTCAGAATGGACATGTTTATCGGGCTGGAGTGTACATAACAGTAACTACGTACCGTTATAAATATTGGATAATGTTTTGGCCTTTAAGTAGGGACGATTAGCTATCTCATCTGACAATAGTTCTATCCAAAAACAATTGCTATCTTCAGCAGTCACCTAACAGTATTTAGTAAAACAAGAAACTCGTTTAATTTAAAAAAGAAACCTCTACACGGTGTCTTTTTCGACCTTACACTATGATCTTCCGATATACATGGTGATTCATGGAGTTTGGGCCATATTTCACAGGCGTATTCCTCTCATAAAAATAATACGAAAATGTATATAAATTAAGGTCTCCAAACGCTTATTTTATACCTATGGACAATCAAAGATTTCCTCTTTTTTTGCCTCAAAGTTCCAACGGGTTATTGCTTCTACGCTGATAAAATTAAGGACAGAAAATTAATTATTTTAGATGAAATATTTCCTTGAATTAAAAAATTAGTTGCAAGGCCGTAAGCTTATGAACTTTTTATGAACATTTTTGAAGTGCGACCAGAAAATTTGATTTTTCATTTTTTGTAGGGAAACTACTAAATTATTAAAAGTTATTCAAAACGTACGTTTTTTTAAATTTAGTAGAGAATTAAATGATTAAACATTTACCATAAACAACAACATATGAAAATGGTAACAAGGTTAAATAATTTGTACTTTTATTGAAAATATTGTGTAATTTTACAAGACCGGAAGAAATGCTACTTATCCAGCATTCATTTTATTTCAAATTATTGTGTAACAGTAGGGGGATGTAACAGTAGTTTTCCTACAATAAATTTAAAAATGCAATTTTTATGTTATTTTTTAGAAAAGTTTGGATATTTTTATTATAAATGTATACTGATATACCATTGTTGCAATCGTACATGCAATACGCCTGTTTACGAACAAAACCTCTAACATATTAGTCGACCGATTTCAATGGAATAATGCTTTTGAAACCGTCACATTTCAGCGATAAATAATTAAGAAAGTTGAGTTTCATGCAATTAAAAAGCTATTCAAAAGAACAATTTTATCTTTTCCTATTATAAGTGAACAAACAGATAGAGACCATTAACAGTGAAAACACATTGGCTGAGATGTCAATACCGTGGTTACATTTAAAATGGTCACGTGTGGGAATACATAAAATCCGTCTGAGCATTCAAAATATTATCGGTTAGACGCAATAAACAATAAGGCTGAACTATGAAAGTAATTGTTGCTTAATATCTTCAAAGTAAAAAGGTCATTTTATTAGCTACAAGGAAAATTGTTGCCAAGAAAAATGTTTTTAAAGTAGTAGCAACAATAGTATTTCCTAATAGTCCCAATCTTACTTTCCAAATGTCCCATATTTGAAGCAACAGGGTACTAAATGTTATACTTTCAACTGCTTTTCACTTAGTTACGTTACTTAGGTAATCTTCAAAAAGTCGACCTCACTATATATTAAAGTACCATTGTAACAAACTAAAAATATAGACGCTGAACAGACAATACTCTCTCTCTCTCCCCCCCCCCCCACACACACACACAATTCGCTTGTATCGTTATCCGTTCGTGCTGAGGATTCAGTCGACCAGGGACTAAACAAACTTTCGGGCAAGCCGAGTTTCAGAAGAGTTTCCTCTATACCAGTTCCAATTAATCTACTAAAAAGCTCGCTACAATCGGGGAAGAAAACCGGGAAAATCCTCGCTCTCCGTCTGCCGGATACGTCCGCGAGCGGGTTTCGAGCCCTCTCCTCGATACGAGGAGATTAACGGTCTTAGCCGCTACGTTATGTGAAACCACGAATAGCCGTACAAAACGAACGTTGCCGTACAAGAGGTGCCGTTTCGGTACCCACAGACATGCGAACCGTGGGGGGCAGCCACCACACTCGAGTCGGGTACAGGCCTGCAGCAGCGAAGGTCACGCACAGACGCGAGATCTTGAGCCTGTACTCTCCTAACGCTGGACGTACGCTTTGTCAGGATTGTCAGTCCTGATACCACAGAAAATCGGATAGCCCCGCGCCCCGTAAGGCAGCGTACGCCAGGGTGGGGTTCTCGGAAATGGAAAGGCTACCGGTAATCAGCGGTATAGCCCATCCCACGAGCATCCCCGGGCCAACCTGGCGGGGCTCAGCCAGCCACGCGGTGTTTCCCTGCCCAGCTCTCTCCCACCTTCCAGGGGCGTGGCGCGCAGCGACCTCAATGCTACTAGGCTTCACCGCACATGATCTTGACTAGGACCACTGGGGCTAATCGGCCCCAATTCCAGCCGACTTTGCCAGTTCACCCCCGGGCCAACGATGAGGCGGCAGGTGTCAGGTGGGGAGGGCAAAGTCCGAGGGCTCGCCATATTATGCCCCCCCGGGGGGTCAAAACCCCCCGGCCTTTACTTTCGGGGGTCACAGCGGGGACGTGCATGGAATCGTATGAAGTTTTAGATGTGGCCTGCTTGCGGCCGAGCGGGGGAATTAGAATATGTCTAATTTAGCGTGAGGGCTCTCTGAAGTAAATCCAAGAACAATGAGGGGGTTGCCCTGAAAACGAGCACACTGAAGGTAGAATTGCTGTAGCGTGCCTGTGTGGTGGCGTTTAGAGAACTAACACTACGGGCAGTGGGAAGGTCTGGTTAGATAGTAGCGGGTCTGGTAGGTCTGGAAGGTCTGGTAGCGGGCTTTGGAGGCCCACCCAAGCCTCGGTCTTGAGGGATTGAACTTTGTGCATATGACATTTTTCCAGTAACCCCAATCTTGAAGGGAGCATCTTCCTGCAATTATTTACAGATCAGAAATCATAAACAATGAACTTTAATGAATATGAATCATGAACATTATACAATATTTTCAATAAAAGAAGAAATTATTTATCCTTGTAAGCATTTTATTACAGTAATGTTTGCAGTACATTATTCATAATTTCATGCTGTCACATTGAAAATACTTAAAAACGAATTCTTTGTTCTGCATCACTTTAATAGCACTTTTTCTCCAAAAATTGCAAAATGCAATTTTATATTTTGAAGATTTTAATAAAAAGCATAGAATTTACGGTCTTGGAATAGATTTTTAAATTCAAGACGAAATTACATCTAAAATCAATTTGATGTCCTTAATTTTCTTCACTTAGATGCAATATTCCGTTGTTTTGTCTTTAAGACTAAAAAACTGAAAGTATTTGATTGGTAATAAGAAGAAAAGAAAGCATTTCCAGACGTAGTTTATGTTCGATTTATTTTAATTTCTAGGAGAGAAATAAACTTCTGACACACAGCAAACGTTTCTGAGTCATACTGTATACTGGTAGATTGTAGTCCAAAGACATCGCGATGTTGTTCTCTTTCGGAACGGAAAGAAGGCATGGAATAACTATCAGTAAGAAAACTAATGTTAATTATTTTAGATAATATGGCTGTTACAAAATTTTCTACATTCTTTAATAGTTTCACATTGGTTCCATCAAAAACCTGTAGATTTTTAATTTTTAAAGGTTAATTAAGTCTATATACTCCTCAGTGTGTTTTGGTGTTACTGGCAGTATCTAATATTGCATAAATAATTTTTCATATCGCTACATGTACCAAAATTGAAAGCATAATTTTTTTAATACACCTGTAAAAATTCATTTAAGGCGGTAGCGACAGACAGACGATCCGTTACTAATTGGGGGAGGGGTCTGCTACTTTCCTATTGAAATTTCTTAATTATTCATCTGGAATATTCAGCTGAGCAGTTCATGAAGATACAACCAAAACAAATTTCTGAACAGACTGTACCATTGATAAAGACAGAAAAGGCAATAGAGAAAGTTACTTTGCCTGCGGTTGGGGAACTTCATGTCAAGGCCGCAACCTTTGATGGAAACACCATTGGGCTACGTATTTTCGGCAATTTGAAGCCGCTGCTAGCGCAAATAATTGGAGAAATACAAGCCAGTTTCACTCGTTCTCGCTTTAAAGAGACCTGGGGCAGAACTATTACAGAAAGTGCCCACCATATATGTCGAATTGATAAAAGCTTTAGAATTGCGGTATAGTGACAAATAGTGATGTATACTAAGCTCAGTTGAGAACAAGGGGACAACGTTCCGGGGAAAGTCTTCAAGAGTTTGAAGCAAGCATCAACAGACTGATTAGACTGGCCTATCCTGAAGCACCAGAAGACACCGAATTAGCTCAGAAGCTCTTGTTCATGCCCTCGAATTTGAATCTGCCAAGTCAACGTCCCGCTACATTAATAAGTTTATGTCATCACACATAATTACCTATGTAGTCAGAAGATCCCAGTATCAGATTGCCGTTACGATTGGTGCTGAAAAACAATCTTGCCGGACAAACAATTCAAGAGCGTTACAACGATTTGAACGAGTAAAAAAGACAGAAGACCAAAGTGTTACAACTGTGGGAAACGTAGTCATCTACAGGTAGACTGTTGTGAGAAGAAAATACCAAGAGAAGAGAATGATCGCATCAATTGGAGAAATAAAGCTCCACAGAACATCACACAGTTTCCACGCTACATAAGATCAGTGGAAACTTGATCGTTAATGGATTTGCGGAAGGTAAACCAACATCATTTACAGTTGACACTGGCCCAACAGTGCCCATTGTGCGCCCCGACTTAGTCAGCAACCGCCAGCCTCAAATTAGCTCTTGTTCAATACAGACTGTGACTGGAAGCCCCGTCAGTGTGTTTGGAAAGGTAGACGTACGTGTACGCCTGGGTCTCCTCGAGTTTAGCCACCAAATGCTCGTTGCAGACATTGTGATTCTTGGCACGGACATTTTGAATGCCTACGGATTCATTGTGGACTTACGAGAGAATGTTCTGAGGGTTGGCCAAGAGAAGATAAAGCTTTACATGGCTAAAATGACAGCGTCTGCCAACCATTTGATCAAGCAAGTGGCATTGACCGACGAAGAAGTCAACAGGTGTGGTCAAGATGAACCCTTCCTATTGCAGGCGGAAATGGAAGAAGAACTAGCAGAGGAAGAAAACGACAAAAGAAGTGACTGGAAAGCCAACTCGAGGAAAAGCTTCCATTTGTTCCTGAGTTAATGGAAGCGCCCGGGGGAAAAGTTGCTGAAGATAAAGTTACGCAAGATGTTATTAACGAGAACCAAACAGACTTGGGCCAGCTAATGGTGTATAGGTCATCAGTACATGACGCAACGGGAGTGATTCCAGCAAAACTAATGGTTGAGCGGAAGACTCGTATTTCTGGGAACTTGATGTTCGGATCACACGAGACTGAATTCGAATAGCCGGAGAATTATCCTTCGCAAGTAGACCAACTACGTAAATCGCCTGGCCAAGTATTATGTTCAGAGACGGATTGCCAGTTTGGGACGAACAGGCCTAAGGAGGGGCCAGTGTGACGAGAACCCTATCGAACAGTCTAGTACGTTCTCCACCCGTCTCCCCCCCCCAAGTCAAGCAGCTTCAGTCAAGTACGTTCCAGAGTCCTCTGGAGAACACTTGAATTATGCATTAAGTGGTGTGCACATTGAGGATGGAAAATTTCTAGAAGATGTACGCGACCTATAAAAAGCCATAGCAGCCGGATTGTCAGTTAGTTGACAGTGAGCAATTTGCTTAGCGCGGATCGGGTGTTTGTAGAAGTATTGTAGTGAAGTTTTGTTGTGTTATAATTAGTGCGGAATGCTTTATAGTTGACATTATTATTGGGAGTGGACAAATTTTACTTGAATTGTTGTAAGAGGCTATCTTGTCGATTACAATTTATTAATTGTGATAATTAAAGCTGGTTATTAGTGACTTCATTGGTGTCTTGTATTTTGTTTTCCACTGTACCATACGGCGATCAGTTAGACCGTCGTAACAATATGTAAAATACATATACATTTTTAATTATAGTACAACAAACAATTTTTATTAAATTAATCATATTTTCTACAAATATTTTCTGCTATGTTTATTTGTTGCATTATGTTTGACAGAAACATTACGTAATTACATATATCTTACATATGTATTACAATCAAACATTATGTAGGAAACATAATAAAGTAAACATTAGCAACATTTGCCGCGATGAAGGAACTTGAACTTGTACACAGTGAGGTACTAATTACAACATAACTGTTACGCTTATTATACAAACATAATATTAATTTAACCATGTTAACATATCCGATGTAATCTATTAAACTTCACTTAATATATAGTAACATCTATACAGTTATAAAATACATAATAACAGAAGAGAAAGCAAATTAAACTTAAGAAATTTTCATGTTGTTATAAATTGATAAAGATCTACTTCAATGTAGATATAGGTCAGCAACGTTATCGATTCTATAATATTTATCACCATCGGTTTTTCTAGCAAACCTTTCCTCCTTTTTGTCCTAAACAATCTTAAAATTAACTCTTTTGCAATGTTATTTTGTTTTAGCTAGTAACAGTTTCACTTCAGAGGTGTGATGCTCGTTAATGTAAATTTTAATTTCTGTAAAGTTAGGATTATACATTTAAAGGTTATATATTTTCTGTTTGTACTGGCGAATTCGAGTGCCCTGCAACTCTCTGATCTAAAATCTGACGATTAATGAAGGTATCTACATCTCTTGGGAGGCATGTATTAAAGCCACTGCCGTATTTCGATACATACTTCATTCACAAATCACATGTCATGAGGAAGATAGGGATACACATTGTAGGCCTATATATGGGTTTTTGCTCGCGCGTACTGACTGAAAATTTAGTCGTCCCAAAAATAGAACAATATGTTTAACATTTATGTTGTCAAAACCGTTATTCTTCTCCGTCTTACAAGTTTCAAAATTATTTTGACTATAAACAAAGATCTAAAAAATATAAAACTAATAAAGTGAACATTTCAACAATTGACTGAAGTTATAAAATGTCCCTCTTCATATATCCGTTGTTAACCAGCGTAAATGGTTTATTTTTATTTCAGTTTGTAGCTTTCTGTATTAGTAAGGCGACGGAATACCTAATTTATTCTTTAATCTTTATATCTGTTTAAAAGAAATTAAACTACATGTAAAGTTTGATTACCAATTTTTCGAATTATGGTACGAGAAATGGCGTTTGAGAAACGTTTTTTTATTCCTAATAGGTATCTAATGAAGCGAATGAAATATGAGAAACGATTGGATTTTTAGACTGCAACCTATTAATGTATATTGGTCGTATAAGTATTATATATTGCAACAGTACAAATAGGTTGAGTACTGTGCATTGCACCAAGTAATTCAAATAAGTGATTAGAACACATAAATAATGTATTTTGGTAATAATAATCATTCATCGTATTGTTTAAATTAGCAGCCATCCTTACTATTTCTTTTATGAATTTGCTAACTGCTATATTTTTTATTGTTCGACTAAGCTTTTCGTCATTGCTGACATCTTCAGGTCTTAAACAACCTGAACCTGAACCTGAACCTGATTAAACAATCTTCAGGTTGTTTAAGACCTGAAGATGTCAGCAATGACGAAAAGCTTAGTCGAACAATAAAAAATATAGCAGTTAGCAAATTCATAAAAGAAATAATAATCATTCAGCCTGCAATATAAACTGTAATAGAACTTGCATGTTGAGACAGGGAGTGGAGCCAGCTGCTCTCTGCATGTGTGTACACACGTAAAAGGTTTGTGTGTGTGCGACTAGTTCATTCATGAAAACCACCACCCTTTTCAGTAACGATATAAAATATTGTATTTAATTCAAGTTATAATGCTTGTGTGAATGGTAGCGAAAAACTAAAGACACCAAAATGTGTGGTTAAAAATAACAAACAAGTGTATAAAAATAGTGAAAAACATACAAAAAGTGTTAGTGTAGGAAGTTAAAGTCAATAGTAATTAGAGTAATTAAGATAAAGAAAAACGGTTTGTGCATGATGAACGCCTAGAAAATTCCCGATTATCGGATAATGTGCTAAAGACTTCGCAATTCGCGAAGACGAGCAAATTAAGTGTCATTAGAAAGCGTGGGGGTAAGAGTGACGCTCTTAACAATTTCAAACATGCAGAATATTGTCGAGACACGATTTTTGGCGATCTGGGTATAAGTACGAGGACGCGCAAACATCGTTCTCTTTCTCGTCAGACCATCTTAGCGGCCGGAGGCTCTGCTCAAGAACTACAACTTTTCTTCGATCGACTACTGATGTAATCGGAGGCTATGTCCAACAACTAGAATTTCTAGATTTGATCGACGACCATGGCAGCCAAAGAATCTACTTAGAAACAACAACCACAGTAGATCAACCACAAGCAGAGTACGAGAATCCAGTGTAGCAGAGTACGAGCATACAGCGGACGGGGGACGACTAGACTCCTAGAATACCCGACTCCAGGACTTCCAGGACCGAAGAGGACACGCTTAAGACGTACCACACCAATAACAAGGTGACAAATAACCATGCATTTATAAGAAACCGAGACCGAACCAAAAGACTTTAAATATTAAAGAAAAAATGAATAAACAATTCGATTCTAGTATGAGTCAAGTAACTGTATAGTTGTAGATATGTTTTTGTTTGTACGTTAAGTACAGTAATATGAAAGACTGTGTAACGATAAGAGTTAGCAGTAACTGTAATTTAAAATATAATTGTTAGTAATAAGTGACGACCTTGTCAGAGAAATGAATAGAAAGCAATGCATATGCCATAACGAAAATAAATTAATATAAAAAATTAAAAGAGTAGATAATCAGTAAGATAATTGAGCTAGCTGAGAGCAGCATAGAAAATGAATAACAATTTAATATGTTTTTGTGTCAAATAAGACTACGAATTATACGTAGTAGGTACGTAAGAATACGAATCATTTGGAATCGTAAAATAAATAAGAAATTAACGTGTAATCTGAGATTGCAAATTACCCATAATAAAAATGTCAAAATAATAATGAGTTTCTAAACCGTAAACAAAAATTAAAAAAAGTGTTAATAAAAATTGAAATGATTTATAAACAAATCAAATAGCATTATTATTATTATCATTACAACCTTCATTCTTGCACACACACGAATGTAATGTAACGTACCTAAAGATATGTCACACATCAATTATTAAACACATTAAATTTGGTAGTGTTGTAAATGACTTCCAAAATCGTGGGGCTAACACATTAAATTCGTTGAAGTGTTGCTGTAATATATTTTTAATTTATATTTTGTCAGTATCTTTTTTTATTGGAATGGAAGATGCCACCCGGTGAAGTAAAAGTACGATTAGGAACGGGCAAAGACAATGTGTACTTAACTAGTACAATTACTTTAGGAGACTGCATCCCGACAAACCTAAAATCAGATTATCAGTGAAGTTTATGTCTTAAGTTATGTTTAAGACTTAGTCTGAAAACAACAAACCAAAATACATTGAGATCTTCTACAGAATAAAGAACCCTACAGAAGGATCTGTAGTTACAGCAAGAAAACAAAAACAAGATGCGATATCAACAAGCAGACGAAATTGAAATGTAATGTTTTCGTGTGGAACGCACTACAAAGAGAGTGCAAAATTTGTCAACGGTAGATGCAGTTTAAAGGTTGCAAACGATTATCACGATTTACTAGCACTTAAACAACTAAATTTTTTGTTTATTAAAAGAAGTAGGTTTCCGGCTTGAAAGTAGGGGATGAAAGGATATGTTAATTGAGTGGAATGGTATTGTATCATGGCACATTCCTGCTTTCAAAAAATAACGGATTTTAAGAAAATAATTCAAGAAATATAGCTTAATGCATTTGTGTCTCTATTATATAATAAAATAAAATAGTACTTATTTCAAAACAACTTACGTATACTGTACAAACGTTATATGTTTGTGCCTTTGTATTGCAGACATAATGCTCAACATAATCGTTATACGAGAAGTATTAATATATATATATAAATAAGCTCGTATTTTATAGAAGTATTAAGCATTTACACTAAACATTTAGCTCTGCATTGCCTTGCCCGGTAGGCTTTCTAAAGCTAGGAAAATAATACTCCAAAGTTAGTCATAGGTGATCCTTTACGTAAAATATTTTTCCATTTGTACGTCTGAAAGGAACAAGCCAGTTACAGACCGTGAGGCGAGTGATGAAACTGTCTATGCGCGTAGGAGGGGAGGTAGCAGATTGGGGAGGAAGCTTCCCCTCCCGGAGCCGGTGGCTATTGTTGTACTAGCCACCCGCCGAACATCAGCCCGTACGATGCCACTGACAACCTATACTACAAAAACATTTGGAGATTTAATTTCATCCAGAGGACTTTTCTCGAAAGTTCAAGTGTTTTGTTGTATCTTTATTTATAAGTATCTAAATTTATTAAAAAGGTATACAAAAATATTAGAATTAACTCACACACCACCGAAAAACAGAGTTTCGATGGTTCTATTGTTTGTCCTTTTAGTGCCCCGTAGAGGCTTTGAAGATAACAGAAGTGGACAACCGGTACTTAATATAGTTTTAAAATATTAAAACTGCTTTAAAAGGTATAGAAAGAAGACATTCTAAAGATTCATTTTCCTGTATAAGCACTGAATGATAGTGATGATTTTATTTAATTTCTTTAATAAAAAACCACGTTTTCGCAGATACCTTTTGTATAAACTTATAACTTTTTTCTTTTGATTTCTGAACTAATTTTTTTACATATCCTTGTATGGTAATAAACTGGGAATATATGTTTATTACCGAATTTGTCATAAATATTTCTTAGAACTGATTAGTATGCCTTAAAATTTACGACATTTTTGCAAAAATTGTTCAAGTGAAACTTTATTCATTGTAATTATTCACATAGGATTACGAAAATGTATGCTTAATAAAATTCTTATATTTATTCTTAACATTAGGTTAAGAAATGTTTTTATAAAATAAATGGTATGCGACTAATTAAGTTGTTAAAAATATCAGGTGAAGCAGTAATAATAAGTAATTGTGTTACAAAAATTAAAAAAACGTGTTTATTATTTACGCAGAATATTTACACATTAAAATTTACTAATAGCATTGCGGAACATTTAAAAAGCAAAAAACATACAGTTTGTCATGTCATACACTTACACGGTCGAGTCAATTAGGCTTTAGTCTAGTTCTTCTATTCCACTCATATTTTCTTCGCTGGCAACAGAATCATTGTCACTGTTGTCACTGTCACTATCACTGCTATCATCCACATGTATAACAAAACGCTCAGTCGCTTGGTCGATAACATGTTCACGGTTCAGATAGTCCCTTCACATGTTCACATCGCTTCTTCCAGTCTTCTGGAGTGATTTGTGTGAATTTCTCGGCTGCAAGCTGGAGGACGGTTTGCAGACACAACTTGATATTTTTTTGATTTATGTAGTCTTTCACTGTAGCCCATATTAACTCGATTGGATTCAGATCCGGATGGTAAGGGGGTAGTCTGAATACAGAATGACCGTGCTGGGCTAAGATTGCATCGATCTTGTAAATTTTTAACTGAGGTTTCCTCAGTTTAATTAGTGAGTATAACTGGGGCTTAAGCATACTTTCACAGTAAGGAATTCCATTGTCAGTCAGCCATTTTTGCATATCTTGTTTCTTCCACGATGAGGTTGGCGCCGGGTTGACCTGTTTGTTATGATACGGCGCATTATCGATAACTAACACACTGTTAGGCTTCAGGTTTGGGATAAGTTGTTCCTTGATCCACTTCTCGTAGTTGTCGTAGTTCATGTCCCCGTGGTAGTCTCCCTTTTTTAATCCAGACTTGAACATTAATAAACCGTTGGCTACAAATCCCTCCTCGCCTCCTGCGTGTAAAACAATTACTCGTAATCCTTTGCTGACTGATTTCTTTAGCCCGCCAACTGTGCTGTCCGTCCAGGTTTTCTCAGTCGTTGTACTATGGAAATATGTTTCGTCCATGTATACGATCTGCCTCTTTTCTTTCCTATATCTGTCAACATTCACCAAGTAGTTTAACCTTAAATTTCGGATATCGCTTTTCTCAACAAGTAATTTTCTGTTGGATTCTGTTTTCAGCGGAAACCTAATTTTTTTACAACCTTCCGGACACACCAAACACTTCCTTTTAAATCTATTTTATCCTTTAATACACGTAGTATTCCTTTGAGAGTAGGCCTTTCACCCTCACTTAGATGAAATTTATGAATTGTCTTGCGGATTAAAGATAAGTCGAAATCATCGAATGTAGTTTTCAAATTTTTTTTAGGCCTCTTTTTTCTTGGAGTACTGAACTTAGGCGATGATGTACCGGACTTTTTATTATGCTGATTGATAATTCTTCTAACGCTACTAAAAGATACACCGAAAGCAGCGGCCACTTTAGTTTGTAAAGCTTTTTCACTTTAGCTGCCATTTTCTTTTTTCATATAATCGTAAACATTGTGAATAATCTGACTGCTCTGGCTGTGGATCACTTTTCTCTCACAGACTTACTTGCTGACGTTGTATGATGTGACGATGACGGCCCAGACATTCCTGGAGACAACAGCTACACAACACTGGAAATACACTGAAATGTTTTCAGAAAGGCAATAACACAATCACCACGCTCGGAGACCTAAGCCAACTGATGGATTGTTGTCCTTAGCCGCTGTACCGCGCATGCGCATTCTTTCTCTTTGCCACTGCGCACCACCAAGACAGTTTCATCACTCGCCTCACAGACTGTAGTTTTACGTGTCAAAGGCTCTGCTACAGCATCAACTGGTTATTAAGAATTTTTACGGTCAGGAGTTTTGGATAAACGAGGATACGGTCTGATGAAATTAACAGAAAAACTGAAACCAATAAAAGTTAACATCACCATAATAACAAAGACAAAAGGAAAGCTAAAAGAAATAAAACACGTTAACAGCTTTACTGATATTATGACTAAGCAATCTAAATTCAAGACAGAGCCAGAGGAGTAGCAATTACGGTAGGTAACAGGTGGAGGAAAAAATTGAGAATTACACGCGCCTAAATGAAACGATTGATACGCATTGTTTAAGATACAATGCACAAAACCACACGACTTATGTGTGAAATAAGTGTATATGCACCTGAATAAACTTGAGACGACGATAACAAGATTTTACGAGGAATTACAAAAACAGTTAAACGAATACAATATAACAGACAATCTACTAGCTCTAAGTGATTAGAACACAGAATATTTAATATACCAGAACGTACGTAAGAGGAACGCGTAGAGAATCTCATATACATGACAATAGGAAAGTCTTAAGAAATATACTTCAGGTCTAATTAACACACACCACATAACATTAAAAACGGTATTAACAAGAGAAGGGTACACTCGAGATCCGAGATCACTAATTTCACTATGTAATTTTGAAGCATCCATCGTAGACTATACGCTCGGATCATTTTCTGGTATACTAGAAGTTAATATTTTTATCTTTGTACTATATATTGTATAATATGGTATAACAAAGAAAACAAAAAACAGGCGCATTAATATAAATCTTAAATACAAAATTTATTTAATACAGGCAGAAAAAATTAAAGGTCTGTACCACCCTTGGCCAGATCTGTCCTATGTATTACAAAAGTCTGAAAGAAAAGGAAACAGAACAATATGGAGCAGAATAAAAACGGGTACGACATAAGTCACAATAACAACAATAAATGACAATAATAACAATAATTGTACAAATAATAACAATAAATGAAATGTTACGACATAAGTCAATAATAGGAAAAGAGGATGAAAATATGGAACAAATAAATTCTCAGAATCATAAAAAAAGAGAAACGGCCTTCAATATTTACCTGTATAGGCCTACATATACTGAAGACGGCTGGAAATCGTACAGAACAGCAAGAAATCGTACAGAGCGAAGCAAGAACTTTACAAAAAAAGGATACATAATAACCGTTGCGATAGGTTATCAGTAACAAAAAATTATATACACGCTAAGGTAATGCACATGAAAGTGAAATACAACTGTGGATGTAGTAGATGTCTGAGAACTGAATGAAGCTTGTAAACAACAAAATATAGCTGCCACAAGCTCAAATGGAATGAGTGCAGAACTTTTAAAGTATGGATAAATTTTGCTGGAGTTTTGTTTTCTACAGGTAATAACTATGTGGCATGAGAACATGTACGGTATCAGAAGAAAGGAATACTATTTAAGTAACACCGCTTTTGAAGGGCGTAACTAGTTACAGATAAATTAGTTTTCTGAATGACGTCTTAAAAACTATCAGCGGAACTCTCAGAGACTGCATTTCCGGTAACGTCATCTTGGATAAACAATGTTGAATTCATATTAAACTTTATAACAAACTTTATTTCTTTGATCCGGTATTTTCTGCATCCTCACCAGTTCAAATTGTTTGAAGGTTTTGAACGTTAAACGTGTTTTCTGACAGGTTGTAGAAAACTGTGACAAACTCAGTTTATGTTTGGGACTATTATAAACGTGTTTCCAGTTACGTTTGTGCTCTATGTATATTCAAAAGACAAATGCAAATACAAATGTTATGTAATCGAAGGTTGATTAATTGTAATATAATGCAAATATAATTGCAGTAGCTACTAACATTACAAATGCTTTAAAACTTTTATTGCATATATTTAACAGTGGGAACGTATACCGAATCATTACAATGTAGTGGATGACAATCAAAAGGCAGTGTAATCTAACAAAAACGACGTTTCGCTACAACTAGAACTTCAACAAACTGTATTTAATTGTCCCAATATGCATTGTTTTCATTGTGTATATGTCCCGACAAATCGACCGTGATACTAAAAACCCGTTGGACCGATAATTATGAGATTATAAATACATAACGACAAAGACTGGGACAGCCAGTACCCAAGTCTACAGTGTAGCAGAGCAATGGAACGAACGCTACCACGGTATTTATTAGCTCTGTCAGCGGTCGCGATGGTCTCCTGGTCCATGCCTGCTGCATGTACGTGTATTTTTAACTTAATTTTAGATTTGTTTAATTGAACATTTTAGCTACCCATAACTTATGTAACACGTGTACCTACATTTTTTATGTTTACTAAAATTAATGTTCTTTATTGTTACTGCTTCTTCAGGCACTGATAAAAAAATGTCATTCTAGTATTAACCAAATCTATCTCAAAAAATCGATTTCATACTGTTCTTGACATTACTTCCAAGGCAAATACATTCTTTGATGGTCCAATTTTCCTTTCGTTGTGTATGTAATTTCTACACTCGATTATACCTGAAGTTTAACTAATGGCTTATCCTGAAACTGTACACGTCTGTACACGTACTGTCCGACAGGCAGCAAACCAAGCCACGTGTTTCTACGTTGGTTACAACGCTTTCTAAAGCCATTTCTTATCAAGCTTATATAAAACGTATTTCAGATAGTAAACCCCGGACTTATTCTCTGCGTATTGTGCAACACGAAATATTTGTCACTGTTTAATTTGTCTAGCCTTCAGATTGCTTCATTTTTTATATTTTTCATCATCATAATTATCATCATGCTGTTATGAATTAGGCAAATGCGCCTTTTCAGACGTCAGTCATTTTTTTTTGGCCAGCCTACAGATCTTCTTCCTTTTAAGCTGTACTGTATGTCATTATTTGCTTCGGAACTCTATAGCCCTCCATTCACTTTACATAGGCGCACAATCGATGTCTGTCTTCACGTATTGTAGATATTAACAGTTTCACTTTACTCCAGCCTCACTGCAAATGCCTTCATTTGTTATGCTGTCTCGTCTAGAATAGCCTCTGACACCTCGTAAAAACTGCATTTCTGCAGCCTGTATTATTGTTATTTTTCTCCAGTAATCCATGTCTCACAGCTGTACGTCAAAATTGAAACTGTCATGTTTTGCCAACTTCTGTAGTTTGACAACTGATGCGATTGTAACGCATGTGCATGGCCCCTAAAGACACCATGTAGGGTAAGTCATGAGGCTGCAACTTCTAGCTTCCAGACCTGTCTTGTGTTCCATTTAGCGTTCATCTACTAGATTCTTGCGCGCTCTCTCTCTCTCACACTCTGTCGTTTGGAATATGGTAACCTTTCCTTTGACACCATTGACCGGTACCGATACTGAGTAATACCATCCGAAGACAGTGGGGCTCAGATTTTATAACGAGAGTTTACTCCTCCTTAATCATCACTTGAATGAAACCCCAGACTTTGAACCGGCTTGGTGGACCAAACTTTCTTATGAAAGTTAATATCTTTTTTAATATTTCTTAATTACTAGGAAATTTTTTTTTCAGATAAAAAATTTGATATATTGTTTGTAAATGGAACTTGTAATTGTTTACTTTAAATGCTGTCTTTACATTATCTGTTATCAAAAGGTTATAATTTAAACATTTCAATAGAAAAAACTAAGACCATGGAATTCCTAGGAAAAGATTCGATTCGGACAAAAATTGTAATTGAAAATAACATTTTAGAACAAGTATCACATTTCAATTACTTATGATGTGATAGTACATGTGAAGAAGACAAAGATATTCTTAATAAAATAAACAACTTCCAAAGAGTATGTGGGACATTACGGAGAACACTCAAAGGAAAGACCACGAAAGAAACACAAATAAAATTCTATAAGGTGATGGCAGTCCCCATGCTATTATACGGGTCCGAATCATGGGCACCAAGAAAGAAAGATTATAGACAGATGGAAAAGTCTCAAATGAAATATCTTAGATCTGTGAAAGGTTGTATAAGATTAGATCAATAAAGAACGAAGATATAAGACAGGAATTAAAGGTACAACCAGTAACGGAACTAGCGAAAAACTAGAAAAAAAGATGGAAAGAGCATGTTATGCGCATGTCTCCAGAAAGTATTCCAAGAAAATCCTGAATTATAAGCCAACCGGAAGACGAAATGTTGGCAGACCGAGACGGAGATGGTGAAGCAGGAATAGACAACCTGCCTAATCCTGGACAGATAGATGATGATGATGAAATACTGTCTTTCAAAAGCATTTTACTAATTATGTTTTGTTCCTAAACACTGTTTACTAAACATCGTTCATATGTATACAGAAGTATCTCATTTCCTCCAACATTCAGTGTTTTCACAAACCTACTACTTTGGGATTTTTATCACTCTTTTGGATCAGAACTATGAGCCTCATTCTGAAGTCTTATAACAAGCTTATTACTTTTATTTTTCTTCTAAACATATTTTTATACGATCAATTTATTGTTAATGGTATTGGTTTCCAGTAGACATGGTGACATGAGGTGTACTCGTTCGAAACTGGTGCCACCGCAAGTTATGTCAGTGTTTGTCTCTTTTGTGTTTAATCACGCCAGATTCAGGATTACATTTGTGAATTGGTCTAACCAACTGCTGTCTTTTTACCTGAAATCAGCTTTCCTTAAGTCAACAGAAACTTTTGTGTTTATTTGTACAGAATATAGTAAAACAACCTACAGCAACCTTAGCATGTATATTTTGATTATTCTCACAATGTCCGGCTCTTTGTAAAGATGGTATAGTTCATAATTATAGCGCCTGCGACACATTCTATTTTCTTGTACATCTCTAAATATTATTCATAGAATCTGTCTTTCAAAGCAGTCTAGAAGTCTCTTGCTATTTTTTGTCATCGCCCAGGTATCTGAAGAATATATCAGCACCCTCTTTTCTTACTTTCTTATTATCCAACCGCAAACACACCAAAAAAGGAAAACCTAAATGTGAGGGAAGGACTTGATGAATATGCATACAAAAGAGTTACGAATGTGTTTATGAAAGGGGAAGATTATCGTAGATGTTAGCGACATCGACAGCAATAGACAACAAAATGTAAGAAAGTTGGTTCTAATTGTTAAAATTAAAGTATGTAAGCGGTTACTCTCTTCTTATGTCTATTAGAGATGCTGACTTCATTGAATATAGAGTAATTAGATGTTGGATATGTAAGTAAATAGTAACCAAAACTATGTTAAAACATTTAAAAGTAATGGAATGTTTTTTTAAAACAAAATGACTCAATAAATTTTATTTTTGCCTATATTTTATAATTTCAATAAAACATTTATTGAAGTTTGGAAGAAGATAGATTATATACAAACGATGTATCCAGAATTTATATACAGCCTTTAAACTTTTTAAATTGACCAAATCAGTCAGTTGTACTTCAGAGTGTAAATTAAATATATATTAATAAAATGATAGAATGATAATAAAATACTACTACTACTACTACTACTACTACTACTACTACTACTACTACTACTACTACTACTATTACTACTACTACTACTAATAATAATAATAATAATAATAATAATAATAATACTAATAAACCTTTTAGTTAGTCTATTTGAAGTCTAAATTTATTTAATTTAAATCCATTAAAGAACATACTTTTGATGGGTGTGAATGCTTTTTAAATATTAACACCCCCATTTTATAACATTCTTACACTAATTTTCCCTATTATTAATTACAATACATTGGACATATTACACATAAACGCGAGGGGAAGAAACACAAAGAGAAATAGCAGTTAACTGTAGTAAGATAATAGAGTCATTCGGTTGTAAGTTAGTATCATCGTCGTGTATTAAAGACATGGCTTTGTTGTTTAGCATACCGAGCTACTGGCGGTGCACAGATGTTGGACAACGATTCTCTGGGCGTCAGATCTCTTCTAGGGTGAGTGATCAAGCCATACTAAATATAAACGATTAGTTTCGAAAATGTTGCAATACAGTTTGTACCAGACGCAGACTGCATGGAGCATGGAGAAAGAAAAGTCTCCAATGCCCAGCTTCAGGTCACGTGTGAAAACAGAAAACATAACCAGAAAAAAATGGAATATGTTTTCCCTATAACAATCGAATATTGGCATGTCGGCACATTTTTCATTATGATGAAATCAGTGGCGCAAGTTTATGTAATTTGCATTATGTATCTTGCGTTAATTGTAATAACGTGTATTGAAACAAGGATTAAACAATATGAATAAAAAAGTGAAGGGGCAGTTTCATACTGACCGTATCTCAAACGCCAAGAAACACGTCTGTGAGCAAGTTAAAACACTTTTACTTGTCAAGATATTGTATACGTATTAAATATTCATAATTTTCCTGAACTTCTTAATTTGTTCTACAAAGCACAGCAATTTACGTTTTAAACTTAAATTAAAAGTGCTTATATATAATATTTTAAAGATAAATCATACATATGTTAACGATGTTAAAGATACTTCATATAATAATTTAAATAAAGTTTATTGTAGTAGACTGTACTGTATTTAGCTATAAATCGCGTAATTTTGTCTATGTGTTTACGTAATTTTCCTGAACTTTCAAGAAAAATATAACAATATTTGATCAACTTGTATAAATACAAATATATACAGGAAAGGTAAATGTTATGCATTACTTAGTATTTAATTTACAATATCAAATAATAACATTAAACCATTCATAGTGTAACATGATGTTAGAGAACATCTTAAATTGTATACGGCTTAGACCATTAAAATGTAAAATTAAAATTTTCAGTTAAACGTTGTAGTGGTCTATTTAATTAATCCTTAGAGATTACGTTATTACATGTTCATTTCATAGTTAATTGGTAGGTATTTAATTTCAAAAACAGCGTTCGTAATAAGTCTATGCTATACTTAAAGCAGTTGTATTTCGTAATTGGAATTCGTTTTACATGGATTTTTATGAATACTGTAAGTTATAATTTAGAATTTTATTTTCAAGTTGCATCAATCAATTCTACTGCCGCCTTCTCTCTCTCTCTCTCTCTTGGTGGTGATATAAAAATCTGGGCAATACTAGTATCAATCGTTTAGGCCTATGCGAAATATTAATTTTGTGTAAATTAAATCTGCGAAAAAGTCAAATGGTCACTTTGCTTTTTTTAGTAACAGGCACCGACACAAATGTAGACAAAGGGTAGTAATAATATCACTGAGAAAAATTTGTCTCCAAGCATTCGATCGTACGACGTACGAGAGTGCATGAAGAGGACTTGCGAAATATCCAGTAATATGAGTAAAATAAAGAGTGTAATTTGAGTATATTTACGCGGACCTGCCACGGTGATCATCGTTTTCTTTTATAGTGCTATTGGTTTGTGCAAGCTAGAGTGAGAGGTTAAGGGGTTCTAGATATCAATACGAACTTTGCTAAGATCGTAAAGCGGCGATGATATATCGAGCACTTAAAACTTTAAGGTACTGTAATTAACATGACCTGTTAAAACTTATTATCGTCAAAAATAAAGTAAGTGCCCCGTAAACATGTATAACAGATATATTCATAATGTTATTGTTGTTAAAGATGCTATTTATAAGAAATGTGTTTTGAGTGAATTTATGAGACCGTCTTTGAACACGTTAACATTACGTCTGATGAATGAAATATTTGGTACGTGGTTTAGAGTCGTCTGGTTTTAGTTGATAGCAATGGGAATGAGTAAATATGTCTCACCCAAGGTTACTCTACTAAATAAGGTCTCTCACCAACCAATAAATACGAATATGTCTTATGTATAATTAAATACATAAAGAAGAAAACCACCAACAACAATCATACGTGCGCGCGCGTCCTCGAGTACACGTTTGATTATTCCATTGAGTGCTGAATATAATACAGAATTTACTTTACAAATAGTCTCTAATGTAGGCTATACGGTACTGAGAAATAAGTAAATATGATATTGTTACGTAATGCGGAAAAAGTGTTACGTAATACGGATCGTTCTACAAGTTTCTCGAATATTCCAGCTGTAATGTGTGTGTGCGTACATAATGCTGGTACTTTGCGGTGAAATTATTGGGTATATCCAGACCATACCAGTTAGCGCAGTGTGTTCAAGGACACTGTTTCTAGTGGATTCTCGAGAGCGCCTGTTTGTTTACAAGTCATCCAAAGTGACAGTTTTTTCTGGAAATCAGCGGCGTATAAATACAGCCTTTCAGCGACGGTCAAGTTATTTATTGTCGGTCGATTACACAGTGCGTTTGAGTGGCGATTTACACAGTGCGGTTCGAAGTATTGAGGAGAAGTGTTGTGTGTTTTATAATCGTGCGGGACAATTGTAATACAATTGTGTTTTGTATTAGTTGACATTTTATTGCGTGTGAACCATTTTTATTTGATTTGTTGTAAGAGACTACCTTGTTGATTACAAACTCTTTAATTGTGATAATTAAAGCTGGTGACTAGTGACGTAATTGGTGTCTTGTATTTTGTTTTCCACTGTACCATACGACGATCACTAGACCGTCGTAACAGTATTTAAGTCTAAAGAGAGTTATTTCAATTGTTATTGAAACTGGCGTCTTTCAAAAAAGTGTAAATAGATTTTTATTCAATTATGAACAGTTGTATGTTACTGTGTGTTGAGTCAGCATTACTAATGTCTCAATGTAATTGTTTATCAGGGTTGTTGGCGCACCACAATACGGATATGTAACTCCAGTAGTGCACACCCACCCGGCTGTAGTGACCCAGCCGGCTGTAGTGACCCAACCGGCAGTAGTGCACGCCCCTTCAGTAATCGTCCAACCAGGGGTGCAAACTTATCCTGCTCCAAGCGTAATGGCCGGTCTAGGGGTGGGTATCGGCGGGTCTCTGCTCGGAATAGGAGCGAGTATTGGTGGCGAACTCAAGTTTGGTTAACTTGCCGGAAGTAATGAATTGATGTTTTAAAAATAATGTTCACTGTCGAAATAAACCTGATATAATCATTAGTGATTACTTTTTAGATATTGTAAACAACCTACTCGCCCTTATTACTTAAACCTTCACACTGGGTGGTACGTCAGCAATCTAAGTATCAAACTGCTCAATGTACTGTGGCTAGTGTATTACTGGTTAATGTTTGTAATCGTGTTTACATATCTTTACTAACATGCGTGCTATTCTGCCTTATCCCACGATGAATAACAGATGTGTCATTTCTTCAACACTTGTTGAATTCACAATTTTAACATCAAAAGAGTCAGAGGTACATACCACGTAACTTGACAATCGATAATATTCTTAAGCTTAAGAAAGCTTGAAAAGCAATCTAAAACGCCGTACAATTTAAAAAAGATTTTAAGTTTTAACCGTTATAGAAACGTTTTGGTTAAAAAAAAAATTACTGCACATGAAACAACACCATGAGTTCATGTTGGTATTAGAAACTGGGAAACGTATTATTTCATTTTTTCGTTATCATTTGTTCATTGTTATTGTTTATATATTAACGTATACAGTCTGCGCACCCTCACACACACACACACACACACACACACACACACACTAATACTTGGATTATACACACACATCCAGACGTTTAAAATTTGATAAAATACTAAATTCAGTTTACATATTAGCGGTTATACGTTTATATGTGTATGAGGAAGTAATAAATTTTTAATAATTTATGTTTGCATTCAACATTTTGCTACAGTACCTTTTCAGAATAATGAGCAAATTTTTTATCAAAATCTGACATATCATTTAATTAACCACTTACCGATTTTCTATTATCCGATTATTCGAGAAATCTATTCTACTCCATACAAAACCAGTTCTGTATATACGCTTTTTTTTAATTCGCTAGTTCTTTTTTTAATTTTTTACACTAACATTTTATTTTTACAGTGTTTCAGTTAACCAGATGTTCAGTTATTTTTTAAATCTTTTAAATTAATTACTCATCATCTTAGAAAACTGTTTTTTAAATTTATATTATACTAATATATTTTAAATTTATAATCTATCATATAAAATTTTGATAATCTTTTAGTACTAGATTCAATATTTATTATTTATAAAATTAAACTAATTTGGTATAGGTCTATTTTAGGTTTATACTAAAACAAAATTTTATTTAAAATAAATAAAAGTCTAGACTAATCCTATTTTACATGTTAATCACCTTACTACAGTAGTTGCTAAACCAACTATCCTTTCATTTAAATTAGTACATTCAGATTTAATTTTATCCCAAACGTTTTGTTGTAATACCTTATCAGCTATCCACGATATCACATTCAGCTGTACTAGATCTCAGTAATTTAATATCCAAATCCGTTACCACCAGTATCGACAACACTTGGACTACAGAAGAGCATCGATTAACGGCATATGTACTGTGGTATGTTCTGTTAGATTATGCCAAAGGAAAAAAGGTTTCCATCAACTCACAACTTTAACATTGAATGAGTCAGAGTACCCCGCTCTTCACGGGTTTTTCAAATTTTGTAAATAATTTATATTTTCTAAATAGATCATCCCTCACATTTCAATTTCTTTATTAAAGTAATGGGAATATCATCATCTTAATTACTTGACAACCGCAAATACTGAATAACAATGTTTGAAAACTCATCTAGTATTGCATGCTTAAGAAGCCAACATTTTTATGTTTTAATCATTAGAGTAGTGTGATAAGTCAGTGGCTGCTAAACATCTATGAATAAGAAAATTTATTTATCTAAACATAATTGGAAACATTTTACATATAAATATGTTTTGATAGCTTTCTCTGATTTAAGTTTCTGTGTTCAACATAAAATGTGTATACATAAAAATATTTTACACTAATAATAATGTCACGAGGATTGCATTGTTTGTGGGTTAGTAAAGTACAACAAATTATTGAATATCTGAGAAACAGATACGTATAATTCTTATAAACACTTTCCTAACAAAATTACAAATGTTCTTTTTGTTAGAAATTGATGGTTAGCTCGATCTGTGCACATGGATAAAAGTCGCTATGTTAAAAACATTACATTTTTCCAAAATACAAATAAACAATAAACAGTTGAACACTTTACATTTATTCTAATATCCGGTCTCTTTTCGACTGAATGAACAATAAATTCGCTGAGCTCTATTATTGACGCACTATAATCGCTGGTGTAACATTAGAGGAACTCGTAATTGGCTGAACTCTAGACGCACAGTACTCGAACAGCTTAACCCAAGTAACCTGTCGTATAATGTTGATGAGAAGATTCCAGATGACTGGAAAATACTCAGGCAGAGTCAAGAAATTGTGTCAGCTAATGTTTGTCAGGTAGATATTACTAGAACACTGTCACGTGACTGATTGTCGCCCGTGACAAGCTGCACGTTTGTTACCTGTTTGATAACGGAACGTTGCCGTTACAATAGAGTGTATGTATTAACTGTAACGGTGATTGCGGGGGGGGGGTTATAGGCAGTGGCGAAGTTACATGGAGGCAATTGAGGCAATGCCTACCCTAAAAAATTCTGTAGAATAAAAATTATAAATACGTATGAAGTATGTAACGTGAAGATTATACGTTGTTACTGTAATTGTCGAATTTACTAATTACATGCTTTACTCAGCGACCGCTAGACGGTGACAAGTGACAGCAGACATAGTTAGTTTAAAGCGAATGAGGCAACGTGAATCTGCCTCAGCGTTTTTTGTATACATCGTATGTCAGCAATGTGTTGGCCGAGACTGGGCAGTGCGGGGAGCGGGGGATTGACCAGCGCTCCACACACTGTAGCGTTGAGGCATGTCTCACTGCTGTTGTGCGAGTTATGAAGCGCGCTGTGTTGTTTATAATCGTGTTTATTTTGTGCTGTTATTAAAAGTGTGCCTGTGATTCCGGTGAACTAATAGACGATCAACACTGTCATTTAAATTATTTGTGACATTAAACATATATATATAGAAACTAATCAAGTTATAAATTTGGAAGTTCAATTAGTTATATTATTGTGTATGAATATAAGTGTGTCGCCCGAAATGAGTGAACGCGGTCCTTTTAATACTTTGTCAGGTCTTTTAAACTTATTAAAAAGTAAGCCGTTTTCTTCTTGGAGTTACGAAGAAAAATGTGGTGTTAAAAACAAGAGATTTACGCCTAATTTAGAAATTAAACATTTTGATGGTAAAGTATCTATACTTTGTTCAACGAGTGTTTGCAGAAAATGTTGGCCTATTACGACACTGGCGAATGGTAGAGGCCGGTTCACAGGCGGACGTGTGGGGGGGCGCACGGGCTACCGAGCATCTAATAAATTATGTTTTGTGATCGGTGGACGTTAGTATTAATAAGCCTCCGAGGGAAACGTCAAGCCCTCCACCTTGTCGGAGGTCACTCTTTTTATGCTAGGGGAAAGAGGCTTCCACAGGGCTAGATCACATAAACCTGTGGTACGGAGAACCCCGGACTAAAATTATAACATAGGCAGGCCCATTTGCTATCACAATACTAAAATCTACAATGAAATTAATTATAAAATAACCCTATTTGCTATGATAATACTAACATGCCATTTACTACAATATTTACATCAGCCTATCTACTACAGTATGTACGTACATTGGGCTATTTACAACAATGGAAACTACGTTTATTCCAATTCCATAGCTAAGTCGGGGTCACTGCTAGTGTCATCATTACCAACATTTATAATCAAAGGGCCACTCTTCTCCATTTCTTCTATTAAGTTGTCCAATTCCCACAGTTTCGCCTCTTCTTTCTTTACGTGCTCTATACACTTCTTCCAGTCTTCTTCAGTTACTTTTTCCACCCCTTCTTCCAACAGCCGTTTTACATCTGCAAGCTTAAATGTTGTGTTGTTAGCCGCAACATGATTTTTCACTTGAGCCCAGATCAACTCGATGGGATTTAACTCACAGTGATAGGGGGGTAATCTTAATACTGTCTTGTTTTCCTTCTTGGCCATCTCATCAATAACATATTTGTCGTAATTTCCTTTTTCTTGTTCTACTATATAAAGAAGTTCTTTCTTTAGATAACTACTATCAGCAATAAAACCTTTTTGTTTTAACCAATTTGCTATTTCATTTTTTTTCCACGACATGTTCGGAATTTTCTCACACTTCACTGAATGATATGGTGCGTTATCTAACACCACAACAGAGTTATCTTCCAGGGAAGGTAGGAGTTCTCGAAAGTAATCTTCAAATACATTCCCGGTCATTTCTTCGTGATGGTCAGCAGTAGACTTTGATTGGAACACCATTAATCCATCTTTCAAAAAGCCCTCTTCACAGCCCATATGCACAACTATCAGGCGGCTCCCTTTCCCCTTCGGACTTCGTAGTCCTGTCGACAGACCTTTCAAAAACGCACCTTTCGGCGACTTAATAGTTTTATCTTGCCAAACCTTATTTTTGACATGGCCTGCATTTACCCAAGTTTCGTCTTGATAGTAAATTTTACGGCCTTCTTCACGAAACTGTTTAATTTTGCGTAGGTAATTCCGTCGCCATACAACTATATCATCCCTGTCACAGATAAACATGTTACGTCTTCTTTCATGAAATTTAAAATTCAATAATTTTAACAGTTTATATAGCGTAGACCGTTTGAAATCCGGAAAGTCTTTATCGTTGTTAACTGCACTCAAAATTTTATTTATTGTCGGTTGTTTATTTTTGAAAAAAAATTCGTGAACTTTTCTCCTAATAGCACATTTTGTAAATTCGTCCAATTTATCTGCTGCCGCTACTCTAGATTTTTTATTTTTTGGTGCACTCAAGCCTAACGTTTTGTTTTTCAAATATACATTAATAACACTATAAACACCCCGCTTGCTAACACCGGTCATTTCAGCAACTTTTTCCATGGCCTTGTCCTTTTTTATGGTAGGATTCTCTGTACTTAAATGTTTAAAATTATTCACTATACACAATCTCTTAGCACTATGTATAACTTTGCCGCGTTTGTTCCTTGCTATTGGGGAAAGAGTCTCCATATTGTACAGTTTTAGTCCAAGCAATTAATAATAACTAAACAGTAAAAACAGACCCAAATGACACGTTATTCAACGGTGAAAACAGGGAAGTAACTGATCTTCAGTAGATTTACGCACAGTACCTACAGAACGTGACGAACAGGAAATATGAGTTGGCGGACTGCTGTGAAACGGGCGTTGGAATGTTACCGATAACAATAGAATCCGACCCTCGTCAACGTCATTCGCGTGAAATATTTTCTGCAAACACTCGGTGAACAAAGTATAGAAAATTTCAGTTTTCTTGGTACGAGCGATATTCGTGGTTGACAGGCTGTTACGAAACCAACAGACTTTTTTGTTATACATGTATCTTGTTTTCTGGTGAAAAAGAATGGATTTTATATGGAGTGACGGTAACAAAAAACTTTCTTAGAAAGGCAGACAAACACCAGAATTCAAATAAACATATTCAAAATGAAGAGCGGTACCGTTTGCTGGGACGCGTGAGGATTGAACATACTCTCTCTGAAGGGGCTAGAATTCAAGTTGTTAAACATAATGAAGTCGTGAAACAAAATAGGCTTGTTGTTGAAAGACTTGTTGATATTGTGTATTTTCTCGGGAAACAGGAGCTTGGATTTCGAGGTAATTTCGAAGGGGAAGACTCAGTCAACCGGGGTAATTATCTAGAATTGTTAGATCTTCTTTCTAAGCAGGAGCAGTACATTCGAGATCATCTCCAGTCTACGTCAGGATTTAAAGGTACATCAAACGATATTCAGAATGAATTAGTTGAATCTGTAACTGATATAATTCAAGAGAAGATTAAGGCGGAGTTAGATTCTTGCGATTTTATTGGAATTCAGGCAGATGAAACTTTAGACGTATCAAGTAGATCTCAAGTCAGCATAATTTTTAGATTTTGTTCAAAAGAAGGTCCAATAGAAAGGTTCATTGGGTTTTATGATGTTTCAGTAGATAAGACTGCATCAGGCTTATCAGAATTAATTGTTGACGTTTTAAAAAAGTGGGGTGTAACTGAGAAGGTAGTCTGTCAAACATATAATGGAGCCTCTGTAATGGCTGGAAAGCATGGAGGTGTTCAGCACTTTGTAAAACAGACTTGCCCAAGAGCATTATTTCTGCATTGCTATGCTCACAAGTTAAACCTCGTACTTCTTCATTGCACTAAAACAATAAAATCGGTTAGGCTCTTCATTCACAATCTGACAGCATTTCACACATTTTTTTGTAGATCCTCAAAGAGATCACAGCTTTTAGAATCTAGAGGATTTAAACTTCCATAAGCATCCACTACCCGTTGGAACTTTCATTCCAGAGCAGTTCATACCATCTTTTCCCACTATGGTGACTTGAGACAAATTTTTGAGGACATTACAGAGAATGATGAAGGATGGGATAGTGATTCGTACAATTCTGCTGTCGGATTGCTTAACATACTCAAAAAGACCCATTTCATTTACTTACTTTGTTTTTGTAGGGAAATATTCGTTTATATTGACGTTTATATTATCTTTTCTCTACTGCAACACAAAACTATCTCCGATATAATTCTGTGGAACACTGAAATTAAGAAAACCACTGCTATCCTCAAGGACATGAGATCAGAAAACACTGTGTCGTCTTGTATTGAAAAATGTCATCAAATAAGCAGGGAGGTAAATATAGATGACAGTAACAGGAAACTGCTGAAAACGTTAACTTATGAAATTCTTGACACTTTGATTATGTAGCTGGAGGTACGGTTCAGTGATTTCGAAAGTATCCAGTTTGTTGAGTTGTTGGATCCAAATCACTTCATTTTTTACAAAAAGAGTTTTCCTTCTTCTAAACTGAACAGCCTTATAAATAAATACCCTTTTTTCAATAGTGAAAGACTGGAAAATGAATTAAAAAACATTTACTCAGATACTGAAAAACATTTGTTCCCTCAAAGACTTTTACATTTTATAATTCTTAATGACTTAGAACCAGTGTACGTGAAAGTTTCAAAATTAATTCGTTTGATTTTAACGTTTCCTGTTACCACGGCTTCTTCAGAAAGGAGTATGAGTACTTTGAAAAGAATAAAAAACTACTTGCGCAATACGATGACTAATGAAAGACTTAACTCTCTTAGCACCATTGCTATTGAAAAAAAATTTGTGAAGGAATTGGTGAGTGACCAGTTGTTCAAAGACCGTGTAGTTGACAATTTTGCAAGCAAGAAAACTCGCCGTGTTGAACTACTCTACAAAAAAATTTAAGATAAGACTTTTGCCTACCCATTCATTAACTACTAGCTTCGCCACTGGTTATAGGGACAGTTGTCACTCAACGAATGAGGATTTGAATTTTTAAACGATGTATAGAGACAAGTCTTCATATACGTGCAAAATTCTGGTTACCTGTGGCTACAAAATATCGCGTAAATCGCGAACCTTATATACGAGGCAATGGCATAATATACAAGGCAAGATGTTCTATGCAGTAAATGTTTTTAAATTAAAAGTTTTAATGATTTAATATTGTAATGGCACATATAACACATCCCAACACCAACGTATCACAGAGGAATTAAAAGCCACTATAAATAAAATTTATCTACAAAGTTGAACCTACAATCATGAATAGAGGAAGTATTATAAACCAAAATAGGGGAATAAAATAAATAATGAATTACAAGTAAATGTACAACTGAAGAAAAGAAGACAAGACCAACGACGAGACAACATACCTTATTACCTAATAGATCAAACAGTGAGAAAGAAACCAATGACAACACCGAGAAGAAACTTACTAAGAGTAAGGAAGGAATCAGTGCAAATAAGACGAAACATAATCAGGTCAAACACCAAAGGGAGATAATATAAATGAGAATAAATTAACATATGAAAATAAAAAAGTATTATTATTGAAAAAGAAGGTAAATTTGAGATAAACCACATGATTTAAATCCCTAAGCTGTAACTTGACACCGACCGAAACATGATAATCAAATACCTTCCATAACAATACAATACAAACAGAACTCAATAAAATTAATTACTGAGACCAGAATTTTATAAAGAGAATGAGTACCAATATGGTAATGGCATAGCTAAATGATGTGTAAACATTACAAAGGGACTATGTCCAAAACACTAATAAAGGATTGTAAAGTGGAATTAAAATTGTCAATGACCACTAATTATCAATAACAAAGATTGTGAAAACAACCAAATAGTAATCTAAATATAAGCAATAATATACCAATGTTAGATAAGTGTAAATAAACCATGCATTAGGTAGAGAATTGAAACTGACAATCACTCATTGTTGGGAAACAAAATTTGAACATAACCTAATCTGGCCAACTAGTTTTCAATAAAACCATAGAAAACTATGATTAAAATAATGTTAAACTAAAATGTGTTGTAGTATAACATAAATAGATAATATAAGGAACATTTAATGTACAACAAATAATATGTTAAGAAAACCTAAATGCTGAATAAATGTAATATATAACCATATGCATCACATAGAATGGTTACATGAGACAGCAAAACTATCAAGTAAATTTGTAATAAAAGAGTAAGAACTCCATCTATAACACTGAATAAGACAGAATAACGTTTAAATGAACCAATTCAAGGATTATATTTACCTAATTAATAATAATAACACAAATAATGAGTAAACCCTAGTAAACACTAGATGCAAGAAGTCAGAGTAACTTCAAACCAAAGTAATTGTCAATGTAAATGCAGATTTAACCACTGCACAGTACTAACAGTGTTATCAGAACACTGATAAGAGATAATAATACAATAATGAGATTAATGTGAAAGAATTACAACTAACAAAAAGTGTAAATTTCAAGAGTACTAAAAACCCACTAAAAAGACTATAATTAAAGTAATAAAACCAGTGATAAATAAAACTGACACTATCAGAAGTGGTAATGACCCAAGCATTATGCATAGGCCATAATAAAATGGTATTATCAACAGTTAATATTATGATATAATTAATAAACAATGTATGTGATAATAGGCCTAGAATGTAACTCTAGGAAAATGGATAATTCTTAATTATAAGTAAATAACCATGTGGGAAAAGTTCATAATACAGTGCTAATATGTTATCACCACGAACACACGGGATAAAAACAATATATTTAATGTATTATGTAACTTAAGAACTATTATTAATTTGTACAAAGTGCGTTTTTGTCAACCTCATATCAGAACTATATGATGAGGGTATGCAAATTACTCGTAATCAAAAGATAGAAACGATGGGAGTTATACAAATATTGTCAGTGTAATTATAGATAAGATATTTGATTTATAAGAAAAATTAATAAATTACAAGCCCCTGCGCGTGGCTTTGTGACCAGTAAAACATAGCCTCAAACCCAGCCTACTGATGCTAGTTTGCGCGTCTATTTTGACGCACATCGCCGACAGTACACGAAATAAAGACAATTAGCCAATCATAGCTCATTAAAAAGTACGAAGTGGCGAATCCCGACACAGGTAACAACAACAGTTCATCACCAGGAATCGAGACAGACTCCACGTGAGCGGAGCGACCATCATAACATTGAATTGACAGCCGACAGCTGATAATACACACTAACCTCGAAACTTTGAGTTGAGGTTAGGTCGGACCAAAAGGACAGTGAAGTCTATTTTAAGAGTGTTCTATTAACGGAGTTCATGCGTATAGGTAGTGTGTGAAGTGAATTAATTAAAATATTAATTAATTGTGAAAATTAAAAAAGTGTTGTGTTAGTGGTACTTCGATCCAACAGTATACGCAAGTATAAGTGCAAATGATCATTATATTGTATATAACAAATCATTAGTCAACTACAGAACGCTAATAGCGGATTTGATTTATTTAAATTAAATCAAAAATAACACGATTTCCATAAGGAAAAGGACTTTGAAAAATTACATAAACAATAATCAATGAAAGCTTTTGCTAATGACAATTTTAACTTTCTAGATTAAAATTAATTGTAATATTTTAGGAAGAGACATTGAATAATCAATGAGGGAAACAATGAACCTTAAAAATTAATATTTTAAAGTTATTATTGTATTTAATTATAGAACATTAACTCAATGTCACACATGAGTGGACCCTAGTAGTAAATTAATTTGAATTACCTGTTTTTGTTTATATCCACTTTTGGAGATCATTCAGGAAAATATCACTGAATTTAATTCATAACAATGTTGTACAAAATAAGTAATGCCTTCAAGGAAGCATCAATTAATTAATCTCAAATAAGTAAGGTTACAATGAACCATAGTTAACCTCAATTATAAGCAGTGAACAATCGTTCATATTTTGTGTTATGTTAAAGCAACAACTAATATTTTTATTCTCCGCCTACTCATTATTACAGTAGTGCATTTTTTTGTTGAAGTGTATCTTGCAGACTCAAAGAACCTGCTAATTTTATAAAGCATAATAACGAAATTATTTACAACTAGACATAGTCGATTTTCAGACAGTCTGACCACCCTGAGAGTTTAATAATTGTAAGAGTCCATACTCAAATTTCATTGTTTTTAAAAAATAAAATGAATAACATAATTGTAATAACAATCATTCAAATCGAGTTAAATAAATAACTATTATTTCACGAATAAATTAAAGTGTTGACAATTATTGAAAAGCATAGACTTACAGCTTAGGAGAGCGACAGCGACGGTTGATACCAGAGACAACAGCGAGAATTTGAATCTTATGATTCTCGCCAGCAACATTATTACACATTATTAACATACAACAATCAATAGTAAGTATTGTGTAAATTTTATGCTTATGACCATTTCAGTACAGGAATACACCGTCCAAATCACCTCATAAAACAACAGAAGAGTCAACGTAAACAATTCGACTACGAACTCAAGACATTAAACTAAATTATACATAATCTAAATATATTTAATAACCAACTTCAAGAGTAAGTGAACAGATTTATTTATATTGGATTCAATACAAAAAAAAAGTTGAATTGGATTGAATAAATCACTAAACAAAAAACTAATAATAAAATAACAATACTTATAACAATTTTAACAAGACGACATCTCGTCTTATTACAATATCTATGTTCAAATTGCCTACCAGTGAGACTATAGATAACAAATGTGTCTATGTGACGTTTCGAATGCATTGAATGAGAGAAATATTTAGGAAAGCTCTTAATTTTCTAACGCACTTTCTGTAGACAGCATTACCTCTTCTTGTCCGATTCTTCGGACTTTTTTTTGAAGCCGAAAAACACGCGAAAAATCCATATGCGTTCCTAATGTCTACATCAAGAATTGCTTCACCCACAGTGTTTGTAACGAATAGGCTACTTGGTGATCAAACGCAAGACGACCCAGGCGTAGGTGTCTAAGTAATTAGGCCTGAAATTAAATGGCGCTGTAGTATCGTATCTATACTGTGCCGTCGCCCCTCACTATGTCCGGGCCAGACCAACAGAAGTGCGCCAAAGTCAACGTGAAGATTATCCCAATTAGGAGGGTCGAGGTGCGCCGGCGGTTAACCCAAGGAGTAGGGTCGAGGTGAGCCGATTCAAAGTGTTAAAGGTTTAGTTTACTTTTGAACAATATGGACAGACTTTAATGTTGGGCTTTTAAGTGCATACAAAATAACAAATAACAGTAAAGTGTATTTAAATTCTATACTTTTACTTTTTACACTTTTATAAAAATTACTTTATCCTTATTTTCTATATACACTATAATCAAGGTATTCAGTGAAATATAATAGTTATTATACTCTGTAATCCTTTTCTACATATTCTTAAACAAAATAAGTAGGCCTACATTGCATGTACTTGATTTATCCTGACCCCTTTGACCACCGGAGCACTTCGACCACTACTCTTCGAGGATCCCGTATAATTCCCTTAAGAATTTCTTGAACATCAGCGCACCTTGACCTACCCCGCGGCAGAGTGCTGTGTAAGGTGGAGCCGTCACCGGCGCAAAGGTACAATGGTAGCATTTATATTTATATTATAATATATATAATTAGACTTTATAATCCCCATGCATATTCGATTTTATAGTTATTCGTTAATCCGGCTATTAGATGATCGGGCCGTTAGTTAATTCTCCTATTAGTTAATTAGACTATTAGTTGATTGGACTATTAATTAATCTGGCCATTAGTTAATTGGGCTATTCGTTGATCGGTCTATTAGTTAATTGTCTATCAATTAAGTTGGATAGTAGTTAATCGGGCCATTAGTTATTTACTGTTATTTAATTAGCCTACTATTATTTTTAACTATTAGTTAATAGGGCCATTAGTTAATCTGGCCATTACTTAATTGGGCTATTCGTTGATTGGTCTGTTAGTTAATTGCCTGTAAGTTAATTGGGATATTAGCTAAATGGACTTTTATTTAATTAGCCTACTATTATTTCCAACTGTTAGTTAATAGGGCTATTAGTTAATTGATCTATTAATTAATTAGACTATTAGTAAACTGCTCTATTAATTAATTAGGCCATTAGTTAAACTGGCTATTATTTAATTTAACAATTAGTTAATCGTAATATTATTTAATAAGGCCATTAGTTAATTGGGCTATTTTTTGATTGGGTTATTAGTTAATTGGACTGTTTTTAATCAGCTGTTAGTTAATTTGGCTATATGGTAATCGAGCTATTAGTTAATTGTTAATATTAATATTGTTTGGCATTATATCTGCAGTTTCCACATTCTACTGTACCCAAAGTATAATTAACGGTCCGGTTAATTATAATTATTATAATGGTCCGGTTTCGGATTGACCCGAAACTGGACCATTCGACAGGCAGCAAATTGTTAACTAGAATTCGTCAGCTGCGCCGACTTTCAATTCTCCTCATACCTGCATGCCTGCGTTCGCACAGGCGCCGGACTTGCTGACAGATTAACTGTATGACTTTATAGTATAAACGTTTTCTTATGTTACGACGTGCACTGTAGCCTACGTTTGTTGGTTGCGTGTGCAGAAATACAAGTCCAATACAATATAACATAATACAACATTTTGCGTTTATTTTAGTCTAAAAAAAACTCAAATATCTTTGTAGGAAACAGAATAAGCATAAGAAAAGACGAAAGAAACCTTGTAATTCATTGTAAAAACCTTGTTTGTTGCTTTATGGTTATAATGCTACAGACACGTATACCTGGTTATAGCCCAGGAAAAATAGGAAATTTTAAGGAAGAAATTAGATAAAAGCTAATTTTTTGTACATATGATCCTTGAACCATACATTATACAAAACCAATGAGTCTACCACTTAAAAGTGTCTAGTGGTGGTTTTACAGGGGTTGAAAGGGTGAAAAAACGATTTTTCGCATATAATGTAAAAACGAAGTACTTTATCAAAACATATTTCAAATAAAAGTTGTAGTTCACAAAATTCCCTATAATCTGGTGGGTGTCACATTCCTGTGTGTCAAAGATTATTGGAACAGGACACATTTAAACTTAGAGTATATTGTATTTTTTTGTATTTGTGTCTATTGCATGTGAATGATCGTTTGTTTTTGTTTTTTTAAGAGGATGAATATTTATGAATAAGTTAAAAAACACATTTTTGATAAGTTTACATAATTTATTATTCCAGATGAAATATTTTGAAAAAGTATCTTTCGATATTTACAAAATTGTAATGATAATAACAACAGTAAGATAATATAGTAAAAGGGTCGCAAAATGAAAAAAATTATTATAAATAAAACATTGTATGAATAAAAAAAAACAAATCCAATAATTATTGAATTTAAAATCTGAACATTTTTACTGAACTTAATGACTAAAATTAAAATAAAGTAAAAATACAAGAAAATTAATCTTGAACTGTACACAATAGTCATTTAAAAAATTAATTACATAATTAAACAGGTATCATAAAATGTCAAAATCAGAAAGCAATCAGTTTATGAAATCAAATATGTGAATTACACAAAAGGAAGGTAGAATCAACACAAAACGTCTACGAAAACAAACACTTAAGATAAAGTAAAATTTTTACAACTGAATAAATAATTTGTTCAGAAATATCAGATGATAAATTTAAATTGAATTAAATGGAAATTATTTAAAAATAATACAATAAAAAATGTGACAAGAAAATTATACACTAATTTATAAAAATATGGTAAGATTTTTCTTTTGTAAGAGTCTTTTTATAATAAAAATTTAAGTCACAAAAGTCTTCAGTATAACTGTTTTCATTGACATTTGTTTCTTCAAGATCATCAATATGAAATTCACTTTCATTTTCATCATCAATATTAATCTCTTCACTATCAGTAATATTAATATTATAACCTGGGCTTTCACAATTCTGACACGTTGATCCTTGGCAATTTTTACACATAACTGTGCATTGCAATTCGGATTTTAGGCAGCGACAACGAAAAGTAGAACAGTCAGTCGTGCAGCAACAGGAAATTAAATTCAAAATTGATTCAGGGGCTTGTTCTAATGTAGTCTTATTGGGCTGCAAAAAATTATGTTTCCTTTCCTATCCCCATTCCTCTGGACTTTTATGGTTCCCTAGCCATTTCTGAACTTGGTAGTAATCTCTAAAGGAATGCTGAGCTGCGGTTGGTGAAGTTGGAGGTAACAGCTTTAATTTGGCAGACGCCTCTTTGAAAGATTTCTGAAACATCTTAAATCTGTACTCGTCTAGTGTTTGACTTTCATCTTCGAAACATACAGAATTAGAAATAATTTTTAACCAGCTTTTCTACTTCACTTTTATTTGAATTCACACTAATGAACACTGCTACAGCATTGTCCAAATTTCTGTTATTCTCCAATAGCTTCAGTAATTGTTTTTTACCTTTCCCATGAATTGAACTAGTCATGTCACAGCCACTAAAACCATGTGTTAGAAGGATGAAACTTTTGACATTTGTAAATTTTGCGAGGAAAACAATTTTGTTTTAATTTTGCCGATATTTGGTTTCGAGAAAAATATATCTTTGTCTGCTGGACTTAAAGCTATCACAAGTACAAGCAAATCAATATCTTGGTCAACAATTGTCACTTGCAAGTTCTGAGACTTCTGAATGGCATTTTTCACAATCAGTGTATCTGCGTCGTCAGATGACTGTCGTACTTAAAACTTTTGTTCTTCGAATTTTTTTTTCAACATGTCAACGAGTTGTTTTTTATTTTCACTATTAGCGTAAAATTTTTCTTGGCCGACAGACAGGGGGGTTACTTCCGTTATGCTGAACTGTGGACTGATGTTTGCGTATCGACGTAGCTGTTCAGATTTTTTGTACTGTCAGGATTATCATATCCATCGAAGACAATTACTGCAGACTTAAAAGTTCGCGAAACATATTGCATGTACATATTGCATACTTCTTTATAATTACTGCATTTATAAAATTCCATTTCACTTTGTGTAACAAATACCCTCCATCTATTATATAGATGTATGTCTTGTTCAATAAATTTTCATCGATATTTTTAAACTCATCATATAAAGCAGACTTGGTGGTTTTTTTTCATTCCAGTATTCGTGAAAAAAGACATTGGGTATGGTGCAGTTTCAAATTTTAAATACTCTGATATATCATCACTCGGTTCTCTGCACAGCAGCATTCTTTGACAGAGAATTAAAGGATCTATAGTAATACCCTTTTCACGTACCGTTATAGAGGAATTAACGGCACTCAGAGGACGTACTCTGTTTTCACGTTTTATGACAATGTCCTTATACAATTTCGCAGGCAATTTTTTCATATCGTTTTCACCAATTTCCTTTGATTTATGACAATTAATAGCATAATTTCCAATAATTTATGCTATTCCAGTACCGAGTGACGTAACGATTTGCGTTTTTGAAAACGGATCGTGATTAATAAGCCAATCATACAATTTCTTGACATGTGAATCATTTCTTACAATTCGAGTTTCTCTTAACTCAACATGTTGTTCAGATGTGAAATATGTAATGCTGCAAAAATTTTCAAGTTCTTGACAAATATCCGAAAATGCTGAATTGCATTTGAATATGGTAGTGATATATGAATTTAATATTTTTTTCTGTGAATCCTCGGTGAACAACGCCACCTTGGACTTTAAATTCTCGATTTTCTGTTCGTTCTATGACCATATCGGTTGCTACGGAATGCGTGGAGGAGGAAACTCGTTAATGTAAAATAGGTCAGTCATAGTCGTAGGGGGCCTTCGTGGCCTTCACTGCTAGGGAAGGGAATTAGTGGCATCTTCCTACTAAAAAAAAGTAAAAATTTTTTACTTAACTTTTACAATACTTAGGTAATTTGGTCTGCACTATATAGTTCCTTTCTGTACTTAATTGTATAGACGTTACTAAAAATGTGAAACACTATTTATTTCATTTGATACTTTTTTTGACGAAATTCTTCATTTGCATCAGCAAAAAAAAAATCAAATTTTTCAATATGTGTAAAATTGCCCTAAGACAATATTTTAAGTTAAATATTGACCGACCGGTTTGGTCTAGTGGTTAGGGCGCTGGCTTCTAGGCCAAGAGGTTCAGGGCTTGATTCCCGGTAAGGTCTGGCATTTATTCATCATTCAAGTCATTCCCATCTCATTGCCTACGCACAAGCTTCGGCTTATGTAGGCATCATCCTCATCCGCCCCCCCCCCCCAAAAAAAACACAAAAAAACGATCATTCGCATGCAATGATCGAGACTAAAAAAGCACAAACTGTTAGACGTTCCATTCAGGTTTAACTAATAATGTATTCTCTGTATTATCTGTATTGTAATGTCTGTGATATCTGTTCTGTAATATCTGTATGTTTTGTATTCGTGTCAGCATTAAGTGTTAATGTCAACCAGTATATGTGCCTTATGGGCCCTGTGTTTAACATTTTGAACTTATTGTATCATCCCAGCAGCAGGTGGAAGTGATTTTTGTTCATTTGTTTACATGTTTTTGTCATTTAGTCTTGTAATTTGTGTATCCCTTTAGTCTATTAATAAAAACAAGAAGAGCTGTCAATTGTCAGCTCTTCATAATCCTGTATATATGTGTTGTCAGACAATTTGTTCAATTTCGCTTAGTCGAACAGATAACAAATCTGCAATAAATTGAAAAAAAAAATCTAAATTCATTAGCAACGTCATTGGTCTCATCTGATATAACAGCTAAATAATCAGATTCTTATTCTTCACGACACACTTCCAACATTATGCTCAAATTTCGTTTTAAACTGTTTTATATATACCTTTAAAAACCGTTACATTTTCCATATGATTTTTTTAAAGCAATCTCCAGCTTAGAACTAAAATTTAATAAACCCCAAAAAATCCCTGGATTAGAAGGGGAATCGGATTCATCATGATCATTTAATGCCAACTCAGAAGCTCCACAGAAACTCACACAGTTTATTATAACATTTGATGCATAACTGCTCTTCCTAACCTTCTTATTGTGCAAGGAAATACTGCGCCTCTATTCAGAATCAAACTGTTTTGCAATGTTTACAGTCCTAAAAGGACCAAGTTTTAAGACATTTTTCGTGTGTAGTTTGATTACTGATGTTTTTATACAGTCATATAAATGATTAATATCCTGTTTTAATACAACAGTCACGCCTGTTTTAGTCCAAGGATCCTTTCCACCATATAGCAAACAAAGGAAACAGAACAAGGCATTTTTAATGTCAGATCCACAAAGCCAGTCTGTTTTTGTAGCCTACAATATCCAGATTTTATGGTCTACGATGTTGTCTATTGCCCGACTTAACATTTTGAACTACGTCCAGATCCGGTCCAATCTTTTAATTTCTAGTTTTTGTTCATCGCAATGATGTAAACATGTTTTTTCTAATAAATCACAAACGAAATTGAAACTATCAATTTCGCATAGTACTCTAACACACACAAACAAATAACGGAAAACAGACAGTTTAAATTACAATTTTCAAACACCTGTGTTATACTATACTGAATATGAGTACAGCGCGGTAAAAGATTAATTAAACACACAGAGAAACGCCTATCCCTAGCGTCAATCACAGCGACTGAGAGAAGAAGGCAGGACTGATGGGAGAGGGTGGGTTGAGAGGAAGAGATAATCTGCGTACAGAGTGAGCGAGTGGTTGCACCTCGGATGCCACCACCAACTTCCAACGCAAGGAATATGCAACGTTTACTGCTTCTTCCAAACTTTTTTATTTCATCTTTGGAGCACACAGAATTTAAAATTTTAATTAATAATTACGTAAATAATAATTTATAGATTAATAATTCCAAACTACTATTCAAATATTAATAAAACAAAATTTCTGGTGGTTGCGCAACATTGCAACCTAACTACGAGCCGCCACTGACTTCAGTAATATGTATTAAAATGGAATAATATGAGTAAAATAGAGTAATTTGAGTAGTCTTACGACACCTGCTACTTTGTACATAATTTATTTAATATCGTTTCATGACAGCTTCAGTAAGAGTAAGATGGGATCGCAGAGGTCGATAAGTTAGGATCGAAGAGCGCTATATGTTGAGCAGTGAGACAAGTAAAGTTGATAAAGTGGCCTGTCAAAACTTTTAGAGACTTTAAAATTAGAATATATTCCCGTAAACATCTCTAACAAATGTTACTAACACATTATTATATTAAAGATATTAAAGCTATGTTCATACTGTTCGTGAGACATATGTCGGGAGTTAATTTGTGAGCGCATCTTTGACTACGTTAAGCTTTTGTCTGGTGAAACAGTTGTAGTCGGTTGTAGTCAAGGAATCTATGACTTGATAGGAATGGGGTAAGTGCGGAATACAATGATGAAATACAATGACTTATGACTTATGAAATACAATGTCATACACTTACGTGTGTCACACGTAAGTGCGGAAAATTTCTTATCCATAATTTAACACATAGAGAAGAATATGTTTTTCGGTAACGATAACACGCGCGCGCGCGTACAATAGTATACACACGTTAATCTGTAAGCGTGGGCGGATGGGTTTGTGTGCATAACCCAGTTCTGTGCTGAATTTAATTTACAAGTAACCATTGATGTCTTTACGGCATTGTATTGTAGCATATGCGTGGTACCATGTGTATCGAGTTTTACTTCAATGGCAACTGAACGCTTCATTCAAATAATAGGTAAAGCCTGGAAGGTATTGTAAAATGATTAAGTTGAACAGGTCATTAAGAGGCAATTGAATGAAGACTACAGATAACAGGACTGGTGGGAAAAGCTACCTGTATACATTGTAAAAATACCTGTATAAATGGTGAAGCTACTTATGGGCACTTCATAAAATACTGATTGCCACTTAAATAGCTAATAAAATAAAATAAATAATTCACTAATTGCTCAGCAAGTTAACTGTTATTAATTACATAACAAAAATCAAAGAAATCCTAGTTAATCTTCGCAGTCAGACATATTAATTTAATTACTTGAGTTTATAGAAATTACTATTTTGTTAAACTACATTCAAAATAAAGGTTTCTATGGACTGAAACTACACAGAGGCGTACATCTTTTGTCGATTATTTAAGCATTTCTTGAAGCTAATTGTGATATTTGACAAATCTAAACATTGTGTTTCCTAATTAAATACCGTTATTTATAGTAGTAAAACAATATTCAATAGTCAGCAATTATATGTTTTTTACACGCGTTGTTAAACTGTGTTGCACTTGAAAAATCGCAATATTTGACTGGAAAATTGTAAGGTTTTAATTCTCTACGACATTAGTAACAAAACGTGTTTGAGAGAAAACTTTTAAGACAAAATATGGCGCCAATAAAGAAAAACTAAAAACTGGAAAACAAAAAAAGACAGATAATACGACAAAAAATAAAAGAAACTCTAATATCGAGATACAGAAAATGAGAAGATAACAGTGAGCAGGACGTATAATACGAACAGATGAGCCAAGAAATTTCACGAAATTTTTGAACGGATAAATTGTAGGAATCCACCAGTGGATAGATAGCGAGGCAGATGGGGATATAAAGTGAAAAGGAATGCAAGGACAATGAAGGGAAAACACGAGGGAAGGCAGATGCTATTGACATAGATGAGTGGAGAAAGAAATTTCATGATTACAGCGTTGCAGGAGTACGATGAAACCATTTGTTTGGAAAAAAGGGAAAAATATTTATAGAATGACTAATAGGAAAACTAAGCTTATAGAGAAATATGACTAAAAGGAGAGACAGATTTGTGGGGGATGGGATATGCTGAGATTCGCAGGATTAGTTCAATCAGCGATCAACAGAATAGAGTACCTAATGGAAGAGACAAACTGCGAGAAAGAGAGAGAGAGGAGGAACGCACAAAGCAGAAACCTCTAAAACACTGTAGTGACACAACAACTCAATACGATCAGCGTAAAATCGAGCAGAACTAAATGCTTTCGTCACTTACACTGAGGACGATCAACTGATTGTACAAAAACCGTCCGACGGAATGTTTGCGTGACCGTCAAATTAATGATTTTCTTTATCGATTCAAGTTGAAAACAAATTATCATCCCTGACCCGTTTACTATGGTTTTGTGTTGGTTTTGGCGCGGCAGGTCAACCAGTCATTGATGAGTCTAGTTACTAGACGACGAGCGTGCCAAACTGCTAAGACTTAGCCCGAAGGGAATCCCGACCGTCTTGGCGATGACACGTTTGACACGTCAGCCTTGGGAAGGCCGGCTTCGTTATTGTGATGAATGTATGTATGTAGTCGACGCATAATATCTGTCCTTGTGTCCACTTCCTGCAGCAAGGTTCACGCAGAGTGGGGTCCCTCCGTCCCTCTAGAAATGGATAAATACACGCGCCGTCACTTTTTACAGATATTGAACCTCCACTTTGAGTGTAGCTGAAACCCGAGTTTTGTTTTGGACCGCGCGAGATGTACCGGGTTTTTGTTTTCACTATTGTGGTGATAATCAGTTGCGCGTACGCTGCGCCCAAAGGTGGTAAGTCTCGTCTCTTACATTTGCATTCAAATTATTAATTATTATTACAAGAAAGCACTTGTGATGTGTAAATTGCTTTACTGAAAAATCTCCAATATAGGTTAACACCGATGAATTTACTGTGAACACTTAAAAAAAAAACACACACACACACATGGTTCCAAAATGATTAACTGTTTAACCTTGGAGTGTACTGACACGATTTCTAAATATGACTCAGTACTACTGTGACTTAATTTATAAACAACAATAGTATAATATAGAGACACAATCGATCTTTACAGTTGCTATAGGCTTACATGTTGGATAAATTGCACATGTCGGTGTGGCATGTATAATGTGTGTGTGTGTGTGTGTGTGTGTGTGTGTGTGTGTGTGTGTGTGTGTGTGTGTGTGTGTGTGTGTGTGTGTGTGTGTGTGTGTGTGTGTGTGTGTGTGTGTGTGAAAGGGTTTCTTTCTGCATATAAATATTCGCTATCACGTTGAATTTAATTGTCAGAAAAATAATTTGAAAATATGTCCTGGATAATATTCATCAAAATTATTTTCATCCTACTTGAGGTATAACTTATATTTTTATAGAACGAACTGGCTTTTCTGATCCGTTACTTCCATTTGATCTGTCCTACTTAAAACCCAGTAACGTCGTTTCTTAAAACTTAATTTCTTTTGCATAGTTACATTGTATCTCTATGTGAAGCTATTAATTATTCAGTCTTTCGGTGTCTGGATAATGTGCAATAAAATGCTTGTTGGTGTACTTCAGCTGAGACCAAATGAGCGTAACTGTGTTCTCGACCTGCACGAGGAATGTCACAGGTTGCTACCAGTGACCAACGTGTGTAACCAACTCGCTGTAACCTGTGCTAGCATTGAGTGTTGAATTTCGTCAGGTCCATGTTTACCGACGTTTCCCTAAATGTTATTTCATAAAATTTATTTTATATTATTGGAAATAACTATTTTAAATTATAAATATCCCGACCATATAAGTATGTCCGTTGTCTGGTTATAGAACAAATAAGTACTGTCAACTCATTGTCATACTACCGTTTGGTTTCACATATACGTTGACTCATTGTTTTTAACAAACAGATTTATACCAGTTGTTTTCTTACACGTTAAATCGGGTGTCGTTTTCTTCCGTGATTTGTTGCTTTACAAAAAGCATTTTGATTAAGCGTTATCAAAGATTTAATATAGTCTACGTTTATCGTATTCCATAAAGAAATTAATTTACGTAGTGTACTGACTGCATTAGTACGAGTACATTTCTATAATTCGTTGTAACTTCATTTAAGGCTAATTGTTCGGACAGATAATTTTTCCAGGGAATTACAGTAGGTCTGAAAAACGACTATTGCAAACTATGACACTTTGCTGTTGCCTCATGTGGTCGGTCGTCCCGAGATTGATTTCTGCTCTGTCATGACTTATTAGACGTCGATGGTGTTACTGCCCTGTAACCTCTACAAGGTCGTTAGTCTTGTTATAGGTTAATATGGTCCTGTTAAATACAAATTTTTACAAAATTTTAGATTCGATTAGGAGTGAAGACAGGACTACACCTCGCCTACGTTTAGTGCTTCTGTACTGTATGGTCAGCAGAAAGGGTTCAGAATATCCTTCAACCTTATCGGTACATAAACATGCGACACTCATACATACGTACGTGTATAAATACACAGATTAACAAATTTATATCCATTCTTTACGAATATTTTTAATTTCTTCGGCTTTGTTGTCCAACAACTCTTCAGTATCCCTATAATAACCAGTTTTTCATTTTTCAAGGAATTTATTTCTCAATTTTAAACGCTTTACTGGCTAACACTGGGCCAGTTACTTCATCTGGAAATTCATTGCACATCACTGGAGTTAAAATAGATATACAGAAATCTGTTATAAGAAAGCACACTAATATACAATTTTTATGCACTAAGTCTGCTTTTTTAAAAAAAATATTATTTCTAATTTTTGTTTTAATAATTGAGTGTAATGTGATAGAAAAAATTAATTTCAGAAACGTGTACAGGCCTAGTTAAGTATACACTATCTAAACAACTTTTATACGTAGTTAGACCTCTTAGTGAGAAAATAATTTACATTAAATAACATCTTTACTAAGTAAATGTCGTAAAGTATTTACCTACCCGTGAGGATACGCGGGTACATGACCTCCTGCCTAATTAGACCGTATACAAATTCCATTTACATTAGCCGCTGCTTAAATTTTCTCTCCCGGTTACACAGTGTAGGTTATGCCGCCATAAAAATTTATAATTGAAGACCTACCTAGATCATCGCATTATTTGGTAAGATTTACAGTATCATAGACCTAAATAAACTTTCTTTACTGGGAGACAATCAAGGGCATTGACAAGGTGATAAAATAATGCCTTTGTGGAATTGATAAGAATGAAAGGGACAAAGCAAACCGAACAATCTAAGGACCGGCGTGTATTTAACGCGCATTTATGGCTTCAAATTAGAAGTGAGCAGCATATAACGAATCATTTAAAGAACGTAAAACGTCACTAATTTTTTACTTATTCTGTGGATGCAAAATTGGATTCGTGATATGGCGTTCACAGAAACGAGTTAGTTATTTACACTTTCTTAGTGTAATTTCTTAATAATAACGCAGACACAGTTAAAAGAAAAAAGGTTAAAGGTGTTGGCCCATATGACACCAAAGTAAGTAGGACTAGATGGAGACGGTCATTTTATAATTTTCAAAAGAATATTATTATTTAAATAATGTATACGCATAAAAGTATCCCTGCAGCGCTGTATCTAGGGGGTCCAGGCAAGTCAGCTTCACAGAAAAGAAAAAAACAAGAAAAATACTATCTGTAAAGTGGTTGAAAAACGTGTGATATATCCTGTAATCAATCCCATTAAAGTAAACGGTAATAACAATAAAAATACGCATTAGGCGTTATTGAAACACTGTTTAGAAGATACTTATTGATGATTTTCCTATATATTTCATATTTCACACGGATACGGAAATGCTTTGTAATAAAACTGTTTGTATATGTAAAAAATAATTATTAGAGTATTAACGTACAGAGCTGGAAAATAATATAATAGTCTAAAGATTAAGAGATTAACATAATTCGTCACCTTTTCTTGATCCTGTGGGGGGTGGGTCCGGTCCCATGCGCCCCTCCTCCGTAAATACGCCTCTATATCCCTGTATCTGTACGAAATGAGAATAGAAGATGTGTGTGTGTGTGCATGGATACGCAAGCGAATTCTTCTATTTGCACGACTGTCCAGATAATATCCGTTATCCGATATCCGTGAACGTACAGGTTTTAAATGTTTGCAATAAATAACCCACACAGGCCTCAAATATAGTCATGCATAATGTCCGTGAGTTCAATGCGCGTATTTTGTAAACTCATTCACATAAAACGTGTCACGATTACGAGCTGCGCTCACGGTTGGCGGGTTCGCAAGGCAAGCAGGATTATAACTTTTTAAGTGCAGTATTTCTGCAAGAGCAAGTAAGTCCAACTTGTGTAACACGAGCGTTACGTAAGCACGCAAAATATACGTAACTTCTAGTAATGTAAATGCGCATTGCAAGTGATTACGGATGGGTGACGTAAGGGAACGGTGATTTTAATTTGAACTGACGTGTTTGAGTTACCGCCAGCCTCGCAGTCAGAGGCGCCTGTAACAATAGCAAAGCAAAAACGGTAAATAACGCAATGCAACGGTGCTGTTGTGCTGTATGAAAACCTTTTGTTTTCTATGTTCGTAACACCGGCTGTTTGAAACAGACGAGCGGCGCTGAACGCAGTATTTTTACGCTTGCAAAGACTGTACGGTAGACTTTCTTACACGGATAATATATAATACATTGTTCTTTCTTTACGGGAAATGCAACCGTTCAGACTTTCGTTTTCAGTTAGTTCTAGCATAATTTTGTATTATATTACGTTACGCAAAGCAATCAATCTCAGAACTACGCCTTCTAAAGTAAGAATAAAATAAAATAAAATGCGATATTGTTATAAGCATAAATATAGGCCTACAATAATAGTATATTATCTGTTAAATAAGAATCTAAAATAAATTATTAGAATGAACTACAAAAAATTGTTGAAATTATCATTATCAGCCGGGCTGTTAGCCGTGGTCCACAGTTGTCGTTGTTTCGGCCCCACCATCGGCGGCCCCTAGATTGGCATGGTGTCCGCAAATTCACCTCAGAGATGAGGTAGAGTCTATTATATAATATATTGTGACTTTAGTAGAGATTATTGTGAGGTGAACGGAGGTGCAAAGTAACTGTTTTACACTGTCTTTTGCATCTTTGATCTTAACTGTATAATTTGCACCGTTAAAAGATAGTGTCTTATGTAACACTACCAGAATAATTCATTTCTGGATACTTCTCGGAAATTATTGTCAGGGAATATAGATATTACTTTTAATAGAATTCAAAGGGAAGTGTGAAGAGAAGAAAGAGTTAGTTATTTTTAAGCTTAAGTGGTTTTGCTATTGTAACTAGATCTTCTTTGTTTCTTTTACACATCACTTATGTTCGACAATAACGTAAATAATATCTATGAATTAATGTTTCCTATATGTTTCTATGTGTAAAGAGAACGTACGTGAAAAAAGAACACCTATTATCGGTTTGCTTGGACTTGGAGGAGGTGGTGGTTACGGATCTGGCGGACACGGCTACCACGGCCAGGTCGGTCACTACCACCACCACGGTGGACCCGGACCGTTCCACGGAGGACCTGTAGGCCATCATCATCACGCAGGAGCGGGCAGTGCGGCTTCGGCTTCGGCCGGAAGTTTCGCAGGCGGTGGAGGTGGTCCACTCGGCGGAGGTGCCAGCAGCCACAGTCACGCCGAAAGTCATTCGGCCAGCGTCGGGTTCGGTCCGTTCAGTGCCAGTGTTTCGTCTAGTCACGCCAGCTCGTCTAGTCACTCTAAAGGAGGAGGATTTGGAGGGTAAATGTTTACATTAGTTATATTAATTTCAAGTGTAGACAGACAGCATCATTATAATCATAAAATTAAATCTATTTAAGCTGAACAGGTCTTGATTGTGTGTTAGTTTGTAGTCCTAACTTGTGCAGTTTTCTTCATTTCTTCGTAACATTCCATCGTGGCTTTCAGATCTATCACCTTTCCGAACATAGAACCTGATCAGAATGCCATCCAATTAGTTTTGTTTTTTTACATGCTTTGGAAGACTTCTTCTGTCTGTTATTCTTGTTATTACCTCCTCATTTATCCCTCTGCCTAATCACTTTTCACTTACCTCCACGTTTTATCTGCCTATTCATTTATGTTACCTCCGCAAATTTATTTCCCCTCTCTTCATTACTATCCATATTTATGAGCTACAGGTTATAAAGCATTTCGTAAAATATTTACTAAAACCAAGACCAATTCTGTAAGTAAACGAACTAACGTGATCTTTTATTTTACAAAAAGGTCTTCCCTGTATGGTATTCTGCACCGTATAATCTCGGTACAGACTGCGTTCAAAGTGAATTGAACTGCGTAAAGAACTCACATGACACGCCCTAAACATGACATTCATTCTGCCTACCCATTTGCCACTGCCTTAATTGCCTGAACTCGATACGTACTAAAAGAGAACGAGGTAGAAAATAGCTAATGTGGTGCTGGAAGCAGCAAGTTCTAGAAAAGAACCGACAGAAGGACGTAACAACAAACGTTAAGGAGAAAGAAAGAAAACGGTTTTTGTAGAAACGTTACAAAGGGCAGATTGAAATGACGTTTTTATAACTGACAACATTATAATACATTTTTAAATCGATAATAATAAAAATTATTCGACGTATCGAATGGATAGCTTCTGGTTAAGCTACAGTTCGCTATCGTGTTCTCTACGGCAGCCCCCCCCCCCACGCATCTATCGGATTAACGTTCATGCTATGTGTATAGGCCGGCAGCAAAATTCATCAGAGATTCCAGTAGTAACAATGAATTAGGGACATTGTTGTCAATAATGAAGCCACGTGTTATATAAATTCGCACAATGCAAGGCAGCCGTTTGTATTTCGGTTATGTAACTCTACGTACGCAGTATTGTCGATTACCTTGAATACAAATATTTTGATTTATTGGCGTTTCTACGCTAACAATGTGTAGATCTGTGCCATTCACTGTAGTTTGAACACGCCCTACTGTGATACAAATTGGGTCGCGAAATGACGCGGTTATGGTAAACTAAACTGCATCAGAAAACTGCATAAGTGGAAAGTAAAAGTAGTTAGATGCTGTTTACGATATTCTGTCTGTTTAATAATGATGCGGCTACACAAATGTTATTAGCCATTCAAGCTTGATAATGTCTGAAGGTAAATAAAAGAAGGGGAAAACATCAATAAAGCTGTTTGTTGAAGTTAAGTATTTTGTAACACACAATAACATTTACATAAAACACGCGCACTATGCGTGTAACTAGGCCTATATATTTTTACTAGTTTGGTAGTCAGATGCATTTACACTTATATTGGGTGTAAAAAACCACATAACTGAGACAGGCGTCAAACAAGAGGATGTCAAACGTCGAACAGGTAACATATAAAACAGATTACACCGGCTTGGAGAACCTAAAGGAATACTAGCATGTGAATGCGTGTTTTAGTACCGTCTCACTGGGTTGATTACATGTTGAATGCTACATGTCGTCAGCATTCTGATCGTGGCTTTTTTACTACCCGAGTACAGGCTTGAGACTGATATGTTTCTAGCGTTTGGCACATTCAACACCTTTGTCCATGTGATGTGTGTATGTGTGTGTGTCTGTACATATGGGTGTACACACGCTAGTTCACACACTTAAATCTACAAATTAGAGACTGATTCAACCGTTAATAATTTTTTTACGTTTGGTCCAGCTATGGACAGCGTTAGTTAAACTCTTTTCTTCCTCGCATTTTAACTTTTCCCCAGTATTGCTGTATTCGTTTCCGGTGCGCTTCCCTTCTTTCTTCAATCCACGTCTTGACTGTTCTCAGCTTGGGGTTTTCCTGGAAACCTTGGTGAGTCCACACTTCTTCTTAAGTGGGTCACGATCCTGGATATCCTCACACGTGATCCCCACATCTTGCAGATCCCTTTCCACCTCTGTGAACCAGGCTCCTTTGGTTATTACATTGTTCTTACATTGAAAGTAGAGAAAGATCCTGTTGGTCAGTCTCTCTGGGCTCCTCTGTGTCATGTGAACATAGACGGCACTCCTTATTTTCCGTATTGTGTCTTTTACTGGTTTTTCCACGTGGTTGTGCCGAATTCTGTACCCACCGTTCTCTTTGATCGCCCATAAGATTTTTCTCTGAACAGGATTTTTCTTTCTGTAGGTTCCAGTTTCTTGCTCAGGTCTTTTCTATTCATCGTAAGTTATTCTGCTGCGTCCAGGCCTCCGATCGATTGGCTGTGTAACAGTGTCTGGCCATTCCATTGAGGGACACAGTTCGTTTGTTGTAGACGCCTTTGGTTAACTAGTATGCCATAGCCTTCCTGATTCTTGCTCTAAGGGCTTGTTTTTACAAATCTTGTATTCTATCCACTCGCCTAAATATATAAACTGTAAACTGTTCTGACTGCTTGATTTCTGCCTAATCCCCCCCCCTCCACACACACATAAGTTCACTCACTTAAATCTACATCATCAGGGACTGACTAAACCATAAATAAATCCTTCTTCTTCTTCTTCTTCTTCTTCTTCTTCTTCTTCTTCTTCTTCTTCTTCTTCTTCTTCTTCTTCTTCTTCTTCTTCTTCTTCTTCTTCTTCTTCTTCTTCTTCTTATTGTTATTATTATTATGACAAAAAATTACTATGTATTCGTTTATTTCAGTTTCTGATGGTGCAGATGTAAGTACGTCAGACTAAATGTTCACATTGGCAAAAGAAATTAATTATTATTTATTTGATGAGGTACAACTGCAAAAACATCATTGTTGGAATAAGCATTACAATACAATACAGTATACTTTCTTTGTTTAGAATTGAGTCCTTGTGTTGAATTTTGCTTATTCTTTCTTAAGGAGAATTTTATGGATGCTGTTAACTCCTCCTTGATGGCAGAACCTAAGTTTTATATTAGGTTTTCAAAGCTGTACATCCCAACAAATACTCGTCCAACCCAATTGTGATGGTCTGGATGTTGGACCATTTATGTTATTAATAAACCGGATGCCATCTTGGACTAATAAGCCCGAAACCCATAAGTTTCTGGTACTGAGCTGAAACCGCATGACAGAAAGCCGTTCGTATAAGGTATTTGTGTGTAGCGATGTATGGGGTGGAAGAATGCTGTGGTTTTGAAGAAGAGGAGACTGACCTATAGGAATCAGAGATAAACGAGTCTGAAAGAAACCCATCGAGATCAGACATGAATCTGGATCTTTTAGCTGAGCAACTTGTTACAATATAACATCACATTTCTCTGTGAAGTAACATTATATAACTACAAAGCCAAACGAATAAACACACAATACTTGCAATGAACGCGCGTGAAAAATATAACAACCACTGGAAAGCAACGATAAATTGTAAACAGACACGCGCGCCCATACACACTCGCGTGTACGCTTATTAAAAAGCCTATACAAAAAAGTAATTCATCCTACATAAGCCAAAACGTGAAGTACGTGGACACTGATGACGAGTTTAGTTGTTTCACGTTTTTGTTTGTTGGTCTACTTGTCCGTCACAAATACTTGGTCATCTGTGCGGTGACAAACACTTAACACGTAACGGTATACACCAAGGCTGGTGTTTGCAGTAACGTGACTAACACAGAAATGCCAGTCATAATGAATTGTCTTTTCAAGAGAGTAAACTCATTCGCCCAAGTTTCAGTAACACTGGAAAAGCATATGTAGTTGTGGAATAATTTCTAAATGATATTCAGTAAAGTAGCAACTTTTTCAATAATATATAATACGTATATAACGTTTTAATAAAGTATAAAAAGGAATGTAAAGAAATACGGATTGCCGTAGTATTGTAATTATTTGAAATAGTCAATAAACAATTTTTAAAATCGTTTTAATCTTCAAACTAGTTAAAATTTTTAATGCACTTAGGGTATTAATATGCTAGTAATAATATTAATATTTATTAATTTGTTTTAAATTAACGAGTTAATTTTTAAGAAAATATTATTTTAAATTATAAATTTGATACTTTTATTATATTTGTCAGACTTAACTTGTTACCAAGTCTAAGAAGTATAGTCTCTTTTTATTAATTTATTATTAATTTAATAAGTTAATAACTTCTTGTAAGACGAGCAGATATTTCTGTTTGGAGAACACAAACTTCTATTTGAAGAAAGCAAGTGAACACGTAACAAAAAATAACTCCTGTTTGAATCTTAATAACTTAAAAGCATAGGAGTTAACAACAATTCACAAATTCACAATAACTTTTGTTTCTTTTTTCCTTTTCTACCAGTTGCAACTGTTTTGTGTCTCTCATGTCTATGATAAAATTACAGCCACATCAGTTTCTCTTAAATGTATAAATTATTAACATTAATAATAATATTAAGTTACAGGTAAGATAAAACATTAAAGTATTAAACATTAAAGTATTAAAGAGGTAAATTAAACATTAAAGTATTGTAATTTTAATAATGTAAAACAAAAGTTATTTGAACACAACATAACAATATTAAAAGCTGATAAAGGGAACATAAACGTCATAATGGACAAACAAGAACTAAACACTAAAGTTGAGAAATTCTTCAACGAAAATAATATAACAAAAATAAATAAAGACACCACACTAAAATTTCAAAAACAATTTAACAAATTTATAAATAACACAAAACACATAATCCAACCAGAAAGCACCAAATACTTCAAACAAATCAAACCTAACCCCCCCCCCAAAACTAAATGCTTTACCGAAAATACACAAACCTAACATTCCCATCAGACCCTTAATAAACAACACACAAGCTCCCTCCCACAAAATTGCAAAACACCTAGACAAAATAATCAGGAAAAACATTAATCTCAGTAACAATACTTCTGTCAAAAACAACATAGAACTAGTCAAGAAAACCGAACACATCCACATCCCACACAATTCAACGTTAGCATCTTTTGACATAACCAATTTATACACCAATGTACCCATTAAAGAAACCATACAAACACTAGAACATTTACTCAGACAAAACAACACGCCCGAAACACACATACATGAGATCATCACACTCACCAAAATAATTACAGAACAAAATTACTACACATACAACAAGATATACACACAAACAGACGGTCTCCCGATGGGATCTCCCATATCAGGAATACTGGCTGAAATATTCATACACAACATGGAACAGAACCACATAATAAACAACAACAAATACACCAACAAAATCATTTATTGGCACAGGTATGTGGATGATATATTACTTTTATTCAATGGCAATACAAGGCAGGTCGAAAACTTCCACAAATACATAAACACAATACACCACAAACTAAAATTTACAATGGAAATAGAACAAAACAATAGTATAAATTTTCTGGACCTAACAATTAACAAAACAAACAATACACACACGTATAAAATATACAGAAAACCAACCACAACTGACATGGTTATACACAACACATCAAACCATCCAACGCAACACAAACATGCGGCATTCAACCATATGCTCCATAGACTAACAAAAATACCATTAAGTAAACAGGATTATAACGATGAACTCAACACAATCAAATATATAGCAATAAAAACGGCTACAACCCTAATTTAATAAACAAACTACACAAACACATCATAAACAAAAACAACAAAACACTAAATACCAACAACACACAACAAACTAAATACATCACACTCACATACCACAACTCCAACACACACAAAATCGCCAACACATTCAGAAAACACAAGTACAAAATAGCATACAGAACAAACAATACCATCAAAAAACACATCAATGATACAAACACGGACATAGACGAATACAACAAAACAGGTGTTTACAAATTAAACTGTAATGATTGCAATAGTTTCTATATAGCCCAGACGGGAAGATCTTTTTCATCTCGTTACTCTGAACACCTAAAAGCTTTATCCAACAACAATATACATTCTGCGTTTGCCACACACATACACACAAAAAACCACAGCTACACCAACATAGATACTAATCTTGAGATATTACACTACTTACCCAAAAGTCGAAAACTTAACACAGCAGAACAATATGAAATATACAAACACTACACAACACAACCAAACAGCATACTTAACGACCAATTACACTATAAATCACACACACTTTTTGACACAATTATACATAAAACAAATAATAATTCGGATCCCCGCGCCAATCCCCTTCCACCACACACCACCCCACTCAACCTACCAAATAAAATCGTCCAGAGTTACTGGCAGTCTGTCTCACACCGCTGTGAAGGCGCACACCACGCCGAAACGCGTACGGGAGAAAACACGTAAGTTTCACAAGTGAAAGTTCAATATTCTATATTAATTAAAGTATTATAGAATAGATTCAATTTAGTGAATTATTATGATACACTACACTTTTTTGTTGCAGCCACTAATGACTCACGACCAACTCTTTCGAACTTCTCCGCTTATCTTCAGATCGAATTACTACATAATGATCGTAGTGATTACGTCCTGAAGAAGAGCCGAGAGGCTTAAAACGCTCTTCGTAAGTCAACAATGTTTACAGAAAGTAGGTAGGTTCTTAAGCGGTAACACCTAACCATTTCTGAATAATATAGTAGCCTATTTAGCCTGAGCTGAGTTTAAAACACATTTGTAGAGACCTGTACAATGAAAGGCATTTTACTTCTTTTTTATAGCTGCGTATATACTTTTCATATCTGTACATAGCAAAAAATTTTCTTTTATATGTGAGAATGTATGTAAATTCTGAAGTATGAAATAGTTAAGAAAATACGTTTGTCGTAATTGTTCGTATATTTTTTACCAACTAGTAAGCTCCCTGAGCTGCAGAACTGGCTCACTATTTTGAACGAAGTACATTTATTATTGCATAAATATTGATATAAGATAATTTTTCAGTCATGGGAAAAATTACAAAATCCCGATTCCTCTATTTATTTAGTAATAATATATCAATTTGAGAGCACATAATTATACAATAAACACTAAAAATTGAAAACTTTGCATTTGGGTTACAATTTTTCTTAATCTGATACCCTGATGGATTTTCACATTCTTTCAAATTTTTTATTTCTTTTTGAAGCCCTGTGGTCCGCAAATTTTATTTCTAAAACTTAACACTACAATCAGATGTTAGCTAAAAATTCTCTTTCATTGAATACCCCACATGATGTCTTGCGATTTTATCAAGCTTTTCATCAACGTTTTAGGCCCTGATGTCCAAAAATTAGAGATTTAAACAAAATAAGCATTATATTTATATTATGATTAAAATTCCTTTTAATTTGATACGCCATGTGGGCTTTTGCGTTGTTTTTACAATTTTAACCCTCTCATATTTCTGCTTCCTTCCCCCACCTACTTTTTCGGGATTAATCTCAAAGACAATAGGATTCTCTAGGGTAAAAGCATGGACCCATTCATGCCAAGTTAGACAGATGGTGAGATAGACAGACAGAAAATGCCAAACGGTCGAGTTGAGACCTCACTTCGCTTCGCTTTGCTCGTTCAATAAAGGAGATTTTGACTATTTAAAACGACAGATAACTGCATAAAAAGGTAAAACAGAAACATCGCGATTTTATCTTGTTAACATAAAAAATTAATAAATCAACACTGAGATAATAACACCAGTGTCAAATCAAGAATCTGAGACGAAACGACATGAAATAAACAAGTTTCGTAATAATGTAGATAATGTATTTAATGTAATAATGTATTTTCAGTTTTTCTGTGAGGTTTACGTGAAGAATATTATATTTATCCTAATAAAAAGCGTGAACGAATGTGAGATATTTGAGTACAGTTTGGAAACTCTGATAGTAATTAAACAAGTATTTTAACTGTTAATTTTGCTATCCAATCTGCTCATATTCCCGTCAGTTCAAAACTGGTTGATGTTTGAAGATAAAACATTAATTTATCTCAAAATGGCTCTCGCAAAACGAATCGAGAACTAGTAATTTGATAAATTTGAAGAAAGTATTAATGTTCGAAAGCGACAAACGTATTTTTACCATATCAAGGCAGTACTCAAGAAGTTTTTCGTAAATCGAAGAATCTGTGGTTTGTTTTGTCGTTTGAAATGTTTATATGGGAAAACGAGGAACTATCTTTCTATCTTAATGTTGTATTAATATATTTTAATACAACATTGAAATGTTGTGTCTCTTGTTTTTCACCTGCCCCGTTTGTCCCCCCCTTCAACTTTCTTCTGTAATATCTTGCCCAGAAATGTGATTTTGTAGTTGTATGTTATTGTCGTCCTGGTTGTTAGGCCGTGGTCCACAGATTTCACTATGGAGCCCACGATGGCCATCGTCAGTGGAGTGGGATCTGAGGTTTCTGAACGCCCGCTAAGGACAAAGTTAAGATATAAATTGTTCGTATGCTTGTTACACTGCAATCTTTACAGGGTTAAATGACACCCCTGTGAGTGTACTCATGTCTTCCGAAAGGCCTGGCCCGGTAGGCCCATGATTTACAATTATACCAATTTTACCAATTATTATTAGTAACCATGAAGGACTTGTTACTTATAAGCAAAGTAATTTACGATGTGATTGTGTTACAGGTTATTTGACTACTAATTAGCCCGAGAACAGATTGTTACATCACTCGTCACCCAAGTACCTCATCGACTCAGTCACAGTCCAATTATTGTAAAAAAAAAGACAAAGAAAAAGTTTATAATTTCTACGTTTGATAAACGACATTATTTTGATGTTTTTTTTTAATACCTCTTTACATCATGCTACACTCCTGGTGAAGAAGTGGAGACTTCGGAGAAGATATCGAAACGTAGAGATGACGACAACACCTGACCAAAACATATCAGAAAAATAAGAATCTCGAAATGAAACACACGCACACACACACACACACACTCGTATAGCCATCCATGTGCATATGGATATATGTCATTGTGTTATGTGTTACACTTATTTATTAAAAAACAATTTAAACCAAATTCAAATCCATTATTTGTTAAATATTAAGTTATATCGTACGTAGAACGTAGCCTCTGACTATCCAGTCTTGCCTGCGAAACGTAGCCTACTTAAAAGAAACTAATAATATATCTTGTTAGCAGAAAAAAATCTTATTTAACTATGAAAATTATTTATGTCGTAAGTTTGGTATACTTATGTGTATTGTAGGGCTACACTTAAAAAAGTTCAACCACCTCATTTGTCCGGTTTTTTTAATTATATATGGGTGGGAAGAGTTCACAATAAATACCGGAATGATATAAAATCTGCTGATTGAAGCGATAACCACGGAAAGGATCATAGCAGGAATACTGAAGAAAGATATCAAAACAATTTGTTGCATTATAGTAATTTAACCCCAAGAAAATTGATCGCATTTCATGTTATCGATTTATTAACTTTTATGTTACAAAGAATCGATTCCCTTCTTTTATAAATAAATCCTTAATTTAGTAGAGACTGTCGATCAATAAATTTTAACGATGGAAGGTTTAGCGAGGGTCGGTCAGGAAGTATAAGACAAACTTTACATTATTCGTGTCGACGTTTCGACAATATTCATTGTCATTATCGGGACCTGTGTACGGACACAAGAGAAAATATCAAATACAACAAGATAAATTATTTGAGTGAGTTGAAATTTATAAATAAATACGTTTAAAACACTGCGATATGACAACTTTTATACCAAACATGACCTCAGAAAGAAAGTCTTTGCCTCTTGAAGGTCGCTTGCGAATATATGATGAGTGATGAGATACTTTCCGGTCATCAGATTTTGCACGTTAAAATCTCTGTTCAATTTAACGTTTACGCTTTCAGATGAACCGCATCAATGGAAGAGAAAAGTATTGCTAACAAAGCTTCAAGATGTCGTAGATATTACAGTTTAGCAGACTAAATACAGCTATGCATTTAACCATATTTTCTTTAACCGGTTACTTCGGTTAAATGCTTAGTACCCCAACGTCGTAAGAAGTAATACGAGACGAGGAAATAAGTAAACTAGTATGTTCCATGTGCTGCAGAACTCGCTCACTATTTTGAATGAAGTACATTTTTTGTTACATAAATTTCGATGTTGGATAATTTTTCAATTATGGGAAAAATTACAAAAATCCCGATTTCTCTACTATTACTATAAGACAATATAACAATTGTAGACCATAAAATTACACAATAAACATTAAAAATTTAAACATTCGCATTTCGGTTACAATTCCTTTTAGTCTGATCCTTGCTGGATTTTCATAAAATTTTTCAATTTTTTAATCTCTTTTTTGGGTTATAGGGTCTCAAAATTTTGAAATTTTCAAAACTTACCACTACATTCAGATGCTAGTTACAATTCGCTTTAATTGGTACCTCTCATGAATTTTTGCGATTTTATCCAAACTGCATTCACCTTTTAGGCCCTGAAGATCAAAAATATTTACATTTTCAAAAAGAAACGGTATATTTAGATTATAAGTAAAATTCCCTTTAAATTTATACCCCATATGAGTTTCTGTGATTTTATCCAAATTTTCACCCTCTTTTTAGACCTTAACGTCAAAAAATTTTGAAATTTCAAAAATGAACACTACATTTAGATTGTATTTAAATTCCCTTTAATTTAATACAGCACACGGAATTTTGGACTTTTTTCACAATTTTTATCACCACATTTTAGCCTCCCACCCCCTATTATTTGAGGTATGACTGTCGAAAATAATAGGATTATGCAGGGTAAAAGTATGGACACAAGTTTACGAAATTCGATTGAAGCGTTCAAAAGTTATCTTGAGAATACCCCTAACAGATAGATGGACAGACAGACGAATGCCAAACGTACTAGTCAAAACTAAGAACTCCCTTCGCTGGATCTATAAATATTTTACATGGTAGAACAATACTTATTGAAGTGCAAGTAACGTATATAAAATTCATTTAATTGTGTATTACATACGTAATTTTTTTCATTACACTAAATTTTATTGAAAGCAGATGTTTAGAATGCTTCTATTTATGCTACCTAAAATTAATTCTTCTCATTACATGTGAACAAAAGTAAAAGTAATGAAAATAATTTGAACTTTAATACTGTTTCAGCAAGCGTGTGTTGGACACGTGATTTATTGTTTATAATGCATTTTCACATGTGTAAAGTATGTGTATAAGACGTGTAATCTATCCCTCATCATAAACGACCATTTTATGAAAAACTGTAATTCATACACTTATACAATCGTTTTCCGTCCACCATACAGCACAACAGGTCTAGAATATTTATTTTTTTATTCGGCATCTACAAAATTTGTCTTCTTCTAAAATATGCCTGCTATATTTGAGCCTAGCCCAGTTGTGTAGATTCAGTATTAAAAAGCCGAAAAGAAAATGTGTTAGATTTAAATATAAAATTAATTTTGTTTAATACTACAGACCCTTAAGCTGTGTAGCAGACAACTATCCTCATATGCCAATGAAAATCTAGGCTAAATTTGTAGCCGTTTCGTTTGATATGGTCTCATGCGCACTTGCACAATATACAGTCCCAACTGTGATTCAATTCGTGGCCTCTTCGTTTTTCCCCACAATGTTCTGGCCGTCCTACGTTGATCACAAAACGCCACGGGTACTTCGACTCAGACAGTAAAGCAGTCGGAAAACTATAATTACACAACAAAAACCAACACAGATTTAACTGTGATGAGACTTTAGAGATCGACGTAACTGGTACAGAATCCACAAAAGAAAGTCATCACGTTGGCTTGTCGTCCAGCCGATAAAGCAAACAAAACCAGAAGTTGTGTATTTAGAAGGAGATACATAGAATTTTTGTTAAAAGTAACCTATGTTTACTTTTTCGCACTAGGTTAGAAATACATAGCAAATATCGCCAAAGAAAATATATAACGATTTTTTTCTACATGCTTACTTTCCTTTATATAACATGAATAAGGACGCAACGTTTTTGTAGTCTTCAAGTCAGAAAATAAACAATGTTTAGATAATCCCAGAACCTACAATACACGGAATTCTCTCTCTCTCTCTCTCTCTCTCTCTCTCTCTCTCTCTCTCTCTCTCTCTCTCTCTCTCTCTCTCTCTCGTTAGGTCTTCGCAACACGTAGCACAATCTCGTGGCGATCAAGGAAATTACAAGCAGATTTCCAGTTTTGATGTTGGCCATGTGTTTGCAAGATACATAACTGAATAATCTAGTTAAGCAGTTACAGTGATACTAAAATAACCGCGTTAAACAATAGTGTAGTTATATGAATTTAAAATCTTGTCTAATAAAAACGCTTTTAACACAAGCGTAAATAAACATAATAGTTTGCAAAAGACCAATCCATATGTGTGTGCGCTCGCGCTTAGTGTGATGTTGCTTTCCTTTCTCCTCTGCCAAACCTCTCTTTCCGAGGCTTAGGCTTTTTCCTAGTTGGTGTTCCGTAGCCTGTATAATACTGTCATTTCAAGATCGCCGAAATCAACAGCCGTTCTGTCTCTTTCGGGCGATACTGACAAACCTTATTTAGCTAAAGCTCCGCTGGAAGTCTCAAAAAGTTGTTCAAATAAGTTATAACTTTTCTTTCGGCTCTTTCAGTAACTGTCTGCCACAGCATTCATTTTGTGTAGTAATTATATATTTTACTGTTTTTGGTTCCTTCTCTAATTGAGCTACCCCGGTGCACGCTTGATCTTAAGAAGTCCATCTCCTCGGTTTGAGGTCCAAACTTCTGAATTAAAACAACGTACTGATTTTACAATCTATTGTAGGCCTACCACCCGTTTTTGTTCTTGTTAGATATGTTGTGGCACCATCATATAGACTTTAAGTACTCTATCAGTTTTTGTATAATTTCTTAATTTCCTAATATAGCGTTATCATTGCTTTGGGCTCAACTAGGAGTTCGGCCTACCATACCGTGTTGAACGATTTTTAACTTTTACTACTGAAGAAGGCCTCCGCTGGGTGGCCAAAACGTCTAGTTATGACAACACCAGTGAGTAATCAACGACCGCCCATCATCCCAGAAATTAATTTTTAAGTATAGCCTTGTCAATTTACGTCTCAGAGTTTCAAAATATTTCAGATTATACGCTTTGAGAATTATCGCTTTGGCAGAGAGGGGTGAAGGGTTGGGTTTCACATATTTCCTGTCTATTCCCGATCTGACGATGAGCTGTGAAGCTTGAAAGCGCTAATCGGAATAATTTTTATATAGTGGTGTGCAACAGTGATCATTCTGATTAAAACTATTTTATAGGCATTATTGATCCAACCAGACACTAAAATTTGTTTAACAAGCGTTAATTTAAATCAATAAATTTTGCTTCGGTGGAAAAAATAAGACGGAACCAGACGTTTATTTATGTATTATGAATATTGTGCCGAGGAGTCTGACCAACGGAATTAAACAATATGCAAGTTGTCACTTGTACATCGGAAATATGGAACAATCAATTACTGTGTTCAACAATAAATAAACAGCTATGCGTTTTCTTGGTCTTGTTAATTAACCACACGAAAATACCTCCACAAAAAAGACCGATGAAAATCAGGAGAAGAATAAAGTAAACAGACATACATATGCATACACTGAAGAATTCACGGCAAGCAATTAAACATAAGGAATGTGCAAGTCTGGGACAGTGAAAAACAGATTTTTCGTTCCAGGATGACCCTCACCTACTGAGCGGGTCGCAATTGTTGGATACGATGGACAGGTGTGACTGAGGCTATGCAAAATGAGCAGTGCCTAACTGAGGCGACAACAGTAGCGGAGTGTATTGAGCTCACATATGATGATGTTTGGCCTGGTCCTGGCCTGAGCCCAAGTCCTATAATGATGTTTGGCCTGGCGAGTAAGTTCTTTCATTAAATAAGCACTGCCCCGTATTGCCTTTTAGAGTAATGGATTGAGGTCCCTAAAAGCCTAAAGAGAGTTGTCCAAAATCGAACCATGAAGGAAAATCTGAACACTTAAGCTTGGGAAGATAATCATTCTAAAGAAGAAAATCTATAATTAAAATAACAAGACGGTTAAAGTGCAAGCTCCTCTATATTTTTAAGAAAAACATTATCTAAAAATCATAGTAACGATTATTGGTTTGGAATGGTTTGGTTCTGAACAAAGATAACACGGCGAACGAGAAAGGTATGTGAATTTCGGATACGTGGAAAAATTCGTGGATTATACAAGGTCGGAGAACTAAACCGTCATAAGTTATGGATGAAGTCAACAGAGGCAAATTAAACAGAAGCTAAAATAAAAGATAAGTGCAGCAAAGGAACGAAGGGATTTCTTGATTCTGATGATGATTAATAGTAGTAGTAGTAGTAGTAGTAGTAGTAGTAGTAGTAGTAGTAGTAGTAGTAGTAGTAGTAGTAGTAGTAGTGGTGGTGGTGGTGGTAGTAGTAGTAGTAGTAGTAGTAGTAGTAGTAGTGGTAGTGGTAGTGGTAGTAGTAGTAGTAGTAGTAGTAGTAGTAGTAGTAGTAGTAGTAGTAGTGGTTGTATGGTATGTTTATGGTATCCATAAAGGACAGAGAGTCCTGGAAGGCTGGAGTATGGTAGTCATTTGTGTGTGTGTCTGTGTGTTCCCACAAATAATGTCGGGGAATGGGAAAAGGTGGACACGTCACCTGTCAGACAAGTAACAGGGAAGATGGTATCCAAACATTAACACCCTACACAGCCTTAAAGAAGACTGTATTGCCTCTGTTTATAAGTTACGCTTGTATATAAAATCAAATTTGTAGTTTACATATCCCCTACAAGAAGTCCAAATGTATTATCAGAGTGAGCAAGTTAGCAGTCTTTAAGCCCTTGTGAAAATATCAAAACCTAGAGAAATGTGATAAGCCTCCCTGCTGGTCAGACAGATTAGAGATGCTGATCAGATAAAAGAGACAACAGTACCAAAAATGACTCTCGACTAAAAAACCTAAAGACAGTATGTATTCAAGATTGAATTACGAGGTCAATCGAGCAATAACCAAAGCTAAAACGACGTTTGGCAAAAAACGTGTTTAGAATTAATGGCTTTATAGGCAGCACTAAATCTAGGAGCTTGAAGGGTTATTAAGATTTTAAGAACAAACACACAGAAGAAAAAAGTTGACAGTTAAGAAGTATATCTGAATGGATTTGGCGTTGGAATCCACAGTTTATGGGAGAGCAAGGCGTGTAATGAATGACTGGTCACTTAAGGACAAAGACGAAGTCACCGGTTAAGAGGTAAAGGAAACGGTTGTGCAAATGAAAAATTAAAAAAGCATCAGGTCATGTGGTGACCCAAGAGAACTCATTAAGAATGGCCCCGATTTTCTATTTGTGCTTCTTGCTTCCATTTTGAACTCATTTCTTGATAGTATAGAACACCCTCAATCTTGGAAACTGGCTTTCATAAGCAATGTTTACAAAAAGGGTGACAAAAATAGTTGTTCTAAATATAAAATAGTTAGCGTCACAAATTTAGTAGACCGATCGTATGGTAAGATAATACAAAATAGAATTGAGGCCTGGTTGCAGGAGGTTGAAGATAAATATGGTTATAGGGATGGATATTCTGCTCTTACAGAATTTTTGGTCTTCGACAGGTGACGGAGAAACAAATGGCACATGTGGTCTAGAAAGCCACCTTATATTTATAGTGTAGGCCTATATGCCTTGCGAAGGCATATATGTAGTGTTGGACATGGTCAGACATAAAAATGATCAGACATAAAGGCAACATTAAATGAAAGAAGTACTGACAAGTTAGCCACGAGAGTGGTGCAAACAAATAATGCTATTGGACACTAAATTTATTTTGTCGAGTGAATTATCACTTAACATTAGTTAAGTTACTAATAAAAAGGTGACTAAAATTATTATTTGTAAGTAAACAGTTGGAACTACAGCAATTTACGATTCAAAAGTATGAGAATTAGACAAGAAAAATTATTCAATGATAAAAATGGAATAAAAACGCACTTCTGGAGAATATGTTCATGCTGAGTAGACTTGACAGGGTAAGAAATGAATATATAAGAGCTAAACTGGACATTTAATTTTTATATAAACAACAACACACACGAAGAAACAGGTGAACTGTGCGACGCAGGCGGCTTAAGGAAGTGTGAACATGCACTACACATCAAAAGAGGAAGGAAGAAACTCAAGAAGATCTGGAAAGATGAGGTTGTTAATTGGACGTGGCGGAGATACACGTATATAATGTTTCGAAGTTTGTCAGAAATAAATGTTACCAATTAACACTTCCAAAACAGAGTACGTAGTTGGAGGCCCAGGACACGATTTGGAGTTAGGCTTGGAGACGATTAAAAACACTATAGATGATGACTGGTAAGACAGTAGCTAGTTTGCGAAAGACAACGTCAGGTGTTTGATAATGACAATTTACGTTTTATGAGGCAACGGATTGTGAAGAGGATGAAAAGCGCTTTTGTACTTTGTACTCTTCATAACTTGGCTGCATTAAAAATATTTGAGATCACGTCTCTCTGTAATTAAGGTATCATAAAGAAAACGATGACAAATAAATAAAAAGGTGAAAATCAAATGCTGTGACCTCTTTGATCTGGCATGCTGATGTAGTGTCATAAAGTAATGACCTGTCGCGCAGGTAACCTCTAATCATCCGCAACAGATATGTGGGTAACCGAAACGTAAGCTGCAAAGCGTCAAGCATATCACTCCACTTCGCTGAGTTAAACGCGTTTTTGACATCCAGCGTTACCAAGAGGCATACTGGCCACGAGAAGTGGTTTCCTCGAGAAGTGGTTTCCTCGTTCGGTTGCCTTTGTGGATTCAACTACTTTATTAATTGCATCTACTGTAGACCTGCCCTTCCGAAAACCATATTGTCTGTCGGATAAGTCTCCAGAGTCCTTTATTGCCTGCAAAAGACGAGGTTTTATCAACTTTTCTAGCACCTTCTCGGCAGCGTCCAACATACACAAAGGCCTGTACGATGCTGGAGAATTGGCATCCCCTTTGCCTTTGCTGATAAGAACCAGCCTTGCCCTTTTCCAACGTGAACAGAAAACACCTGCCCTGAGACAATTGTTAAACATGCACAGCAACAGTTATGGGTGAGTCCGCGCCACAGCCTTCAGCACCTCTGCTGGTATGCCATCAGGCCCAGGTGCCTTTTTAGTTTGTAGAGAGTCTACTGCTAGTATCAGTTCATCTTCGCTGACATCGGGATCTCTGCGGGATCTATCGTTTCTCTCTCTATATCTCTCACTGGATGAGATGGGAAAAGGGCATCTACAATGTTTTGCATTCTCTCCTCATCCTGTGGCCCTTCCCTCGCAAAAGCTCCGAGCTTGCGAGTTACAATTTTATAACCTAGTCCCCAAGGGTCCCTGTTCATCTCTTCACCCAATGATTTCCAACGAAGACCCTGTTGCAGTCTAATAGCTTTGCGCAAGTACTTTTTTGCTGCCTTATGCTCAGCTGTTCTGAGGTCAGCTTCTCTCCCTCTTCTTCGTGCCCGTTGAGCTTTTCACCTCAGCGTGAGGCATTTCTTTCTGAGAGTAGCGATCTCTTCCGTCCACCAGTAGACCGGGCGCCTATAGTTTCGAGGTCTTTGCCTCGGCATAGATTCATCGCAAGCCCGTCGTATCAGCCCCATCACAGCCTCTACCGCAATCTCTGCACCATTCCGGGTATCAGGTCCCTTCAGAGCCTCCTCAATCTCGCGTTGACCCTCTTGTAGTACTGAGGACAACTTTTCTAAATCCATTCTTGCCATGTTCCATCTACGTGGCCTGTCTGTCACATTTCTTCCTATCCGCCTGTCTTTATAAATGTTGTAAGTTATGTACTGATGATCACTCGCTGTATAATCCTCGATGACGCGCCATTGCCGTATCCTTGATACAAGATGTTCTGATGCTAAAGCGATATCTAAAATAGTTTCCCTACATTCAGATCGCCTGAATGTCTTTTTCTTAAATAGAATCTTTTATTGCTATTTCTATGGTATTTTATTTTTACGCCACTATTTTTACAGACTCAATAAACTCTGTACCCGACAATTACCGAATTCTTGCGTATTTCATTTTACTTCTCCGTATTATTTCTTTTCTCTGAACATCTTTAATACTGTATCTCCGTTTTGTCTTTTAAGATTTATTCATTAATTGGACTGTTCATTTCATGTCTGCTAACCGTTTATTTTTAGACGGTTTAATCTTTATAATATTAGTATGTTTGTACAACTTTACTAAGAGCGACTTGGGAGGATTGGGAGTGGCTTGAGGTGTTCTCTGCATGGGCTGGGAGTGCAGTGGAATGAAGCCAAGACCCTGGCCATGCAGAGACCTCGGTGGAGAGACCTTTCCTCAACCTCTACACCTTGCTGTAGAAGAGGATTGGAATAAGAAGAAGATTTTTGTACTCGCTGCTATTGTCACGTGCGGCGAAGTACAGGATTACCGCTAGTTATTGAAATATAAAATTAACTAAATGATTGTTTTTTTAGTCTGATCGTAATAATTAATAAACGTTGACAACCATCACGTTGTTGGGAGCTAAATCTGTAATATGAATTAATAATTGGGGTTTTAACTGTAATTAAGGTTTATTTTAGTATATGTTGTTTTTAAAAGATTGATTAGAGTTCGTGATTGGTATTCAGTTCAATTATTATTTTTCTTTTTGAATTTCATTCACAAAGTATGTACTTTATGTCGCCTCAATTATCTTCACAAGGTGAAGGATCTGAGTCCAGACTTAAGTTCGTGATCCAAACTGTTACAAAGAGGGCTTCCTTACACCTCAAATTCCAACAATAGACTGTGTCGATTTGGTGAATTTTGCTAGCTACTCGGTACAAAATTTACTAAATTCTGATTGGTCCAAGTCGAATTATATTGTTTGCCGACATGGTTTTGTCCTTGACCAGAATAAATACTTAATTCTTAGTTAAAAAAGTCTCATCTTATACTAAATACAATCTCAATTACATGACTATATATGAAATCCTTGTTTGATGGTGTTTAATTTGACACCTCACAAGCTAGGTTTTTGTTAAGTATTTAGTTATGTTTTATTTATGATTTTTACCCAAATTCTGTACCAATGCCTAAAGAGTCTTTCCCAATATACTTGACATTACAAAACCTTTGCTATGAAGATTTTAAATATACTGTAACATGGGTTAGTTAAACTAGTTTACATACTAGTATTTGTTATGAGATATGTGAACATATCTTTTTCTTAAATTTCTACTTAATTTAGCATAATCACAATAAGCTTCTTTATGTAAAATTTAACACTATTGGTTTTTGAGACACATTGTTAATTTACATTATACAATAATTATAATACAGATATATTCTTTTTCACATTAATAAAGTTAGTTTGAGATTTACAACAGTAAATTAAAAGGGGACAAGGTAAGACAAAAACCGAATTTTTGGCTAATTTTTGTTCTTTATATCATCTTTTAATTCATAATTTTCTTTTTACAGTGATGCATTGCTCACTTTTATTTTTGAAAAAATTTTTTAATGAATTTTTAAAAATGCCTCTGTATTTCCATCTTCTCTAAATTTTTGTCACGTAAAAAGTGGATATGTATGTCACTTACCATTTTCTTCATTCACAATATTTTCTTGTTGTTAGGTTTCCAGCACTATATTGTATTGTTTTCATTTTACTGCAGTGTGCTTGAAATTTGTTGGTTAGTGGCTATTTTCTGGTATTTAGAGAGTAGTTTTTCAATATTCTGGTGCATTTTTGAGGTAGTAGTGTCTTCTTGATCACAACAGTAATATGACAAAACCAAAAGGTATTTTTAAAAAAAGAAAAGAAGGTCCTGGAAGAAATAAAATACTAGATAAATCCACTCCAAATATTAGCACAGAGTATTTTAATGTTTCTAGAGATTCAATGCATCTTCCTTCTTGTAGTTTCAGTGGAAGTCACTCTTGTAGTAACAGCAATCTTGTGAGTGTAAGTGATACCACTGTTACAGAATTGTCAGCCAAGATTGATCTGAGTGTGTATAATGAATTGAATCAAATATCAATAATAAATCAAATAATGTAATCATTAACTTAGACATTTTGAACAAGGTATTATTTGAAAATACAAGATGTAAATTTTGTGGTAATTATGACAGTCTTTCAATATGTGAAAATGATAACAGAAGAATTGGACTTTCAAGTAACTTATCACTGTTTTGTAAAATGTGTAAAAATATTTATAGTTTTTATACTTCACCAAAAAGTGAAAACTGTGATTTATATGATATAAACATTAGGACAGTATATGGACTAAGGAACATTGGAAAAGGCCGATCAGCGGGAAAAATGTTATTTTCTCTAATGAACCTGCCAAATTCGCCAACAAAATTTGATAAGTATGTTGAAAAATTGAGGCCTGCAGTAATTGCTACAGCAGACTATTACATGAAGGAAGCAGTAAAGGAAGCTGTTGTACACAATGACATTAATACGGATTTGTCAGTAGCTTTAGACGGTAGTTGGCAAACAAGTCTAAATGGTGTTGTTACTTCTACTGTACTAGTGTTGACACTAGTAAAGTCGTTGATGTACAGTGTCTGACAAAATATTGTCACCTGTGTGCTGTCAGCCACACGAGGGTCAAAATTTTGAAGGACCCAGTGGTGGAATGGAAGCGAAGGGTGCAGTAATGATTTTTGAACGGTCAGTGTCAACAAGGGGTGGGGTGATAGGTATGTAGAATACCTTGGAGATGGTGATAGCAAGGGATTTCTGAGTGTAACCGAATCAAAACCTTATGGCGATAATGTCGAAATAAAAAAATTAGAAAGCATTGCACATGTGCAAAAACGAATGGGAACACGGTTGAGGAAACTGATCACCAACTGTAATGGGAAAACGCTAGAGGATGGTAAAAAAATAGGAGGTAAGGGACGACTAACAAATGCAGAAATTGACAACTTGCAGGCATATTATGGTATGGCTATTAGAAGAAATGTAAATAACTTAGAAAATATGAGGAAGGATGTACTGGCAATCTACTTCCATAAAATATCAACTGACAGTAACCCGCAACACGGTTTGTGTCCGAAAGGTAGTGACGCATGGTGTAAATACACCAGGTAGTCCGGGATCTACCAGAGAATTAAGCACATGATAAGCAGCAGAAGGTTTGACAATTTTGAACAGTCGACATGACATCCCTGGTGCCAAAAACCATCGAGTCAGATGGCTAACAGGAAGAGTTTGGCTGTGGCAGAATTTCAAAATTCGAAAAAAGTCCCAAAAATTACGTAATCAGCAGCATGCAAAAAACTGGGTGGAATCGTCTCAGACCACTTCCTAGGTGAATGATTTAATGAAATCTGTCAATTTTTAGGAAGCTTTTCTAATCTGACGACTTTAAAAATTTCAAAATGTGCCAAAAATTACGTGATGAGCAGCATGGGAAAAATTGGGATCCGTTGATCCAGGTGCCTCCCCTGATGAACATTTCAATCGAATCTGTCGGTTTTCTGGAAGATTTTGGTCAATCTGACAGACAAAATTGAAAAATATCCCAAATTAGCGGCATGCAAAAACCGAGTTATATTGACTTAGTTCACTTCCTTGACGAATAATTCAGTAAAATATTTAAATATTTCGGAAGTAGCCCATGAATCTGACATTTTAAAAATCTGAAAATGTGCCAAAAATAACGAATGTGATAAGCAAATTTAAAAAATTGGTTTGATAACGCTTAATAAAATACCTGGTATGTATTCCAAAATTAATTGATTAGCAGCATCCAAAAAACTGAGTTTATGCGCATATACTCATACCTATAACCTACATATTATATTGGTGGTGAGGTATAAAATATTGAAGAAAGAAACACAATAGTACTGATTGGGTTTATATTAGCAGAAATTATTAATGGGAGCTTCCTGGAACTGCATTGGAGACGTTTTCGTAGAGAAGGAGTGGGGATTGAGTGGCTGTGGAAAAGGTGAGGGGTTTTGTTCATGTTGGTTACATACTGCTTGGTTCAAAGGAGTGATAGTTGGTTTCTTGTTTTGCAGCTTATAAGTAAATTTCAAATAGTTAGTTTGACAAATTTGTTGTTCAGTTGTAGTGTCAGTGAAGTCTTGAAGAAATCTACTTTTGAGCCGTAGCATTTATCACGTAAGTATCTACCTACCTTATTTGGAAATTGAACGTAGTTTTATCGACATTTGAAAAGATTTATTTAGAAATTTGAAAATTATTGTGATGAGCATCACCAATTTATGGTTATTCAGGCAACTAATTTTATAAAAAAAATTTTTAATTTAAAACAACATGACTTTTTGAAAATTAATTAATTTTTTTCAAAATAACAATCAATAAAAATCTAATCTATAAAAAACTTATTCTAATTTTCTATAAAACCTTTCTATTTTATTTTCATAACATTTATTTAAAAAAAATATTTTCTTTTTCTATTTTTATTGTTTCTGTTTTTCTGTTTTATATTTAAAAGGTTATGCGTAATTGTTTCCCGCTATCCTTTGACGTTCTCGGAAAATTTTTCTTTCTACTCACCTGTTTTATTTTCTCAGTCTGTGTTTAAACTTTTTGTTTTATTATTCCAGTTATTTTTAAATCAAAAAGTGATTTTGTGTTACCTACGAGATTTTGTGATTTCGCGTGTTGTGAATTAATTTTTATGAACAATGCCAAAAAGAAAGCGTGCTGTCCTTTCCCTTGAAGATAAAGTGAAAATTATATAAAGGTTTAAAAAAGGAGAAAATGCTATTGCCCCATTTATATCCTGTGTAAATATTTGTTCTTAGTTCCAATAATTGTTTCGTTTATCCAAACTATTTCAGTATCCGGACTATGGCTGGTATGGATTAGTCCGGATAATCGACGCTATACTGTATTGTTAATTTTTTTCTTCTTCAATGTTATGATCCACTTACTACACAATTTTTTAATTTCATTTTTCATCATCCATTCAATGTTTGTTCCTACCATAATTTTCAGGATACTCATTTTTTAGTTTCATTATTTCAAAAAACAATTTTTTATAACAATTTTCGTCTGTTCAATCATACTTTTGTTTAACAATTGTTAAACAGACGAAAATTGTTATCCCAAAAATCTGTTTTAGGAAATATTCAGAGATATTTGGTATATTCTGATTACAGAGTAATTTACTGAAAGCTGGTAGTAATGGAAGAAGTAGTTTGTGTCTTGCATATTGGTGATGGAGCACGAGAGGGTAAAAGGTCCCGATTCACTGAACATACTCTCACAAAAATTAAGCAATGCATTTTTTGGCGTAAAAAGATGAAGACGTCAAAGTACAAAGCCATTATTGACAACTTTCCTCAGTCGCTTGGGGGCATCACGGATATCACCAAAATTGTTACAGGTACTTTACCGCGATTAAAGAAACTCCTGAGCTTGAAGAATCCAGTAGTTCTACTCTACTCCCAACACAACATACACTTTCTCCTGATTTGCCTGTTAAACGAAAATACCTCAGGTCGTGTACATCAACAATTCTTACTAAAGGGGGGACTGGTGTTCTGTCCAAAAAGTGTATCTTCTGTAAGAAAGAGACTAAAGTTTTGAATCACCAAAAGGAACGCCTAGTACAGTGCCAAACAGTGGAAATTGAAACCAACATACGAAATGACGTGAGAATATTAGAAGATGACCAGTTACTTATATCTGTAGGAGACAAGGATTTTGTCGCAGCTGAAGTGCGTTACCACAATTCTTGCAGGAAATATTATAGACAGAGAGCAATATCAGAGTTAGAAACTGGCAAGAATCGTAACACATCTTGGCATGCAATTCGTGAAGGTCACAGCGCAGCTTTTGTATCACTTGCAGATTTTGTTAAAAAACATGTAATTTTGGAAAATCAAATAGTTCTTTTGACGGAACTACACGAAAGGTACTTGGCATTGTGTGCCGAGTTTGGTGTCGAAATAGACAACCTGAGTACGTACACTCCACAACATTTGGAGGAAAAATTGGCTACTCATTTCAAAGACCAAGTCATATTTAGTAAATCACCAAATCGCAAGGGCACACTTGTTTCAGCAAGAATGTAGAAGTAGATGACGCTATTAGAACCCGTTATGAAGCCTCTTCTGCCGATCCCAAATTAATGGTGCAACGAGTTGGCTATATGCTAAGACAAGAAATTTTGAAAATGGATAAGACTAATAAGTATGGTGAGCCTTTCAATGTTGACAAGCTTGCAACAAGCGATGACCATATACCTGAACTTGTTACCAACTTTTTTGATGCCTTAGTAGGTGGTCCACAATTTAAGATTCGGTCACCCAAGGTTGTTAGAAGAATAACCTCTGTTTCACAAGATGCGGTTTTTTCCGTAACCAATGGTGTTGTGATGCCTAAAAAACATATAGCGTTAGGCCTTGCAATGAAAAGCATGACTGGAAGTAAACAGATAGTGCAGATATTAAATCGTTTGGGACATGTTATTAACTACTGCAGGGTCGAAGAGATTGAAACGGAAATTGCAAATTCTATTTCTTCCAAAGCCTCTAATTTGCCAGATTCTATTAAAGCCATCCCAAATTTGTCAACTTACTTGGCATTTGACAATTTTGACGAAAATTGTGAAACACTAAGTGGTCATGGATCCCTCCACGAAACTGTGGGAATTTGTACTCAGTTGGATAACTACACAACCTTGGAGGAAACACAGCCAAACAATGAGGATCAAGTACTTATAGCCGCTCCCAAATCTGAAAGACAGAGAAAATTTGAGTTTCGAGAAAAGGAATTGCAACCATATTTTAAAAAGCCTAAATTATCCTTGACTGGTTCTGTCCCTATTCACACGTTCATACCGAACTCCTTTACTGAGGCAGAAATGAGGGATAGACTATGGGTATTTTCAGTGAAATTATGTTGTAATAAATGTCCAATATGGAGAGGATTCAATGCCCTCACTGTGAACGATAACACCCCGATTCACACTGTTTCGTACATGAAAAATTATGCAGCGTCTTCAACCAAATGTTGTTGGAGACATTGAAAGTGTCTCTAGCCGTTGCAGATGAATGCAACCAAAACTATGCAGTTGTTACATATGATTTGAATATGGCCAAGCCAGCATTGCAGATCCGTTTTGAGCAGTCTCCAAGATTTGACAGAGTTTTTATTAATTTCGGATCTTTTCACCTTTTCATGGCTTTTTTCGCTGCTATTGGCAAAATCATTGCTGACTCAGGTGGGCCGCAGTTACTAGCCGAAAGCAAGGTCATTGGCCATGGATCACTGAAAGGCTTTCTTTCTGGGCGCCATTATAATCGTTGCAAATGGATTCACGTTATTTTCACGTCATCTTTGCTAAAATGTCATTTAGATTCGTTTATCCAGAAGAATGGTCCAATCTCTGACGAAGTTCAGAACTTCTTCGAATCTATTATTGAAGATCCATCCCAACTTTTTACTCTTGAAAATGTGCCTAATGAGGTAAAAAATGTTATAAGCCTGTACCATATATATTCGGATGAAACCCGTAACGGTCAACACGGTTCCACTGCTCAGTTCTGGATGCAATACATAGATATGATTACGACATACTTAAAAATTACGAGAGCAGTAAAGCTTAATGATGTTGAACTGTTTGTTAATATGCTACCGAAGCTGACAAACTTATTTTTTGTCACAAACCACCACAATTATGCCCGCTGGATGACAGTGTATCACCGAAATTTACTCAACCTTGACACTCAATTCCCAGGGCTCAGAGATGACATCGAAAATAATGGTGGATTTCTTTCTGTGAAACGCACTAGCATACCATTTTCGGCAGTTCCTGTTGATCAAACTCTTGAACAAACACTCAACAGAGATGCAGCAAGCCGTCTAACTGGTACAGCTGCGTTTAATACTCTTCCTGCAGCTAGAATGAGGTGGACAGTAACGAGAACATCCAGATCTAAAATCGTAACTGTTGTTAAAGAACACGTTGGAATGAATAATAAAGAAGACGTATCTCAAGAACTAAGGCCGACTAGAATTGTTAAAGACCACCAGGACATCGATAATCTATGTGCTCTAATCAAAGGATCTGCCAATCCGTTTACAGACGACTTGAATGATTCACACCTGTACAACCTTCAGACTGAGAGAGCGGCAAAAGATGAGACCAAGTACTACCTGTTGAATTTCATGAAAACAGGAGAAAAGTTGAGGACATCATTTCTGCAGGAATGTATTGCGAATGCAGATAGGGTTGAACAACCCATTAAACGTCAAAAGCTATCAACTTTTGAAGCTGAAGGGGTGAAATTCAAGGTGGGAGCTGGTGAAAAATTGAAGGAAGTGTCTTTGTAGGCAGCACTTTTTGCCAAATTATGCTGTCTATGTTTGAAAAAAGATATACAACTTCAGACAGCATTGTCTTACTCATTGACGCCCGTCAGTCAGTCGCTAGCTAATATAGATGGGAGTATGAATAAGACTGACAAATCACAACTAATGCACCATTTAGAGAAATTGGGCAGTAACACTGAACCAACATCAGTCGATTATACAATTGTTGATGGTATGTTTTTTCTGCATACTCTCCCTCAAGATTTGCCCCTCACATACGGTGATCTATCAGCTTTTATACTTCAAAAGTTGAGATCATTCAAATCATCCCGTATTGACATAATTTTTGATAAATATGTAACACCATCCATGAAACACTGCGAAAGAATGAGACGTGGACCTGGAGGGACCACAGCAGATATTTATACTATTAAGGGACCACAAATGTTGAGACCATCCAATTTTAGAAACTCATTAAGAAACGATCATTTCAAAGCCGAGTTTGTGAAATTTCTTGCCGAAGACTGGAAATCCCCACAGCGTCATCAATATTTGGGTAATCTACATTTGGTGATGGCTTATGAGGAATGCTGCTACTCTCTAAAAATTGGATCCGTAACCATCGAAACTAGGATGGAATGCTCGCACGAAGAGGCAGATACACGTATGTTCTTCCATTACGCTAAATATTGTGATGCTGAAACAAGCAGAACACGAACAAAAAATGTTGTGGTGCGAACTATCGACACGGACGTGATGGTAATATTTTTGGGGAACATGGCGAAGATGCCCGACAATACAACTACAAAATGTCCCGTGTGGTTAAACATGAGTACATCGACTTCCCGGAGATACGTAAATATCAACAGTATTTTACAAGAAATTGGCAACAACGTAGCCAAAGCTCTGCCAAGGTATCATCTGTTTACAGGGTCCGATTTTACATCGGCCTTTTGGCGTAAAGGAAAGGTTAGGCCACTACAATTGATGAGGAAGAACCACAAATTTATAGACGTATTTTCCAAACTCGGACTATTTGACACAATTCCTGAGGAGGACATATTGGAATTCGAAAAATATACATGCCTACTGTATGGCCAAAAAGGTTGCGCCGACATAAATAAAGCCAGGGCCAATATTTTCCTAAACAGGTATTTATATCGTACATTTAACATGTTTGTGTAATAATTCATATTGCAAATCAAATGTTTGTACTGTTCATGCTATTTTTCTATTTAGGTACGACAGCAACGATTTTTCTAAGTTGGCGACAAGTACTTCAAATGTTGATGCAGCAAGTCTCCCACCAAGCAAGAGAGAATTGCTCCAGAAGCTCAAAAGATGCAATTATATGGGTTTTATATGGAACCACGCCGACATACCACGGCCAGAACTACTAACCAGCATGCGGCCAGATAACAGTGGATGGTTTATTTCGGAAGAAGGTGATTACTCACCACTCTGGTTTGAAGGGCCTCAATTGCCAGAGGAAATTACCAACATTGACGACATAGAAACTGAGGACGACACTGAATATGAAATTGAGCAAGACACAGAATCTGACACTACAGACGACGAGGACGACTGAGTTTTTTTCTAGTTTATTCTTGTAATTTTCAGTAACAAATTTCTTGCAAAATTAATAAATTGAAAATGTGACAGAGAAGTTTTGTTTTATCTTTGCTAATATAAACCTAATCAGTACTATTGTGTTTCTTTCTTCAATATTTTATACCTCACCACCTATATAATATGTAGGTTATAGGTATGAGTACATGCGCACAAACTCATTTTTTTGGATGCTGCTAATCAATCAATTTTGGAATACATACCAGGTATTTTATTAAGCGTTATCAAACCAATTTTTTAAATTTGCTTATCACATGGGTTATTTTTGGCACATTTTCAGATATTTAAAATTTCAGATTCATGGGCTACTTCCGAAATATCTACATATTTTACTGAATTATTCGTCAAGGAAGTGAACTAAGTCAATATAACTCGGTTTTTGCATGCCGCTAATTTGGGATATTTTTCAATTTTGTCTGTCAGATTGACCAAAATCTTCCAGAAAACCGAGAGATTCGATTGAAATGTTCATCAGGGGAGGCACCTGGATCAACGGATCCCAATTTTTCCCATGCTGCTCATCACGTAATTTTTGGCACATTTTGAAATTTTAAAGTCGTCAGATTCATGAAAAGCTTCCAAAAAATTGACAGATTTCATAAATCATTCATCTAGGAAGTGGTCTGAGACGATTCCACCCAGTTTTTTGCATGCTGCTGATCACGTAATTTTTGGGACTTTTTTCAAATTTTGAAATTCTGCCACAGCCAAACTCTTCCTGTTAGCCATCTGACTCGATGGTTTTTGGCACCAGGGATGTCATGTCTACTGTTCAAAATTGTCAAACCTTCTGCTGCTTATCACGTCCTTAATTCTCTGGTAGATCCCGGACTAAGGAGCTTACTTACAGGGGAGCCTTACAACCACAAACACAGCTTACCACAAGCAGTTGCAACAGAAATTAAACCAATTTTTAGAGATTTGAGTAGCCCAGATCTACTGAAAAAATGCCTGCACGGAAAACACAAATGAGTCTATTATTAGTGTTATTTGGGAAAATATACCAAAATCTGGATTTATTGGGCTGAAAATATTTGAGTTTGGTGTATATGATGCCATTATTCAGTTCAATATAGGCAATATAGGTAAACTAAGAGTATAGAAAGAATTAGGTTTAGAATATGGGAGAAATACTATAAATGGTCTCCGACACATAGATAAAGAAAGACTATCACAGTGTGATAATATTGAAAATATTGTGAAGAAAAAATCTAGAATAGACAAAAAAAAGGAAAATAGCTGCAGACGAAGAGGAAGAAGGAAGAAATCCAAGTTATGGTGCTGGAATGTTCTAGAAAACAAGGTAATCATACTTGAATAACTTTGCACGCGATTTCCCGAAAATGTTGATTGTTTATACGTTTGGCCCATTATTTCAGAAACTAATAAAGATAAGTAAATGAAAATTTGCCAGTAAGTAAACACCATGTATCTATAAGCATTGACACTTTTGCAAGACTCAGATAGCTACCAGTTGTTTGTAACTTAATAATACTTTATTTTTAGTGAATAATAAGCATATAATTTTATATAAAAATATAATTATTTGTTGTTGTCGTGAGCTTATACAAAAATGTCAGTGTATTTAGAAATAAATGTACTTTAAGGTACAAAAGGAATTATTACTCTGTCTTGTATAGAAGCTGAGAAACGGGTCATAATTATTAAGAAAATAACATGCCGAGATAGGCCTTACCTTGTCCCCATAGGTTTTACAGAACAACAAACATTCCAAATAAACATGTCAACAGTAATCTTCAATTAAATTGAACTAAATACTAGAATACACAGTTTATCACTTTCATTTTTATAACTGCCACAGTCTTTTAAAATACACAAAAATAAAAAAACATAACAATAACATAAGGTCAGCCATCAATCTCTGTTTACTGTCTTACATATTCTTCTAAACAGTATTTAATTTCTTTCTAACTTATTGTTGACATACCCATTACTACTAAACAAACCTTATTCATTAATTTGAAACAAATATAACAAATGATCTCTAACTTGACCTGTAAACATTTAGTTTTTAAGCATAATTATAAACAATTTTTCATTTACATTATTGTACATAACATTAAATATTTATTTTTATTTTGTACTTCTGTTAGGTTAAATTCCTAAATAGTTAGGTTATTGGTTTTTAATCACAAATTGTAGACTCTCAAATTGGTATTTTACTAGGTTTCATGTAAGGGAAACCATCACTTTTCAATATATATCCAGTAAAAGAATGCTAGATTTCTTACATCTAACTGCAATAATAAATTGTTTGCACACTAACGCTTTGAGAACGCTGAAACCAGAAAAATTAAAAACATAATGAATACCTGAAGTGTGACATTTTTTTTAAATCCACTATTACGAGTGGATTCGTAAGGTTCAAAGTTTCAACGTCCATTAATACCTGATTTCAGATCCGGACGAGTAGGCTTTGACTACTACTGCAGAGGATCGATAAGAAGTAAATTAGTTCGACTCAACGTTTGAACTGCTAAAATATCGATGATTCCAATAAAATTGGAAAATTCAATTACATTAACGGTAAAATTTTAATATATTTGAATAATTTTAGAAAGACACACACAAAATTTAGTTTTATGATCCGATTGTAATTCACGTATAACAAAATTTTTATGTTAAATGAGAATAGAAAAAAGAAAAATTGGAGATAAACAAATACTTTTGTATACTCTTCAAATGCTTCGAATACTCTTTAAGACAAAAAATAAAACATTTAGTCTGGGACACATATTAAATGTTTAGAAATTTTCTAAATGTAAGAGGAAATACTGTCGAAAACGGAAAGAACCACATGGAACGTGTAAAACGTATCTCTGAAGTTGAAGACGGTAACTAATTTGTCCCTTCATTACATGATACACTGCTTTACTGCACTCTATTTAAAAAATGAATTTTTGGAATTGCCACTAAATAAATAATTAACGTAGGAAAATATATTTCTAGTTGTTTCTTGAAAGTTAATACTCCGATTTCCATTAGTAGACGGTAGATGTGTGCCTTATAGAGACTGCTATGCCTACATTTAGATCAATATAATCCTTAAAACAGAGTTTTAAAAATTATCGTCCAAACTGATTGCAATATTACCTACTCTAATCTCTATGTACATTAACACATTAGCTTTGCAGAATTGCCCTTGGTCCTCCTACGAAAGCCCATCTGAATACAATTATTAGTATTTTATAATTTTCATGGTCTCGTTTCTCTTTTTTTAAGTGTTTTCTTTAAAATCAGTCATTGGTTTTAATAAAGACCTTCTTCTTAGTTATTCTTTGTAAGCAGACGCAAACGTGTTTCGTTACTAATTTCGAATGAACTTTTTTTGCAGCCGTGGAGTCCAGTTCTGTACACGTTTATAGCCTTCACTCCCTAAATTTCGGTGGCTGTTTTGTAGGTAAACACTTATTCCATTCTTTTATAAACGGCTTGCGGTAATTATTTCTTGTAGTATGCAACCGTGATTTGTGTTTTAAATTACTATTTCCGTTTGATTTTGAATTGTTTAAGTACGCCCATAACAAATTTTTAATTTACAAAATCTTCAGAAGATCGCGTGACGTGTGCGACAGACGATAAATGTAAACATTTTTTACAGACGGAGGCTGTAATATTTTAATTTCAAGCTAAATGCGATTTTTATGTCGCAGCGTTTTTTGCGTGTTGTGATTTGGTTTTTCTGAATTTGTTTTGTGTAACCATTTTTATTTACCTGAAAATTGTGTAATTAGTAAACAATTTAACTAACCTTGAACTCTGTTTTCAATTAACAAACTTGATGTCTATGTTTAGTCAACAAACAAACTACATTAGCATGTTCATAAATTATGCAATAAATATAAAAAATTGTCTTAATTAAAATAGAGGTTAGAAAAACAGAAATGTTTATACAGAATACTAGTATGTAGAGATACTTATGGCTCCATAATCTTCTTCTGTAATTTTTCTTTGTTTTGAAGTATGTAATGAATAATCAGGATGTTTGTGAAATGAATAAGAAACAGTGAACAAATTCTACACGTAGTTAGTTTATATAGGGTTAATAAAAAAAAAAACACACACAAATTAAATTTCTAACTTACCAACATGTGTCGCGTGATGGAAAATGAACTACAAAAAATAAAAAATAATACACACGACACGGGTAAACGAACAGAAAAGTAATAAAGGATTTTTCTTCAATTGATATTCCAGAAACCACGTTTTGCTCCATTCGAAGTGTTTAAAAAGCTCATGAATGTATTTATGAGCGATAGTATTTCTGCATAATGTACGAACCGTAGTACGTTCTTGATACGCGTCCAAACCAAACACCTGGTACTTACTGCACCCAGACCAGCGCGAGCGCACACACACTCACACACACACGCACACACTTATTACATTTTAATTGAATTTCGTACACACGCGTCCGGACGACGAGCGTAATCGTCTTATATAATTTATCGCTCTCATTGTTGTTAGTAACAGAACTGTACAACCTTCTGCCAAGATGTTTTTGTTCGCACTGAAAACAAAGCGAAAGAAGACAAAAATATTTCGTTTGGGAATGTTTATCTTAGTGCACAAGATTTTCCTCTGTGTTTAATTAATTATAATCTGCAAACCGTGTTTATATCTTTTATTACCACAATTTTTAATTGTGTTTTCGACTTTGTCGAAGCTTTAAATCAAGAGGCGAAGCCAGAAACAATAAGCGTGGGACATTTGCTAGGTGAGAGACAGCTTGAGAAATCTTAAGCAAACAATAGAACGTGTGAAACAGGAACATTGATCGAAGCTGAACTCGGAATTTGTTGCAGGCGTAAAAACTTTCTTAAAAGCAAGAAGACAAGGGTACAGCAATGCACTATATATGTGCAAATAATTGAGTGTGGAACGAAAACAGAACGCTTTACAAAGGATGGAAGATTAAAAACTTCAAACGAAAAGCAATAATAGAAAAGCAAATAATTCAAGGAAAATTTGCGAAATACAGTGGGCCTACATATTTCTAATGAATAGAGAACTACACTACATATTAAAGAACGAGAAGATAATGAAGCTTATTAATGCGTAAAAGGTAAGAAACGGATATGCATACAGAAAACGGAAGAAACTGTTTAGAAAAATTACAGAAAGCAAACCGAAAGGAATAACGAAGAGGAGTAGAACGAGATTAGTGATTGAAGAAGTAGACGGGCATAGGGAAGGGGGATCAAGTCAGTACAATAAAGAGAAGAAAATACCAGAACAAGATGAAACTGTGAAAATGCAAAACACACACTACATTCCACGAATTGAAATTGAAGAAAACGATCTGATGGCGTGAAGAACAGGATCTGAAAAGCTCTCTCAGGAGCGGCTGTACCCTAATTGGTATATAAAATGTAAACCCTAAATATTTTAGGACCTTAAATCTTATAATATTTTAACGGCACGAGTACATTTTATAATAATGGAGACATTTATATGCATCAGCGTCTTGATTAACCCGCAAATTGAGCCAAATTTGCAATACTTCGTTTGTCCCTTAAGTACACTAATAACATTTTAGTATTACTTATTATATAAGTGATTTTCAGTAAATAAGCCATTTTTTGTAACCATAAATATGCGAAAAAAATTATCAGTCACCGCAGAAATAGATAAGCGTAAAAACTCAGATAAACTCTACTAACGGTGTTGTTTAACACTGCCGGTCCGGGGCCTCATCTCGCAAGTGATGAGGAAGGAGGAGGGGGAGGAGTAACACCTCGTAAAAAAACCTGGGTCCATCTGGCTCCGGATGGTAGCACCCTGTAACGGCCCCTAGCCAGAGTTACGGTGAAGACCACAACGGCGGATGCGGCAGAGTAGGGAGCCTACGGTATGGCGGAAGAGGCAACCCATTCTCCCTGAGGTAAATAGTGAGAATCGCTGCCTTGCGATGAAGAGGGATCTTCAAAGGGTAAGGGAGTAAACCCTGACAGAAAATCAGGGTAGACCTGGTTAAGCCGATTGGACCGATTGCTCCCAATCGGGCCCCGCGCTAGAGTGTAATCTACTTTTGGCTTGTCAAATACACACAACAAATACATTACATAAGATTATCCATAAATGGAGAAAATAAAAAAATTCATATATTTACATAAATGATTAAATTTCATGTGTTTAAATTTCGAGCGGTTTTTAACGACTCTGCAGTTTAACGCAACCGAATTTTAATAGATGTCCCTATTTACTAACAGTCATAGACAATGAGTGTAGCGTAATATCTACACATGTAGTCCATGGTACAGTATACATTACAGCAGCGCGAGGTTATTACGAACGCGATGGATGCTGAATAATCGGAATTGTTTTCTTGACTTCTGTATTTTTAGCTTTTTAACCTCGTTGTTCATTTAAAAAAAAACATAAAACATGTTCATTAAAACAAAGGCAAAGATAGATAGTTGGAAATTAATATTGTATAAGTAGGCTTATTCATTTGGTCTTGAACTTGTTATTCTTAATTTGTGAGCGATTTTTCGTCTATTTTAAAAGAAATAAAACTTTTAAATTTTGCATAGCTGTAGATTTTTGATAATAATTGGATATTACTCCTAAAAAATGTGTTCTACATAATATTGGTGTTAAAAAGTCTGTGAATAGGAGAAGAGCTCGTATATGTATATTTAGACTTTGTACAATCTTTTTTATATGTATATAATAGAAATTAAATAATTAAAACATTTTATCAATTAAAGTGGTCAACTTTATTTGTTTGTAACATGAGGCAGAGCATTTTGTGCGTATTTGATGCTTAGAGACAAATTTTGAGGTTAAATCCATAAATGCACACAAAATACTCTACACCACGTAAGAATCAAATGGAGATGCTAGATTTAGGGTAAGGAAAGGTCATTTCGTGATAAATCTTATTGATAAATTAGAAAATGCGTAATTCAAAATGATCTGTTAGCTGCTTTGACAAATTTCAATATTATAGTTTTGGTAATAAGTCACGCGCATCTTGCGTGTAGGTGTGTACACAACATAATGATCACTGGGCGAGCACGTCAAAACAAAAGTATTTAGCGAGGAGAGAGTTCCCATGGAATCCTCAGTATTAAAAAATTCTTCGTTTGCTTATGTTTACGCATGCATGTATAAATCTACTTAGAAATATATATGAAAAAATATACAATATTTATTGGTATATAATTTTTAATTTCAAGAATCTTAGATTTCATTAACATTCATGTTAGTAATTAATGGATATCTACTCAGTATATCGAGTAGTTATTTATTTAAAAATATAATTAAATTTTAAAAAACATTTCAAAATATAGGCCTATTTTAAATATATTTATTTATTTATTTCTTACATTTAAAAAACTATTATTAAAAATATGTAGTTATTGATTGGAAACAATCAAAAATCTCCATTGATATATACAAATTACTATTTTATTATAATTTTTAAAATATTTATTCCTGTCAAAGAAAAATTAATTTTTTAAAAAGTATACTTGCTTCATCTTTATGATTCTTCATATGCGCTTTTTTAATTCATAATAATAAAGTTTGGCAATAACAAATTTTTAATTAACAACATTCAAAACCATTGACTGAATAAAATAAACGTTTTGTTTCATTAAAAATGAGAATATTGAATTAAAAACTTTAGAATGCTAAATCAACAAGTTATAAGATGTTTCAATTGACTTTTCCATCTACCTCGATTAACTAATAAGAAGAAAAAATTACGTTTCAAAAATTATACGATTTAAGTCAAGTTCATTACTTTTGAGAGTAATAATGTGATGTCTGCTAAATTCTTTATGATATAATTATATGGATCGGACATTAAGGGGAGATTCTTGTTTAATTGTCTGAAAAGTAAGTGAAATTTGTAATTTTTTTCATACAATAAAAAGACTTATGAATATAGGCTTTTTACTATATATTTAATAATATTTTGTGTATAATAAAAAAAAAAATCAGCCAAATAAAAGCAATATCGCGTTCAGTATGTACGCCGGGACTCGGGCGTGCACGTCGTGCACAGGAAAACTGCGTACACTGTGGCAGTCGCAAAAATGATCTAAAATCAACATTTCAAAAATTAGTTAAAATATATTAAATTTACCGGAGGTTGTACCTAAATTCAATTGATTAAGCTGTAATTTAACAAAACGGCGGACGTGTATTTTAAGTTGAGTTTTTCGTACGATTTTTCTCTCTTTGACTTGATGTAAAAAATATTGAATAAGAAAAATGTTTTTATTTTATGGGTACAACCTCCAACGAAAATGGTTTTCTTTAAGAGACACAAAAGTTCAAAGCGATTCATCAAACGGTTCAAACTCTAGAATGTACGCAAATTTGAAAAACTATGTTTTTCAGAAATTGAGTTTACAGTTTAATTAAGATTAATTATTGTATATTCACCGGTATATTCACCGGTATATTCAAGAGGCCATAAAAGCTAAAATAATGCACACATTACAAAACCGTCTTAGACGCATATTCTGCACACTTGGATCTATATAAAAAAAAAATAAATAAAACGATTTTTCCAAATAATATACAAGAAGAACCTCCCCTTAAGAACAATATACTGTGTTTTTTATCAGTTCTGCGATGGATAACACTTCTATTTTTTCTTTTTTTTTAGAATTCTGTGATTTCTACAAATATGAGTAAAAGACTAAGAGATATCGATAGGAAATATTTAAGTGGCAGTAAGAAGAGGGCTATAGCCAATGCAAAGAAGGCTGAAGCAGAAAAGGAGAAAGGTGCATTAGAAAAGTATTTCAGCAAAACTCTCTCAGAAAATGAAGAAAAGCAAGTAGAGCCACAACACAGAGAAGATGATGACACCGAAGGAAGCCAGTCCGAAGAAGTTATGCAAAACAATTAAAGTGGGAATGTATTTATTAAAAGTTAGATCGGTCATTTCGAAAATATTAAATCTGACAAACAAGGAAACTCACCTGTTGACATGCCTGCTGGTGCCTTTGAGGCAAGGAAGAATGAAAATTCAAAATCTGCCAGTTCTGTAGAATTAACAGAGGATCCCGCAACATGGCCAGAAATGATAAGTCAGAGTGTCAGAGACTATTTAGTGAAAAAAGGATCACCTAAAATTATGGTAGAATTTTTCCCCAAGAATGAGAGTGGATCACATTTTTCAAAATGTCACTGCAAAAGAAAACTGCCAAATGGTGAAATTGTAGATCGACCATGGCTAATATACTCTGTGTCAGGTGACAAAATCTTCTGTTACTACTGCAAACCTTTTGATAACGCAGCCAATGCACTTGCAAGTAGTGGTTTTAATAACTGGCCGAATATTCATACAAGACTAGCTGGACATGAGAAAAGCAAAACGCATTTGGAAGCTATGCTCAGTTGCTGTGAATTCTAGCAAAGAATATCTGTTGAAAAACCTATTGATGAAGTCGTAGAAAAACTAATCGGACAAGAAGCAAAACGCTGGCATAAAGATTTTGAGAGGCTGGTAGCTACTGTACAGTTCCTGTCAGAAACTTGCCATTCCGGGGATCTGAGGAACACATAGGATCAGCCCGTAATGGAAATTTTCTTGGTGTTGTTGAATTGCTAGGAAGGTTTGATCCAGTAATGCAAGATCATCTGCAAAAAATCCAAAATAAGGAAAACATGATCATTATTTAGGAAAAAGAATCCAGAATGAACTTATTAATAAAATAGGTCAAGCTGTTCTACAGAAAATCATTTTGCGAATCAAGGCTGCTAAGTATTTTGCGATAATTCTCGATTGTACTCCTGACATAAGTCATCAGAAGCAAATGTCAATGGTAACTAGATATGTAGCTGATGGTGTACAATCAAATGCCCCAGCAGGAGTATATGAACATTTCATGAAGTTTTTAGTGGAGGAAAGCAGCACTAGTGAAAATTTGTACAGCACCTTGCTACATGAACTTGAAACATTAGGGCTAGATGTTGAAAATATCCATGGACAAGGGTATGATAACGGTGCCAATATGAAGGGACAGAACTCAGGTGTTCAGGCACGACTTCTACAGAAGAATTCTATAGCTTTCTTTACACCATGTGCATGTCACAACTACAACCTAGTTTTGGGAGACATGGCCAAGACATGTCCAGATGCAATGACTTTCTTTGGACCTCTGCAGCGTATTTATATCCTTTTTGCATCATCTACTAATAGATGATTATTTTTAGAAAACATGTGACAGGTCTGTCAGTAAAACCTCTTTCTGAAACACGATGGGAATGTAGAATGGAAAGTGTCAAGGCTGTACGGTACCAAGCTGCTGAAATTTGTAATGCACTAGAAGAGTTAGCAGAAAACACTGATGATGCTCAAGCAAAAAGCGATGCTCAATCGTTGTTAGTCAGTCAAATAAGAAAATACAAGTTCCTGGTCTCACTAGTTTTTTGGCACTCCATACTCTTTCAAGTAAATTGTGTAAGTAATGAACTTCAGAGTAATAGCATGGATGTTGCTGCAGGTCTTTCTTCATTCCAAAACCTTTGTAACTGCTTAAAGACATACAGGGAAAAGGTTTTGATGAAGCTTTGATTGATGCTAGTGAACTTGCCAAAGACCTAGAAGTTGAGCCTGTATTCAAGACTCGGAGTAAGCGCTTATGAAAAAAAAAAACAATTATTTAATTATGAATCTGCAGATGAACCTTTGTCAGATCCAAAAACAGCATTCAGAGTTCAATGTTTTAATCAAGTAGTAGATAAAGCACTGCAAACACTTGAGCCACGGTTTGAACAACTGAAGAAGTATCAAAATTTATTTGGATTCTTGTGCAATTTTCAGGACCTGTCCAAAGACACCATAAGAAAATGTGCAGCAGATCTGGAAGTGTCATTGACAGAGGTTAAGCTCGCACAGGAAAAATATCAAGTTAAAACTACGAAACTGGCTGATATAGACGGATACATGCTTTGTGAGAAAATTGAGGCTCTAAGGCCAATTCTGCCATCAAAGATACAAAACCCCATAAAAATGCTTGAATTCCTTGCTTGCAACAACAGGTCTACCGCATTTCCAAATTTATTTATTGCTCTTCGGATTTTTCTGACAATCCCAGTGACTGTGGCATCTGTAGAAAGGAGTTTTTCCAAGCTAAAACTGATCAAAACTACTTGAGATCATCAATTCATTCAGCAAGAGCATTTGAATAGTTTGGGAGTTATGTCCATTGAATCTGATATTAGCAGGAGTTTAAACTTAGTTAAAATTATAAAAACTTTGCGGAGAAACAAGCAAGAAAAATAACAGTTTCTTAAAGAAGACAATAACTATATAACTCATTTATAGTTTATGAATGTAGAGTGGTTTTTAGGAGTCTAAAAAAGATAATTTGTTTCCAACAGTGTACTTAAATTTTGCTTTTTTTTTTATTAAAAATAAATTTATATTTTTAATAAATCATTTCACAGTCATTAAATGAAGTGGTATTGTGACCATGTACTTTTCAGAGGTGATATACAAATTTTGTTTGTTACTTGTAGGCTTATATGTATGCAATTTTATATTAAAATGTATGTAGACTTTTATATTTTTATGATTCTACGACCTTAGCACGGACGTAGCTAAGGGGGAGCTTCAAAAATTTTTCCCAATCGGGCCCCGCACCTCCTAAGGCCGGTCCTGGAAAGCAGCTGGTCTAGGAGACGGAAACCCTGAATAAAAATGACCTGGCCCTCCAAGTTGGGGGTTGTGTGAAGGGCCAACAACCCCTCCCCGTAAAACCAATATGTTCAGAAACCAATAACCATGCCTCGGAAACGATGGACATCGATCGCCATGGACAGGGAAAAATGGAGGCGGATGATTATGAAGGCTAAGGTTCGACTGCGAACTGTGACGCCATAGAAGAAGAAGAAGAAGAAGAAGAAGAAAATCTCTGGTGATGTGAAGCCAATGGACAGTGAAACTAATGGAAAAATTGAATCTGTTAGAGGGACTTTAGTGATAACAAAAGTGGCTCGGAAATTATATAACAGATTTACATTGCATTACGTGGTTAACCGCGATAAAGCGAATATGGTCCGATTGTTCTGGGTTCGACATTACCCAATTGAGACACAAGAAGGCAACCATTGATTAGAAAATAAATAAATAAAACCCAATAAAAATTTGAATGAACAATGACTGTATTAATTTAATAATGTGCATATAAGTTTTGCATGTGGGTGTTATGTCTTGAATTTATCTTAGAGCGTATTACATCACCATATATTTAATCAAAGTTCGGGTCACCTCAATAGCATTGCCTTATAATAAGACAATACGACAACGGACTCATTTTCTGGGGAAATTAAAAAACTGTTTAAGTGTAGTTTTACATGCGCGTGTACCACACAGCATAAATAATGTATATACTGAACTCCATTTACTGTCAAGTATATAAAAGGTGAGGGTAAGTTTTATAAGTATGGACTAGCTGTAGGCTATACCCGTGCTTCGCTACGGTCTTTCAGGAAAAAAATTGGTTGGCCGTTTTTACAGTAAAATTTTTTTTTACCTTTGGATAATTAAGCAAACTGTATTAAGGTCCAGTGAATATTTTGTGCAAAAAGACTTATTTTTAGTAATCGTGTATGAAAGTAGTTTTTTTTTCATGAAACAACAGTCATATTATTGGGCAAGCAGCCCTTTTTACCCACCACCACCCCTGGCATTTTCATACACTTGGTAGCCAGGCAACTGATTTGCTTAGCCGTTGACTATTGTAACATACCAAATTAGCAGTTACATAAAATAACTATCTAATACGTCAAATAAAAGGATATCATGAAAATATTTCATCGAGCATAAAAGATGGAACGGGAGAATATAAATAAAGTGTGTACATACGAACGAATATTATTGAAACAACCCAACAAAGAAGAAAGAAGAGTAATAAGGATATCATCGGTATAACAAAGAGAGAGAAAATACCAACGAGCCAATATAATACGTTAGCATCCAGGCCCAATAGATCCAAAATAGTGAGGGGATATGACGAAAATAATTATTAAAAAAAAAGGAGACGAATCAAGAACAATCACAATGGTGATAAAACAAACGAATTTGTTTATTAGTGTGAAATAATGTGGGACAATGATTACCATAACCACGAATAAAAATATGGAAGAGTATGACAATATTAAGGAACATGGATTATTACAAATAATGTATAACCAAAGAGAACACCGACAGTGAGAAACGACTAACCAGAAGAAGAAAAGAAGAAGAAGAGGAAAAGAAATGTACCATGAAGAATGGAGATTATGTATGAACAGTACAAGACATCAACATTCACAAGATATACAAGGAATTAAAATCAATATAGTGAACAGAAGAAGTATGATGATTATTCAAATACCAATAACAGAGAAACCAGTGTTGAGCATCATTAAGTGATCACGAACAATGACAGTGAGTACTTAATATAAGTGTAACAACATGTGATATGATAACCATTTTACCCCAAGTAAACAGCACAAACAATACCAGTGAAAATGTTTATAACGGAGCAAAGTGATTAACCATTATAAGTGAAAGAATCCACGATTAACTAGTGAAATGCACAGACAATTAGTGTAACAAGTTTAATCAAGATTGTAAAATCACATAGATAATCAGTAAGACCACCAAAAAATATGAGACAGAACAGTAAATTAATTGTTCATAGGGATTAATAATAAAAGCTTTGTAAGCCCGAATATGAAATGTGCCTGAATGCCATAGCAAGACAGGACAAAATGTAAATGAATACAAGAACAAATAGTAGCAAATAAGCTAGTTTGTTATGTATAAACCAATCAATGTACCAAAAACTAGGTGCAACCCACCAAAATATGTAACATTATTAGACTAAGAATACCTGTATTATTGTTTCAACAAATAGTGTAAAAATGTGTATAACTTAATAATAAACCATTGTAGTAGACTGCCATAATGAGATGGCAATAGTTGAGTTAAATACTGCATAAAAGTATGTAGAGCATTGTTGTCAGACAACTGACACATAACCTCACAAGAATTGAACCTATAACATAAAATCATGTACATTAGTTAAACCAAGCAATTATCCACAATTGTTTCAAACAGAAACTAGCTAAGAATAATAATGCAAACCAATGAATACCATATGTACTGAAGGACACAGCAAATGAATCAGATTGAATATAATATCATAAAGTTAAATGGACAGAACCCCAATGTGACAAGAGATTTAGTCAAAAAACATTATCAAAACTTATAAAAAGAATGTGACAATTGTTACCAGTAGTTAGAGAAATGTCTAATACTGCTATGAGAACACTTCACAAATGTAACACTAGTAGCTTAATAATTGAAATATTATAAACTAACTAACTGCAATTGTAAAACCAGATGTAAATAAACACCATGCTATAACTTAGAGAGCTTTCAGATAACGAAAAGTTAATGAATACATTGAACCAACAATGTACAACAATTGTACACTATTTTAATTACTAACAATATATCCCATGTGTACTAAAATAACTAAATAAGTGACAAAATGGAAAGATGAGAACAGAAAGTATTTTGATCATACTATAAGTATATACAAAATAACATTTTTTAGCAAAATAAAGTATTAACAAATGTAAATAAATGTACATATTAGTGTTAGGATGTCAAACATATGTAGTAGAATAAGGAATGATGGCGTTACAAGTGAATATAAACAATCGAACATGGTTGGTATAGACGCCATTAACAAATTTTGTTTAAACTATAAATATAACCATTTTATGTACTAACATGAAGGAGAAATGGACTCAAAATGTTTAGTAATAAGTATTACAGTGTAATTATAACGAAATATGGTGAAAAAGACTTATTTATGTTAAGAGTCACCATATGAGTTTTCAAGATGACCAAGTGAATTAATAATGGACGGATTTAGTGCTTGTTTAGACTTAAAATAAAGCCACAAGTGTCCGCGATTTAATGCCACTATCCAAATGACGATATGACAAAAGATAAGAAACTTATGACCATTATAAGTTTTTCAATCATTTTGAGTATCCATGTATACGTCACAGATAATCTCGAACCCACGCTTAGAGATGCGAAAAATTGAAAGTTTTATTTTACCAAAGTGTTTTGGGGTTGAGAGTATGACCTTTTGAACCAATCAAATAGCTTAAAATGACCAGACGAAAAAGAGACGCTTTAGCGAAATGAATCATTCGTTCTGCATCACTCACGGCGAGAGGTCTATGCCGAAAGTCATCAAAATATTTTTGAAATATGCGCGTCACCTACAGTAATACACCAACAAACATTAACATGTACACAACAACACATTACCGAGTGTCCAGTGAATTAAGTGAATAGTGAATTAACATGACCAGTGTATAATAAGGGTCATGTTCTGCGTATATAATCAGGGAGTACAATATTTTAATTATTTTAAAGAAAATAATAAAAGAAATAATTCTCGTTGATGAACGAAAATTATTGTTTGGACTGCACGCTTGAGTGCTTTACTAATCAATGATGGACAATTATCAGAACTTAATAAACAAATTGTAGCACAGTCTAATGACAATAATTAATTCAAGAATAATTATTTTATATTTAAAGAATAGTTGAGAACGGCGGAATTAAATTTAGATACCGCTCATCATTAAGTGAATATAGTCGCTTACTTGACTAAAACTTTTGAATTAATAAGCAATTATTTTTTTGTACAAATATTTTCATGACTGATAATTACACATCAAATGATTTATAAATAAGATGTTTGTAACTATATCATTAAGAATTTTATAAATAACATTACTTATTCTAAATAACCACTTACGTGTTACTAGGCAAACTAACCTAGAACCGAAGAATATATTTTTGTCACAAAGAAACAATTCTGTTCTTGAATGATTTTAACGAAATGAAAGCAATAATAAGAGTTTCTTTCTTTAGATTTTTTCTCTTATTCCAGATTTTCTCATGGTTCTGCTAATTAATGAATTAATAATAATAATATTTTTAACAGTGCTCAAAGCACGTGTTGACCGTAACTGCTATATACTTTTGCATAACCTACGATAGTACGATATTGTCGGCTATCGTACCGAGTTTAATAATTTTAAATTTGTGTTCTTTTTTATAACAATAGATAATTAAATATTGTTATCCAAACTCACATCTTTATATCTGGTATCATGTATCTTCAAACAACTCACTAAATTGGTAATATAATTGACTAAAGTGAACCTAACCTCGTTCACAATACTATTGTACATCACAACAGTGTTACCAGCCTTGAGATACAGAGATCTCAATATTTGTTTAAATTTGTTATTGTTTGTAAAGATATCTTATTAATTGTTTTAAAAGAGTTTACTGAATTTAATCATTGCCAATAAGTCCTCAGTTTATTATCAGTGGAATAAGAGTTTTAATTTCTATAAAATAGAAGCAGTAATTTAATTTTTTTATAAACAGTTCTCTCATAAGGTGGCGGTAGTATTTGAATTACTGATATCATTCAACTTACAATTGAATATTTGATTTATTTTATTGTTTATGTGCATTCTTTTCGGTATTCAAAAGGAATATCTATGTATGTATGTCAAGTGTGTTTACAGTAAGAGAAGTCGCCATCGAGAATAGTGAAGATATCCACGGATGGTAAGTGGGGAGGTTAACACAGTGAAGTGATAGCAAGCCTAATACTCTTTTAAACCACAAACTATAAACGTGAACATTAATTCCAATCACCCAATTTTAATAATCATATCTAATAATAATCATCAACAATAACATCATAGCTACATATACTCGACTTGAGTATCTACGCATCTATATACCTATATTTTAATATCTATATCTATAATAATCTATTATACATTGACAAACCCAACGTGGGGCTTGACTTAATAATACCCCAGAATAAATAAGATCTATAATAATCTATTATAGATTGGCGCCCAACGTCTGAGCGCGAATTAGGACGAAACACCTAATAATTTAATTAATTAAATAAATAATTTCTCAACCTAATTCGACAGCAGGACAGCAAGTACATTACACAGGTATAAAGATGTACACAAGATATAGAACGAGAAGGGAGAGAGTAGAAATGGACTACTATAACCAGGAAGTGGACATGGACCTAGTATACAGAGCATTAAACATAGACGGTGAGAAAATACGCAGACAAATGGAAGAGGAGCAGAGACAAATACGAGAGGAATCAGACCAATTAAGACACAAGATAGAAGCAGATTTTGCGAAATAAGGCTGCGGGGAAACCCAACAAGGAAGGAGGAACCGGAATACAAGATGGTATAATAAACAACCAGCATGGCGAAACGAAGAGAAGAGGAACTACCGTTACCAGAGATGGGAAGACGAGCGTAGGAGAAAAGAAGCATTCGAAAGAGAATTAAGGAACAACCAGATAAGACGAAATGAAGAACTATTCTATAGCCAAGCAGCACGGCAGGAGGAAGAGGAAACAAGACGCCAGAATCAGAGACGGGAGGAAGAGCGCAAACGAAGGGAAGTGTTCGAAGAAGAATTGAAGAATGCTATGAAATCAAAAAACGAAAAGAGACAGATAGATGAAGGCTTAATGAAGAATGGGAAAAATACTAACGACAAAATTGAGAACGACCATAGCCAGAAGGATTCCACGGAACCACTACAAGAAAATATGACTAAAGATGCCCCAGAACAAGACGTCAATAATAATGAAAAAGAGGAGGAAGTATTAAGAGCCGACCCAGAGACCGAAACAATAATAAGGAAGGACTATGAGGAACTATATGAATCTCTAAGTGAACACAGTGAAGTCACTGGTGAGAACATAGGAACCCCCTACCAAAAGGTGAATAAATATAATGACACGACGGAAGTGAACGATGAAGCAGTCCAAGAGATAGTAAACGACAATGCACCGGCAGTGAACTTCGAACATACAAATATAAACTTAGAGCCAGAAAATAAAGAATTAATGGAAACACCGGACACGAAAACGCCTGAAGGGGAGGTAAACGCAAGTGACACCACAGAAAACCAACCCGAGGGGCCTAAACCAACAGAGATGATGGATTTCCAGGAGATGATGGTGGAATCTATGAGGGAACAGTCTCCCCAAACCATAAAGAGTAGTTTTGAGGAGGCAAGAGAAGAAATGATAAACGATATTAGACTATGGAGAGAAGAAATCATGAAACAATGGAGAGAAGAGATGAGAAACGATGGCGAACCAACGATAGCAGAAACACCAAGTGAGGAGATCATAGAGCAATCAAATTTGCAAGCTAAAACCAATAATGAACAAGCAGAAATTGAACAAGACGCAAATACATTATCATCTGAAAATGGGCTTGACAGAAACAAGGAGAATATTCAATACAAGGAGATCGATGCCGAAGGTATAAGGAAGACTCAGGTAATTAAAGAAACGGAAGAATTATTAGCCGAGAATGAAGAGTTAGAACAAAATAATCTGCCGATGTGTGATGATCAAGTAGAATCAAAAGAATTACTCAGAAGTAAAAACACAGAACAAGTGAATCCGAAAATCAAAAATAACGAAGAAAGGAACAAAATAATTAAAGAAACGGAAGAGGTGAAAACGGAAGAAAGAAGAACCATGCGTCCAAAGAAGACAAGGGTCACAAAAGAATTAATCGAAATGACTCGAAGTGATCTAATTAATGTGATTAACTTCCCAATCGTCGACCATGAAGAAGGAATCTTTAGGAAGGAGTATCGAAGGAGCTTCAGGAAGATGGACGAGGAGGAGAATTATGTGACAACAAAGAAGAATATAACCAATAAAATATTTAAAGCAAATATTTCCAAAAGAAGAGTAAGGTATTTTAAGAAAAAGGAAGGCTATCAAGAACAATGGGACCGGATCATCGAAGGGTACGCCCGAGGAATAAGAGGATTGAGGAAGAAGAGGAGCCAATTAATGGAAGGGCCCAACCAGAAGATAGATGACGGTCAAACAGAATTAGAAGAGATACCAAATATTAGTAATAACAACGACCAGGAGAACACTGGACACGTGTATACCGAAGATGGGGAGAAGAAGAAGACGGAAGAACGGAAGGCAGATGATAGCATCAAAATGGAAAAACCAAATGATAGCAAGGTATATGACGAAAACAGATAGGAGCATGAACACTGAAGAAGTTCGAACGACGAGAAGAGAGGAGAGCAATGACTATGGGTAAAATGAATAAAAATACATTGAGAAATGGGACGGATTATTTTGATAACGAATAATGCTAACATGAACAACACCTACGAAGTACAAGATCCTGTGACAAAGAAAATAAAAGGCAACTACAACCAAACTTCCATGAAACGGTATATTGAAAATTAAATAATGAAGAAAGAGTGAAACATTGCGATAAAGACTATTTATTATTGATACTAAGTAAGAAGTGAAAATATAACTATAAAAATAAATGTTGATTATATTTTAATTTTGTAATATAAAAATGTGATCCAAAGAAATTATGTAAAGGATGAAGAAAATTGTAATTACCCGTACTACAAGAGTAATAATTATATACGAGACCGACAAATAAGAACCATGGCAAAATATAATTCCAAGAGCCTAGTCAACCAGTTATCAACATCTTACCCGTACTATTAATAAAAGAAGAATTATACGAGACCGACAAATAAGATCAATGGCACTAATATAACAATAAAATTCCTAGAGCCAAGTCAACTAGTAAAGAACAACTTACCCGTACTACAAGAGTAATAATTATATACGAGACCGACAAATAAGATCAATGGCACCAATATAACAATAAAATTCCTAGAGCCAAGTCAACTAGTAAAGAACAACTTAGCCGTACTACAAGAGTAATAATTATATACGAGACCGACAAATAAGATCAATGGCACTAATATAACAATAAAATTCCTAGAGCCAAGTCAACTAGTAAAGAACAACTTACCCGTACTACAAGAGTAATAATTATATACGAGACCGACAACCAACATCTATGGCATAAAAAGAAAGTTCCAAGAGCTTAGTCAACCAGTAAAACACCAACTTACCCATACTAATAAAGAGGAGATGTTGTACCAGATGATATACAGAACGAGCAACAAAAGAAGTTGGAGGAATGACAGCAAATAAATATTATTGGTGTACATAATAGATAATGCACAAACACGAGGCAAGACACTAGAAGAGAGCCTATACCAAATGAAATATAACACAAAGAAGTGAATCATGAAAATGAAGAAGATTATGAAATGACGTTTAATGTAATACCAAGAGAAAAGATTAATGGATGACGAAGAAGAATGAAAAAGTAATATATTAACGAAGATGATCATGAGAGTATACCAGTGATGAAATGTAGACAAACTATCCCTGTAAAATGTGAAGAATTTAGTTAAGTTGAATCAAGAAGAAGAGAATATAATAATGTATAAACCGCAGATGCGTGAGATGATCGCAAGTATATTTATTATTTGTCGAAAGAACGACCACTTTATATTTTGAATTAATTTGAGATGAATTGACTGACGAAATGTTCCAGCAATCATTTATATTATTGACAGAGATGATGTGCCTCTGTATTTATTGATGTTAGTATGGCCAGCGGAGATGTATGCCAAAGTGAGCCACTCTGAACTGCCCCAGCTAAAATTATGTTAGGGAATAAGGGAACTAAATAAACAAGGGAGATATTTACATAGAAGAAAATAATTATGATTCATGTAGAAGAAAGTGAAGGGATATAAAAAAGCATAAGAGTCAACGTGGAAATGTACAACAATTGATGAATTCTTCAATAAGAATAAATATACGAATTCAGACTTAATCAATTCTTATAGGAAGGCATATGTATCATACCAAATTAGCAGTTACTTAAAATAACTATCTAATACGTCAAATAAAAGGATATCATGAAAATATTTCATCGAGCATAAAAGAAGGAACGGGAGAATATAAATAAAGTGTGTATATACGAACGAATATTATTGAAACAACCCAACAAAGAAGAAAGAGGCGTAATAAGGATATCATCGAGTATAACAAAGAGAGAGAAAATACCAACGAGCCACTATAATACGTTGGCATCCAGGCCCAATAGATCCAAAATAGTGAGGGGATATGACGAAAATAATTATTAAACAAAAAGGAGACGAATCAAGAACAATCACAATGGTGATAAAACAAACGAATTTGTTTATTAGTGTGAAATAATATGGGACAATGATTACCATAACCACGAATAAAAATATGGAAGAGTATGACAATATTAAGGGACATGGATTATTACAAATAATGTATAACCAAAGAGAACACCGACAGTGAGAAACGACTAACCAGAAGAAGAAAAGAAGAAGAAGAGGAAAAGAAATGTACCATGAAGAATGGAGATTATGTATGAACAGTACAAGACATCAACATTCACAAGATATACAAGGAATTAAAATCAATATAGTGAACAGAAGAAGTATGATGATTATTCAAATACCAATAACAGAGAAACCAGTGTTGAGCATCATTAAGTGATCACGAACAATGACAGTGAGTACTTAATATAAGTGTAACAACATGTGATATGATAACCATTTTACCCCAAGTAAACAGCACAAACAATACCAGTGAAAATGTTTATAACGGAGCAAAGTGATTAACCATTATAAGTGAAAGAATCCACGATTAACTAGTGAAATGCACAAACAATTAGTGTAACAAGTTTAATCAAGATTGTAAAATCACATAGATAATCAGTAAGACCACCAAAAAATATGAGACAGAACAGTAAATTAATTGTTCATAGGGATTAATAATAAAAGCTTTGTAAGCCCGAATATGAAATGTGCCTGAATGCCATAGCAAGACAGGACAAAATGTAAATGAATACAAGAACAAATAGTAGCAAATAAGCTAGTTTGTTATGTATAAACCAATCAATGTACCAAAAACTAGGTGCAACCCACCAAAATATGTAACATTACCTAACAATACCTGTATTATTGTTTCAACAAATAGTGTAAAAATGTGTATAACTTAATAATAAACCATTGTAGTAGACTGCCATAATGAGATGGCAATAGTTGAGTTAAATACTGCATAAAAATATGTAGAGCATTGTTGTCAGAAAACTGACACATAACCTCACAAGAATTGAACCTATAACATAAAATCATGTACATTAGTTAAACCAAGCAATTATCCACAATTGTTTCAAACAGAAACTAGCTAAGAATAATAATGCAAACCAATGAATACCATATGTACTGAAGGACACAGCAAATGAATCAGATTGAATATAATATCATAAAGTTAAATGGACAGAACCCCAATGTGACAAGAGAGTTAGTCAAAAAACATTATCAAAACTTATCAAAAGAATGTGACAATTGTTACCAGTAGTTAGAGAAATGTCTAATACTGCTATGAGAACACTTCACAAATGTAATACTAGTAGCTTATTAATTGAAATATTATAAACTAACTAACAGCAATTGTAAAACCAGATGTAAATAAACACCATGCTATAACTTAGAGAGCTTTCAGATAACGAAAAGTTAATGAATACATTGAACCAACAATGTACAACAATTGTACACTATTTTAATTACTAACAATATATCCCATGTGTACTAAAATAACTAAATAAGTGACAAAATGGAAAGATGAGAACAGAAAGTATTTTGATCATACTATAAGTATATACAAAATAACATTTTTTAGCAAAATAAAGTATGAACAAATGTAAATAAATGTACATATTAGTGTTAGGATGTCAAACATATGTAGTAGAATAAGGAATGATGGCGTTACAAGTGAATATAAACAATCGAACATGGTTGGTATAGACGCCATCAACAAATTTTGTTTAAACTATAAATATAACCATTTTATGTACTAACATGAAGGAGAAATGGACTCAAAATGTTTAGTAATAAGTATTACAGTGTAATTATAACGAAATATGGTGAAAAAGACTTATTTATGTTAAGAGTCACCATATGAGTTTTCAAGATGACCAAGTGAATTAATAATGGACGGATTTAGTGCTTGTTTAGACTTAAAATAAAGCCACAAGTGTCCGCGATTTAATGCCACTATCCAAATGACGATATGACAAAAGATAAGAAACTTATGACCATTATAAGTTTTTCAATCATTTTGAGTATCCATGTATACGTCACAGATAATCTCGAACCCACGCTTAGAGATGCGAAAAATTGAAAGTTTTATTTTACCAAAGTGTTTTGGGGTTGAGAGTATGACCTTTTGAACCAATCAAATAGCTTAAAATGACCAGACGAAAAAGAGACGCTTTAGCGAAATGAATCATTCGTTCTGCATCACTCACGGCGAGAGGTCTATGCCGAAAGTCATCAAAATATTTTTGAAATGTGCGCGTCACCTACAGTAATACACCAACAAACATTAACCTGTACACAACAACACATTACCGAGTGTCCAGTGAATTAAGTGAACAGTGAATTAACATGACCAGTGTATAATAAGGGTCATGTTCTGTGTATATAATCAGGGAGTACAATATTTTAATTATTTTAAAGAAAATAATAAAAGAAATAATTCTCGTTGATGAACGAAAATTATTGTTTGGACTGCACTAGTCATAACGCTTGAGTGCTTTAATAATCAATGATGGACAATTATCAGAACTTAATAAACAAATTGTAGCACAGTCTAATGACAATAATTAATTCAAGAATAATTATTTTATATTTAAAGAATAATTGAGAACGGCGGAATTAAATTTAGATACCGCTCATCATTAAGTGAATATAGTCGCTTACTTGACTAAAACTTTTGAATTAATAAGCAATTATTTTCTTGTACAAATATTTTCATGACTGATAATTACACATCAAATGATTTATAAATAAGATGTTTGTAACTATATCATTAAGAATTTTATAAATAACATTACTTATTCTAAATAACCACTTACGTGTTACTAGGCAAACTAACCTAGAACCGAAGAATATATTTTTGTCACAAAGAAACAATTCTGTTCTTGAATGATTTTAACGAAATGAAAGCAATAATAAGAGTTTTTCTTTAGATTTTTTCTCTTTCCAGTACATGGTTCTGCTAATTAATGAATTAATAATAATAATATTTTTAACAGTGCAACGCTCAAAGCACGTGTTGACCTTAACTGCTATATACTTTTGTATAACCTACGATAGTACGATATTATCGGCTATCGTACCGAGTTTAATAATTTTAAATTTTTGTTCTTTTTTATAACAATAGATAATTAAATATTGTTATCCAAACTCACATCTTTATATCTGGTATCATGTATCTTCAAAGAACTCACTAAATTGGTAATATAATTGACTAAAGTGAACCTAACCTCGTTCACAATACTATTGTACATCACAACAGTGTTACCAGCCTTGAGATACAGAGATCTCAATATTTGTTTAAATTTGTTATTGTTTGTAAAGATATCTTATTAATTGTTTTAAAAGAGTTTACTGAATTTAATCATTGCCAATAAATCCTCAGTTTATTATCAGTGGAATCAGAGTTTTAATTTCTATAAAATAGAAGCAGTAATTTAATTTTTTTATAAACAGTTCTCTCATAAGGTGGCGGTAGTATTTGAATTACTGATATCATTCAACTTACAATTGAATATTTGATTTATTTTATTGTTTATGTGCATTCTTTTCGGTATTCAAAAGGAATCTATGTATGTATGTCAAGTGTGTTTACAGTAAGAGAAGTCGCCATCGAGAATAGTGAAGATATCCACGGATGGTAAGTGGGGAGGTTAACACAGTGAAGTGATAGCAAGCCTAATACTCTTTTAAACCACAAACTATAAACGTGAACATTAATTCCAATCACCCAATTTTAATAATCATATCTAATAATAATCATCAACAATAACATCATAGCTACATATACTCGACTTGAGTATCTACGCATCTATATACCTATATTTTAATATCTATATCTATAATAATCTATTATACATTGACAAACCCAACGTGGGGCTTGACTTAATAATACCCCAGAATATATAAGATCTATAATAATCTATTATACTTTGGCGCCCAACGTCTGAGCGCGAATTAGGACGAAAACACCTAATAATTTAATTAATTAAATAAATAATTTCTCAACCTAATTCGACAGCAGGACAGCAAGTACATTACACAGGTATAAAGATGTACACAAGATATAGAACGAGAAGGGAGAGAGTAGAAATGGACTACTATAACCAGGAAGTGGACATGGACCTAGTATACAGAGCATTAAACATAGACGGTGAGAAAATACGCAGACAAATGGAAGAGGAGCAGAGACAAATACGAGAGGAATCAGACCAATTAGGACGCAAGATAGAAGCAGATTTTGCGAAATATGGCTGCGGGGAAACCCAACAAGGAAGGAGGAACCGGAATACAAGATGGTATAATAAGCAACCAGCATGGCGAAACGAAGAGAAGAGGAACTACCGTTACCAGAGATGGGAAGACGAGCGTAGGAGAAAAGAAGCATTCGAAAGAGAATTAAGGAACAACCAGATAAGACGAAATGAAGAACTATTCTATAGCCAAACAACACGGCAGGAGGAAGAGGAAACAAGACGCCAGAATCAGAGACGGGAGGAAGAGCGCAAACGAAGGGAAGTGTTCGAAGAAGAATTGAAGAATGCTATGAAATCAAAAAACGAAAAGAGACAGATAGATGAAGGCTTAATGAAGAATGGGAAAAATACTAACGACAAAATTGAGAACGACCATAGCCAGAAGGATTCCACGGAACCACTACAAGAAAATATGACTAAAGATGCCCCAGAACAAGACGTCAATAATAATGGAAAAGAGGAGGAAGTATTAAGAGCCGACCCAGAGACCGAAACAATAATAAGGAAGGACTATGAGGAACTATATGAATCTCTAAGTGAACACAGTGAAGTCACTGGTGAGAACATAGGAACCCCCTACCAAAAGGTGAATAAATATAATGACACGACGGAAGTGAACGATGAAGCAGTCCAAGAGATAGTAAACGACAATGCACCGGCAGTGAACTTCGAACATACAAATATAAACTTAGAGCCAGAAAATAAAGAATTAATGGAAACACCGGACACGAAAACGCCTGAAGGGGAGGTAAACGCAAGTGACACCACAGAAAACCAACCCGAGGGGCCTAAACCAACAGAGATGATGGATTTCCAGGAGATGATGGTGGAATCTATGAGGGAACAGTCTCCCCAAACCATAAAGAGTAGTTTTGAGGAGGCAAGAGAAGAAATGATAAACGATATTAGACTATGGAGAGAAGAAATCATGAAACAATGGAGAGAAGAGATGAGAAACGATGGCGAACCAACGATAGCAGAAACACCAAGTGAGGAGATCATAGAGCAATCAAATTTGCAAGCTAACACCAATAATGAACAAGCAGAAATTGAACAAGACGCAAATACATTATCATCTGAAAATGGGCTTGACAGAAACAAGGAGAATATTCAATACAAGGAGATCGATGCCGAAGGTATAAGGAAGACTCAGGTAATTAAAGAAACGGAAGAATTATTAGCCGAGAATGAAGAGTTAGAACAAAATAATCTGCCGATGTGTGATGATCAAGTAGAATCAAAAGAATTACTCAGAAGTAAAAACACAGAACAAGTGAATCCGAAAATCAAAAATAACGAAGAAAGGAACAAAATAATTAAAGAAACGGAAGAGGTGAAAACGGAAGAAAGAAGAACCATGCGTCCAAAGAAGACAAGGGTCACAAAAGAATTAATCGAAATGACTCGAAGTGATCTAATTAATGTGATTAACTTCCCAATCGTCGACCATGAAGAAGGAATCTTTAGGAAGGAGTATCGAAGGAGCTTCAGGAAGATGGACGAGGAGGAGAATTATGTGACAACAAAGAAGAATATAACCAATAAAATATTTAAAGCAAATATTTCCAAAAGAAGAGTAAGGTATTTTAAGAAAAAGGAAGGCTATCAAGAACAATGGGACCGGATCATCGAAGGGTACGCCCGAGGAATAAGAGGATTGAGGAAGAAGAGGAGCCAATTAATGGAAGGGCCCAACCAGAAGATAGATGACGGTCAAACAGAATTAGAAGAGATACCAAATATTAGTAATAACAACGACCAGGAGAACACTGGACACGTGTATACCGAAGATGGGGAGAAGAAGAAGACGGAAGAACGGAAGGCAGATGATAGCATCAAAATGGAAAAACCAAATGATAGCAAGGTATATGACGAAAACAGATAGGAGCATGAACACTGAAGAAGTTCGAACGACGAGAAGAGAGGAGAGCAATGACTATGGGTAAAATGAATAAAAATACATTGAGAAATGGGACGGATTATTTTGATAACGAATAATGCTAACATGAACAACACCTACGAAGTACAAGATCCTGTGACAAAGAAAATAAAAGGCAACTACAACCAAACTTCCATGAAACGGTATATTGAAAATTAAATAATGAAGAAAGAGTGAAACATTGCGATAAAGACTATTTATTATTGATACTAAGTAAGAAGTGAAAATATAACTATAAAAATAAATGTTGATTATATTTTAATTTTGTAATATAAAAATGTGATCCAAAGAAATTATGTAAAGGATGAAGAAAATTGTAATTACCCGTACTACAAGAGTAATAATTATATACGAGACCGACAAATAAGAACCATGGCAAAATATAATTCCAAGAGCCTAGTCAACCAGTTATCAACATCTTACCCGTACTATTAATAAAAGAAGAATTATACGAGACCGACAAATAAGATCAATGGCACTAATATAACAATAAAATTCCTAGAGCCAAGTCAACTAGTAAAGAACAACTTACCCGTACTACAAGAGTAATAATTATATACGAGACCGACAAATAAGATCAATGGCACCAATATAACAATAAAATTCCTAGAGCCAAGTCAACTAGTAAAGAACAACTTAGCCGTACTACAAGAGTAATAATTATATACGAGACCGACAAATAAGATCAATGGCACTAATATAACAATAAAATTCCTAGAGCCAAGTCAACTAGTAAAGAACAACTTACCCGTACTACAAGAGTAATAATTATATACGAGACCGACAACCAACATCTATGGCATAAAAAGAAAGTTCCAAGAGCTTAGTCAACCAGTAAAACACCAACTTACCCATACTAATAAAGAGGAGATGTTGTACCAGATGATATACAGAACGAGCAACAAAAGAAGTTGGAGGAATGACAGCAAATAAATATTATTGGTGTACATAATAGATAATGCACAAACACGAGGCAAGACACTAGAAGAGAGCCTATACCAAATGAAATATAACACAAAGAAGTGAATCATGAAAATGAAGAAGATTATGAAATGACGTTTAATGTAATACCAAGAGAAAAGATTAATGGATGACGAAGAAGAATGAAAAAGTAATATATTAACGAATATGATCATGAGAGTATACCAGTGATGAAATGTAGACAAACTATCCCTGTAAAATGTGAAGAATTTAGTTAAGTTGAATCAAGAAGAAGAGAATATAATAATGTATAAACCGCAGATGCGTGAGATGATCGCAAGTATATTTATTATTTGTCGAAAGAACGACCACTTTATATTTTGAATTAATTTGAGATGAATTGACTGACGAAATGTTCCAGCAATCATTTATATTATTGACAGAGATGATGTGCCTCTGTATTTATTGATGTTAGTATGGCCAGCGGAGATGTATGCCAAAGTGAGCCACTCTGAACTGCCCCAGCTAAAATTATGTTAGGGAATTAGGGAACTAAATAAACAAGGGAGATATTTACATAGAAGAAAATAATTATGATTCAAGTAGAAGAAATTGAAGGGATATAAAAAAGCATAAGAGTCAACGTGGAAATGTACAACAATTGATGAATTCTTCAATAAGAATAAATATACGAATTCAGAATTAATCAATTCTTATAGGAAGGCATATGTAACATTCCAAATTAGCAGTTACTTAAAATAACTATCTAATACGTCAAATAAAAGGATATCATGAAAATATTTCATCGAGCATAAAAGAAGGAACGGGAGAATATAAATAAAATGTGTATATACGGACGAATATTATTGAAACAACCCAACAAAGAAGAAAGAAGAGTAATAAGGATATCATCGAGTATAACAAAGAGAGAGAAAATTCCAACGAGCCAATATAATACGTTAGCATCCAGGCCCAATAGATCCAAAATAGTGAGGGGATATGACGAAAATAATTATTAAAAAAAAAAGGAGACGAATCAAGTACAATCACAATGGTAATAAAACAAACGTATTTGTTTATTAGTGTGAAATTATATGGGACAATGATTACCATAACCACGAATAAAAATATGGAAGAGTATGACAATATTAAGGAACATGGATTATTACAAATAATGTATAACCAAAGAGAACACCGACAGTGAGAAACGACTAACCAGAAGAAGAAAAGAAGAAGAAGAGGAAAAGAAATGTACCATGAAGAATGGAGATTATGTATGAACAGTACAAGACATCAACATTCACAAGATATACAAGGAATTAAAATCAATATAGTGAACAGAAGAAGTATGATGATTATTCAAATACCAATAACAGAGAAACCAGTGTTGAGCATCATTAAGTGATCACGAACAATGACAGTGAGTACTTAATATAAGTGTAACAACATGTGATATGATAACCATTTTACCCCAAGTAAACAGCACAAACAATACCAGTGAAAATGTTTATAACGGAGCAAAGTGATTAACCATTATAAGTGAAAGAATCCACGATTAACTAGAGAAATGCACAGACAATTAGTGTAACAAGTTTAATCAAGATTGTAAAATCACATAGATAATCAGTAAGACCACCAAAAAATATGAGACAGAACAGTAAATTAATTGTTCATAGGGATTAATAATAAAAGCTTTGTAAGCCCGAATATGAAATGTGCCTGAATGCCATAGCAAGACAGGACAAAATGTAAATGAATACCAGAACAAATAGTAGCAAATAAGCTAGTTTGTTATGTATAAACCAATCAATGTACCAAAAACTAGGTGCAACCCACCAAAATATGTAACATTATTAGACTAAGAATACCTGTATTATTGTTTCAACAAATAGTGTAAAAATGTGTATAACTTAATAATAAACCATTGTAGTAGACTGCCATAATGAGATGGCAATAGTTGAGTTAAATACTGCATAAAAGTATGTAGAGCATTGTTGTCAGACAACTGACACATAACCTCACAAGAATTGAACCTATAACATAAAATCATGTACATTAGTTAAACCAAGCAATTATCCACAATTGTTTCAAACAGAAACTAGCTAAGAATAATAATGCAAACCAATGAATACCATATGTACTGAAGGACACAGCAAATGAATCAGATTGAATATAATATCATAAAGTTAAATGGACAGAACCCCAATGTGACAAGAGAGTTAGTCAAAAAACATTATCAAAACTTATCAAAAGAATGTGATAATTGTTACCAGTAGTTAGAGAAATGTCTAATACTGCTATGAGAACACTTCACAAATGTAATACTAGTAGCTTAATAATTGAAATATTATAAACTAACTAACTGCAATTGTAAAACCAGATGTAAATAAACACCATGCTATAACTTAGAGAGCTTTCAGATAACGAAAAGTTAATGAATACATTGAACCAACAATGTACAACAATTGTACACTATTTTAATTACTAACAATATATCCCATGTGTACTAAAATAACTAAATAAGTGACAAAATGGAAAGATGAGAACAGAAAGTATTTTGATCATACTATAAGTATATACAAAATAACATTTTTTAGCAAATTAAAGTATGAACAAATGTAAATAAATGTACATATTAGTGTTAGGATGTCAAACATATGTAGTAGAATAAGGAATGATGGCGTTACAAGTGAATATAAACAATCGAACATGGTTGGTATAGACGCCATTAACAAATTTTGTTTAAACTATAAATATAACCATTTTATGTACTAACATGAAGGAGAAATGGACTCAAAATGTTTAGTAATAAGTATTACAGTGTAATTATAACGAAATATGGTGAAAAAGACTTATTTATGTTAAGAGTCACCATATGAGTTTTCAAGATGACCAAGTGAATTAATAATGGACGGATTTAGTGCTTGTTTAGACTTAAAATAAAACCACAAGTCTCCGCGATTTAATGCCACTATCCAAATGACGATATGACAAATGATAAGAAACTTATGACCATTATAAGTTTTTCAATCATTTTGAGTATCCATGTATACGTCACAGATAATCTCGAACCCACGCTTAGAGATGCGAAAAATTGAAAGTTTTATTTTACCAAAGTGTTTTGGGGTTGAGAGTATGACCTTTTGAACCAATCAAATAGCTTAAAATGACCAGACGAAAAAGAGACGCTTTAGCGAAATGAATCATTCGTTCTGCATCACTCACGGCGAGAGGTCTATGCCGAAAGTCATCAAAATATTTTTGAAATGTGCGCGTCACCTACAGTAATACACCAACAAACATTAACCTGTACACAACAACATATTACCGAGTGTCCAGTGAATTAAGTGAACAGTGAATTAACATCACCAGTGTATAATAAGGGTCATGTTCTGTGTATATAATCAGGGAGTACAATATTTTAATTATTTTAAAGAAAATAATAAAAGAAATAATTCTCGTTGATGAACGAAAATTATTGTTTGGACTGCACTAGTCATAACGCTTGAGTGCTTTAATAATCAATGATGGACAATTATCAGAACTTAATAAACAAATTGTAGCACAGTCTAATGACAATAATTAATTCAAGAATAATTATTTTATATTTAAAGAATAATTGAGAACGGCGGAATTAAATTTAGATACCGCTCATCATTAAGTGAATATAGTCGCTTACTTGACTAAAACTTTTGAATTAATAAGCAATTATTTTCTTGTACAAATATTTTCATGACTGATAATTACACATCAAATGATTTATAAATAAGATGTTTGTAACTGTATCATTAAGAATTTTATAAATAACATTACTTATTCTAAATAACCACTTACGTGTTACTAGGCAAACTAACCTAGAACCGAAGAATATATTTTTGTCACAAAGAAACAATTCTGTTCTTGAATGATTTTAACGAAATGAAAGCAATAATAAGAGTTTTTTTCTTTAGATTTTTTCTCTTTCCAGTACATGGTTCTGCTAATTAATGAATTAATAATAATAATATTTTTAACAGTGCAACGCTCAAAGCACGTGTTGACCTTAACTGCTATATACTTTTGCATAACCTACGATAGTACGATATTATCGGCTATCGTACCGAGTTTAATAATTTTAAATTTGTGTTCTTTTTTATAACAATAGATAATTAAATATTGTTATCCAAACTCACATCTTTATATCTGGTATCATGTATCTTCAAAGAACTCACTAAATTGGTAATATAATTGACTAAAGTGAACCTAACCTCGTTCACAATACTATTGTACATCACAACAGTGTTACCAGCCTTGAGATACAGAGATCTCAATATTTGTTTAAATTTGTTATTGTTTGTAAAGATATCTTATTAATTGTTTTAAAAGAGTTTACTGAATTTAATCATTGCCAATAAATCCTCAGTTTATTATCAGTGGAATCAGAGTTTTAATTTCTATAAAATAGAAGCAGTAACTTAATTTTTTTATAAACAGTTCTCTCATAAGGTGGCGGTAGTATTTGAGTTACTGATATCATTCAACTTACAATTGAATATTTGATTTATTTTATTGTTTATGTGCATTCTTTTCGGTATTCAAAAGGAATATCTATGTATGTATGTCAAGTGTGTTTACAGTAAGAGAAGTCGCCATCGAGAATAGTGAAGATATCCACGGATGGTAAGTGGGGAGGTTAACACAGTGAAGTGATAGCAAGCCTAATACTCTTTTAAACCACAAACTATAAACGTGAACATTAATTCCAATCACCCAATTTTAATAATCATATCTAATAATAATCATCAACAATAACATCATAGCTACATATACTCGACTTGAGTATCTACGCATCTATATACCTATATTTTAATATCTATATCTATAATAATCTATTATACATTGACAAACCCAACGTGGGGCTTGACTTAATAATACCCCAGAATAAATAAGATCTATAATAATCTATTGTACTATTACTAATTAGAAGGGACCTTTATTAGAATTTAAATTAAAAAAAATACTTATCGGCAATAATTCTGCAAGAAAATTAGGTTTTTAATCGAAAAAGCTGAGATTAGTTATAATGGAAAAGGGATTAGTGAGTGGATGCTTAATGTTAAGTAGTGAAAGTATTGTGTAAAAGAAAACACGCTGCTTTAAGGTATCTTTATAAAACTTCCTTGTAGACAACGTTCTTTGTTTGACCCTCTGGCTGAAGAATTGTTAAACTGGGAGAAAAGCTAACTCGTGGGCAAGCAACGTACAAACTGGCCATGGGAGAAACAGTCTTCTCTTAGATCCACGCTGGCCATTTTCAAAGATTGACCTTGTGCTTTATTTGCTGTCATGGCGAAGCAGAGTTTGAGAGGGAATTGAAGTCTTTTAAACTGAAAATAGTAATCCGATGGAATTAGGACCACATCCAGTGAATATTGTTGCTTCTATGACGTTCTTGTGCAAAGATTTTACCTGGAGCCTAGTACCGTTTCATAGCTTAGGAGGTATCAGGTTTCGAAGCAGCATTATTGGAGCTCCAACTTTGAGGTAGAGATTGTGTGGTGGAATGGCTGGAGGATTGAGCGTGTGCAGGAACTCTACTGCGTCTTCTTCTTCCACCACAGAGTCCACGGATAGGTACTTCACAATCTCAGTTGGAAGTTTTTCCAATAATGTGTTATTGATGTTGGCTGCAGTGTCATTATTTGGAGTAAGGATGGCTCTTTCTTTCAGCCAAGATGAATCTTTTAAATAAAAATTAGCTAAATCTGGGTAAATTTTTTCAGCCAACGTTGTCAAATCTTTTACAACTTCGCATAATTCTTTTGGTATTTTAACTTTGCCGTTTTCATGAGGTAGATTTCCATTACCGATCTGTAAAAGTAAACTTGAAAACTCGTCTGCATTTAAACCGCCTTTGAGATGCACCCTCATGTTGACTCTCAGGGAACGAACATGGACTTTAGGCCACAGGAAGGAACTCTTTAGACAGGCTTTAACTTCATCTGCCCGCGTTCCCCGAGGCACAACAGGTAAAGTCTGTCTGAAGTCTCCGGCCATTAGAACTGTGACTCCACCCATCAGGTTTTTATTGCTTCTTATGTGCTGCATAGTTCTATCCAAAGCTTCAATTCCTCCATGGTGCACTCGTCCCAAATTATCAACTTACAATCTTTAAGTACCTTGGCTGTGTCGCTTTGTTTGGATATGTTGCAAAGTGGGGTCTTTGAGTAGCTTAAGTTGAGAGGCAGTTTAAAGGCAGAGTGAGCTGTCTTCCCTCCATCCAACAATGTTGCTGCCTATACCTGCGAAGCAACAGAAATAGCAATTTTCCTATCTTTTCTTACACTGGCTAGTATTAAATTTATCAAAAAGGTTTTTCCTGTGCCACCTGGTGCGTCAAGGAAAAACAGCCGTTCAGCCTCTGAATCAACGCTCGCAATTATTTCATTGTAGATATTTTTCTGCTCGTCGTTAAGTTTAGGAACGTTTTCAGCAACAGTCTCAGATAGATGGACTGCGTTGTAAGAGAGTTCTTTCAGGTACTCGTGATTGATTGCAGAACTGTAGGGTTCTTGACTTGGAGAAGGAAGACTGAGTTTTTGGAGGGACTGATTGGACATTGAGAAGACCAAGTTTTCTAATGAAAGTAGGTATTTGTTATAAACGATGTTGTTGCAGAATTGAAGTTCTAAACCCGGACACTCATTCTCCATCTGCCTCTTAATGTTTCTGATAGACTTTCCCTGTGTTTTTCCCAGAGCACTAAGGGATCCGCTGTTTGGCAAAACACCAAAATGACAGCGAACAGTTCTCTGATCTTCTGTGGTGACTCTGACAGCAGCTTCTTCCAAGGTGCGGTCCCAATGAATGTCATCCTTTAGTAAACCCAACGCTCTGCAGGCAGACTGATAAGTGGGGTGAACAATGCCAGATTCCCTCTTAATATCATTGAAACTCGTTGGCCCTCTGACTTCGTGAAGGAGAAGACGTAGGTAATAACATTCTGCATTGTTAGGGTGTACCGTGTAAACCCGACCGAGTACTTGATCTTTCTTCACTCCTGGATGTCCGGGAACGGCTTTGCCTTGCTTCCGTCGGCAAAACTGATTGTTTTTCCAAATGTAGTAAGCAGGGACTTCACTGTAGATTAGGGTTCTGGCAAAAGAATCTGATTTGCATAGTTCAAAGTATGCCATTAGAGTTGTTTTGGGTGGATTTTGAACTTTATCATGAACATTTTCTGGATTGAAATAAACTCTCTGGCCATTCTCAAGGTGTACTGCCAAAATGCATTACGGGAGGAAATAAACTCTCTGGCCATTCTCAAGGTGTACTGCTAAATGCATTACGGGAGGATATCATTCATGGATAGGGAAGCAAAAAGTACGCCATGCCGCTTCGGAACTACTGATGTAACGCCCTGCTTCATACTTGGCAACTTCGTCCCACTCATTTTCCAACACAAAAGCTGCTTGATCACTGTCCTTGTTGATGTATTTGCAAATGTACTTTATAGACTTCACAGAGTAACACAACTCGACATTGATATGTGCCAAAAAGGTACGTGACAGAACAGGGTTGTACGGTACCACCCACTGACTGTCTAGGTCTACTCCATTGATGTTAACTGTGAACCCATCGTCAGCAGGACACCTACGACGGTACTGGGGGTAACCATCGTCTGCAGTTTGGGTGTCTTTAGATAAAGGACGGGGATATCTTTTGGAGCATGAGCCGTTAACCATGCAGGGTGAGTTCCTGTTTAGACTTCCACAAAGGCCATGAATCATTGTCGATTTAATAATTTCATGAAGCTCAGGGTCGATTTCAGGGTCAGGTATCTCTGCGCTTATGACACTATCAGTTTGGTCGGCCATAATTCTGTCCTGCAGCCACAGCAAGATGTGTGCGTGAGGCAAGCCCCGCTTCTGCCACTCCACAGTATACAGGTAACACCTACTTGGACCGAAAATGGAACCTTTAGTTAGAAGATTAATCATTTTTTTTACTTTCAAATGAAACACCCGAGCTATTATGTCATGCCTGTCTTGGGGCTTTTGTCCATATTTTAAGGCAGCTCCTATGTCAGACCATTTGGGGTTACATGTAAACGTGATAAACAAATCAGGACGACCATAGTGACGAACATATGTAATGGCGTCCTGAGTCCTCTCGTGCAAAAAGCGGGGCCACCAGTAAAACTGGATGGTAACACGACCATCTTTCCAAGATCCGAAACTTGACCATCTCACTTACACATGGCGTCTTTGAGATTAACGTAGTTTTCCGCTCGCAGTTTACTCTGGTTGTGTCTAATGAAGTTTAGCCTCTCTGTCTCTATCTTGGCATACATGTCAACCAAAAACTGATTGAGAAGACTACGGTACAGTAATAGGTAACTTTCTTGGCCTTGTCTTTCCATTAATCGGTAAGAGTAGAAGTCTGAAGCAGAAACTGTTTTCTTAAGAGGGACTTTAGAAATTGGATCATATTGCGGAATGTTGATAGAGACAAAACAACCTTCTCCACGACAAAACATAATTGGGTACTGGAGATCGTCGTATCCACGATGAGTTTCGCTGATCCGCACCAACTTTGTGTCTCTGCTGTGAAGAATTATGTGTCGCTTTTCAAACTCCTGTCCCACAATAACCAAAGCTACCTCGCTTGTTGTTGGCGCGTTGTAACGACCCCTATGTTCAACTGCAGGTTTTCTGTCTCCATGAAACACAACTTTAAACTCTTGCCCTTCCGGAACATTTTCCATTGCTGTTTTAAAATCTCGTATGTATGGATTGTTATCATGCAAACATTTTTGAAGTTGACCAACTAACCAAGGTTTCACTACATTAAAGAGGTTAGATCTGATTTCTACTTCTTTTTCGTCATTGCCAACAAAATACATTTGTAGAAAAGAGGGATCTTGTTGAGGAGAAGGTAACAAACTTCCTATTCTATGGTAAACTTGCCATTGGACCTTAAAAGTTGGCATGAAATTTCCTTCGTGTACCTCTTTAGCTCCGAAGGACGTCATCTGAAAACATCCGTTATACTTTCTGGTGTTCGCTAAAAAATGATGAGACTCGGGGTGGTTATTGATAAGGAGGCTATGGAGAGGTTCAGGAAGCTGTTCAGTAGAAGGAAGATGAACCTTGCCATTGCTGCAGCATAGCCCAGGGCTTTCTTCTTTCCACTTTTTCGCATGGCACCACTTACATTCAATATGCTGACCAAGAGAAACAACCCTGTCATTATTGTAGTCCGTATTATTACAGTCATATTTAAAACCTGACAAGGGCTTTGTTTTCCACGGAAGGAGTTGTCTATTTTCATTGTACCTTCGAACAGCTTCCTGATTAACTTCGGGATGTTTGGTTGCGTATCTAGAAACTGAAGCTCTGTTTACGTCAGGGTTTGCCTTATTATATCTTTTAACAGCCTCTCTATTAACTTCAGGATTCTTTTTTTTTTTGTATTTCTTAACAGCTTACCTATTAACTCCAGGACTTTTCTCATTGTACTTTTTAACAACCTCTCTATGAATATCGGGATTTTTTCATTGTATTTCTTAACAGCTTCCCTATTAACTCCAGGATTTTTTTCTGTCTATTTTTTGACTGATTCCCTATGTTTTTGTCTCTTGACTCTATCATTGACCCTTGAGGGTCGTTTTTTCTCCTTTTTTTCCCAACGCTTGAAGTAACTATGGAACTGATGACTGAAGAGGAAGAATCAAGATCATCAGGAGGCGTAACACAACGGTTCTGGTTATCAAGTTGAGCAGGCCTTAGCAAATGAATAAGATTACGTCATCGTCGAATTGGTCATGGGCAGATTGCTCGACAACGATATTTTCAGGGCTCTCTGTGTCAAGCGAGGTGCAGATGGGGAGTCAACAACAGTTGATTTAGGAGGAGGAATGTATTTGAGGGATGAGCGGTTCAAAGTGGGCACACACCATGGGTCCAGAACACTTTAATCGAAATATGGACTTTCCTTCCTCATACTCAGGCTGTATAATCACCTCACCATTACGATACACCACCAGATGGTAAGGGTATACTTCGGCAGCACCCTGAATTTCATTGTGGGTGGTGTAGAGGGACATGTGAGCACGGTATTCGGCCATAGTTCTGTAAATGTTACCACACGGCATCATTGTATGCTCCTTAAACCATTGCCAGTTGTTGCAAATGTGCTGTACGACGCTTGTTCGCACTTGAGACGCAAGCGAGACAGTTCCGTACATGAGGTAAGACAGGGAGTAAAAGAAGCACGACCCATCTGTGCCCACAGGCACAACATGGTGAGGTACCATGTCCCCATCAACTTCAATTTGTTTCATCATATGTAGTAGTGCACTCTTGTAAAGGAAAGGAGATATAGTTCAACAGTTTAAAACACTCCATATCAACACCGAACACTATTTCCATAGGTTAATGTTAACGTTCCAATTTTTTCTATAACATTGGTTAATTGCTAAAAAACCATCAACAGACACACTTTTTAAAAAGCTTCTTAACAGAAATAACCTATATCATGAGAAAACACAAAACTGTTGATTAAAATACTTTAAACTGAAGAAAGCATTTTATTGTAAATCGTACGAAGAAGAAGATACCTACATTACATTTTCGATGTTTTGATTATGCGATAATATCGATATACCACGATAAGAAGAAGAAGAAGTGTACTAACTGTAATTTATTTCATTACTTAATGTAAAGCGATAATACGTTGTGAGGTTACGTAAAATAATGTTTAAATATTTTATTTTATTTAAAGAAAGGAAATCTATGTTTAGAAACAGTATAACGTTCAATGTGTATATACAATGCTTATAACGGAGTAACATTTAAAATAGGGAACAAAATAATTATTTCTAAATAATAAAATTCAATCAAACAAACAATGTACTGGTAGAAACTTCACGATTTTTGAACTTTTTTTTTGTTCTTTTCCTCGTAACTCCCCAACGAAAAGAGCTACAGTTTTCCTTCATATACCATTTTAAAGAGCATGAAACCCGCAACAATTCGTTCGCTTACGCTATTATTCTAACACTTATACTTTTCGAGATATTTTAATCCTAATTCGGAAGTCACCACTGTGAAACTTCCGATTAAAATATCTTGAAAAGTATAAGTGTTAGAATAATAGTGTAAGTGAACGAAATGTTGCGGGTTTCATGCTCTTTAAAATGGTATGCAAACGGAAACTGTAGCTCTTTTCTTTGAGGGGTTAGGAGGAACAAATGTTCAAAAATCGTAAATTTTTTATCGAAAGTCGTTAGCCACCTCTGTGGTTGAATTTTGTAATATTTTTTGTAACCCGCCTTATTGCACATCTACAGTACCCAGAGAACCACCATGTAAAGTTTCAGCTTTCTAGGCCCTGTTGTTCTTGAGATACAGTGATCAGTGAGTCAGTGAGTGGTATTTGGCTTTTATATGTAGATTTAAGCAACAGTAAAAGGTAAGAGTTTGGGAAATGTTAACATTAATTTAACGGAAATACAGTTTCAATATGAAATGCACTGAGAATATTTTTGTGCTTTGATATTGGCAATAAAATTTGTATGAAATTTGTTTTGTTGTCGATTAACCGAAGTATTTGACATTCAGGCTAATAAGACTCCAAGTATATCGGATAAGTAAGGTTTCAGTGACGGAAAAATGAGTAGCTTTGTAACGCTGACGCAAATATAGTAGACTTCACCAGATATGTTTATTTTATTAATTTTTGTATTATTATTTTTTATCAGGTCGCTGCAACAGCATCGGTCGTTAACTTTCACAAAAATTATAATAACGAATACATAGGTCATATAATAATGCTTATATGGATGCAATAAAATTACATAATAAACTAAAAGTTGATAAGCAAAGATAAACATTGAAACAATATACTCAGGAAGTAGTAGGACTTAAAAACTACAATAGATATTAGATTAAACGTTAGCAATTAAATAGTATTAGAATGAAAACTAAAATGGTAAATATTGCTGTATACAACAAAAATAATGTAAATACATAACATAGAAGTATAGGCCTATAACTATTAAATAATAACCTATATAAGTGTATATGTAACAATAAACGTAACATATAATAATGTATGTAACAACAAATAATATATATATTGTAGAGATCGCGTGTGTCGGTCTTAGTTTTAGAATTGGAAATTTTAGTAATGTGTTTTGCGAACGTAAATGGTGTCGTTCGGAAGCGTCTGGTAGCCTGTGTGCCTTACCTGTCCCTTCTCACTCTTTCGTAATTCCGGATAGGCGCCAAATTGTTTTTCGTGAGAAAAATTAAAAGTTTTTATTTGTGTGGTTTGATATTGCACTATTGTAAATTCGAATCGCTCGCCGTCTGGCTTGTTACTGATTCTCATCTGAGTGGGGGAAACGTGTTGCCAACTTGAGATAACGTTGGTTATGTTGACCCACTGCTAGTAAACAAAACATGCATAATATTCTTTACAAGTAAATAATGGACAGTTGTTATCGGTACACACTCTTTTATTAGGCTTTTGACTGGTTATTTTTTGTTAACGCTTCATAAAATTAATAATTTATACAATGATTTTAGCCTCGGCAATATTCGCTCAATCAGCGGATCGCTGGGTTGGCAGTACAATGTTTATATTAGCTGCAAGACAGTGTGGTTATTATTTTACAAAATAAATCTGCCTATAGGGTTCTTACGAAAGTACGAAACAGAGGTTTATCTAACAAGATAACAAAATTAGAACATATCATTTAAAGTACGTGATCATTAAAATTAAACAAGGTTTACTATAAATTAAATATTGTGGTGTTGAATTGTGACAGTGTCGTTGGTGTATACATAGGTTATCATTTGGCCATTCAGTGTTTACAAAGTTACTTTTTTATTTTATCAATCCTTGAAAATACCTTCAGTGATAGTGAGAGTTTTATCACTTAGTTATAATTTTGTGAAAGAGAATTTGTCTTTTTTTATAAATCAATAAATTCGGCAATACTCAACGTTAGTAGATAAAAGATGTATTGTCAGTCGTCCAAGAGGTGTAATGGGTTGATGTCGGTTCTTCCTTCTTCAGTCTTGGGCTTCGGGAATGGTAGGCGCCTTCTTCTGGTCGGATTCCATATATTTTTTGGTCATCTAGATTAATTCCGCGCTGGTCCTTGGTATAGTTTGGTTGGAATGTCCTCTCGTCAGTTATTCTGGTCCTTCTTCATCGACTTATGGGTACTTATACTGTTTTAGAGTTAAAAATTTGTGCCCTTCACGGCGTGGCTTCTTTCCAGTTTAGCGTCACTACAGTTATTATTGTTCCTAACTGAAAATTAGTCAATACACGGTTGTTGTCATGGTAACTCACAATTTTTGATTGGCTGAAATTGGCTTGAGATCATTGTTAAGATATTTGAATTTTTATTTAAAATGGTCACAGATCCTCTAAATGTAATTAATCTGCAGTACTCCCTTTTTAGTAGTAAATATTATTACCACTGTTCATATTTTGGCTCAAGGATTAATTTGACATCCAATACTACAGTATTTACTTAGGTATCAACACTTTGACAGGTTTGTGGATTTTATTTAATTATACTGTTTTCTTAATTTACATTATTATCATAATATTCCTGCCTTAACATGATAGTCTAATTGTATTTCATAGTTTATGTGGCTTAGTCTTACTAATGTCAGTGTTTAATTCTAAAATTTGAAGTCTTTTGTAGTTTGACTGTTGGGAATCTGCCTAGGTTTAGATAGCAATTGACTATTTTTTCTTTAATTACTGAGATTACATTTTATTCTCCCCTTGTATGGGTCCTGATTGTTTTAATATATGATTCTGTTTATTTGTTCAATGCTTATGTCTGTTCTAGTAATTGTGTGTGATTTTATTGGTTTCATATGTTAATTTGTATACTGTCATAACTGCCTTTTAGTGTCATTGTATCTGACTGTATTTATTTTGTTTCTTGTTTATTGCATCATATAACATAGCATCTTATGGTTTTAACAATTCCCATAGATATAATTTTTATTTATTAATACATAATTCTCTTGAAACATAAATCTTACTCAATAAAACATAATTATTTACCTTTTATTATCCACTCATACTCTTCAGTGGGTAATAATTATTTTATAGTATCATTAAAAGAAAACAAACATATAAACCTTAATTAATTATTTTGATTATTATAGAAAATCCTTATTACTAAGCTTATCTGACACTGTTTTATTAACTAATGGTACCTAATACCATTTCACTATGTCTTATTAACTCTTATCATGATTATTCATTGTTTTTATCCCTTAATATTACTGACATTTTCTATATGGTGAATTGACACACTGATAGTCTATCTTTCTTACTTTCCTAATAATCTTAATAGTCACTTGTTACATTAATTGCCACACATTTAAAACCATGATAATCGGTTATCACTAAAGCTAACTTAATTTTAACACTATTAGTTTATTTAGTTACATTTTGGGTGTCCACTCACATTGGCCTCTCAACTATCACAGTCCTTCCTGCGTTTGACCATTATCAGATCTCACTCATTTATAACTTATAACCTAGTTTATGCACTTATAAACTTTGATTACAGTTTTATCCGTGTTTATCACTTTTTAATGGGGTTTATTCTCACTTCGGGGTATTAACACTAACACTTTGCACTCAATCTTGTTTTAGGGTTACTGGTGGGTAAAGATTAGTGTATTGCTTATTCAAAACTCTCTTTCTTACATTTATTTTAAAATGTTCATCCTCCTTACAATTTATAATCTCTCACTCTGTGTGGTTTGACTATACATGATATGTTTGTGTCCTAGTTTACTCTATTTGTTTGGGTTAGTGTACCCTTCTCTATCTCAAGTCCTTAACAATTAATATTTTTAACTTGTCTGTCTTTACATTTATTATTATCATATACAATTTTCATTAGTTAGTTTTTTCATTGGTTTAACATTAGTTTTGTATTCTTTCTGGGCTCACTTTATTTTGCCATCGTTTACATGTCACTTCCTTGGTGTTGTGGCTGATTATATACTTTCACACTTCCATGCTAATTCTTTGTTCATTAATATTCTTATTATTACTACACTCTTGTGGTAGTGTGTTGGCTAGTTCTAGTTCACTTACAGTTGTCATTATTTATATTATTCTTGGTTTATGGGGCTGGTTCTACTCTCTCACTTACCATCTATTGGGCTACTCAGGTTAAATCGCCATGTATTACTGTATTTAACATTTGGTTTGTTTGTTTGTTACTTCATTATTATTAGAGGTTACTGTTCTGACTACCTGGATATGTCTGATCGTGTTATTATTTTGAGTTACCCATTCCTTTAATCTCTGATTCATCCCTTTTTATTATAGTGTTAATTATTTAAATAATTTATTTTGTCATGTTTCTTCATTATTGTTGGGTGAAGATATGTACCATTACAATATATAAAATAATTAAATATAATTATATCACTACCGATTATATATAGGCTATAAGGTAAAACTTTATCTTTTTACCCATAAAAAACTTTGTGTTCAGAGTCGGTAGTGATATAATTATATTTAGTTAATCAACGGACACGTCATAGACAACGAAATCCAAGAATATAGTGTGAGTTTTTCGTAAATCTAGGAATAGGTTGGCGGGTGATACCAGATATGTTGTGGTTAGGTTTATAATGAATTACCTTTTCCCAAACATTCACTTTAACTTTTCTTTTCTTTCGCAGGAAACAATGATGAAGATACACGATCACTTTATAGAACTATATATTATCTACCCATAAAATTATGTCTACTTAATTATCCGTACCGTAAATGTATACCACCTTGAATAGATAATGTGTTGCTTAATTAATTAATTCTCTAATAAAGAAACCATATCTGGCAGAACTGTAGGACCGCTTTCACTGATTTTCACATTCCCTCAGGCTAAAACGTGTCAGGCATTTACTCTCTGTTTGTGGGTAATAAAGTAACATTGCTGCAATAAGCCTAGGGTGGGAATTATTTGGAATTTCATATTTACGTTTTTTAAGTGCTTATAAATTATAAACTTTTATATCTAGAATTTTGAACGATGTGATAAAGTTTAGAATACTTATCATGTACAATAGTAGAACAGTTTGGAAAATATATATTGTGCTTGCTTCAGATAAGTTTAACGGACGAATGGAAATTAGAAGCACGAAAAATGTAGGCCTAATTAAAATTTTCCATTAACGAAGTACTAAAAGCGATGATCTATGAAAGCGTATCTTCTTGGTGTGATAGAAGTCAAACTTAATTATGTACACAATTTTCATGTGAAAATATGCGTGATCTTGGATTTTTTGTATGGAACATTGATCATTTCTCACACGCGCGCGCGCGCGCACGCACACACACACACACACACACACACTAGATACAGGTGTTTTGATAAAATATGCAATGAAGTAATCGTTGAAAGAACCAAGGATAGTACAAACTTCGCGGGTTATAGAAAGGAGAAGTGGAAACCAACCAATGGCCTGGCAAACCAAGTAAAATTTTGAGGGTGAATAGTGACAGGATAGGAGAAGAGAGTGAAGAGAAGATCAAAGCTTCTGGACGAAAAACAAAGAGGGGAATGAAAGGGCGAAATTCAAGCCACAAATAGACAAGAATATTGCCTGGGACTTTCCTCAAGAACAGAATACTATGCAGTCATAATGGTATTTGCCATTGCTTTTTTGTTTTCGGTTTTTGCTCAGTGAGTTTTTCCGCTGTTTTTGTTTTGACTGAAGGTATTATGATTAAGCATACTGAAACGTTGGCAGAGTTCTGCAAAGTATATCTACATACATGATAAGTATACATAGCCCTTCTTATCATTTATATCTACATACCACATATTTATATAAATTAAACTTTACTACTCCTAAGAAAATTTTTGTTTTGCCCTAGTTTTCGTTATAACTGCAGTATCAGCACGTATTTCATTAGTACTACAGAAAATTTGACGTTTCCTTAACAAACAATTTCTGAACAAACTTATAGGCCTACAGCAGTCGATCATCATTGAATCTCTTTTCACTCAGTGCTATAGGCCTATATAAATTTCAGTTTCACGCGTAAACAAGAAAGTAATTTAAGATTGCATTTCCTTACCATAATAAATAATCGTTTAAATACATATGCCATCATTTATTCAAACTATCTGATTCATAATTAACCGTAAGTTTTATATAAAAATAAAAATAAATCTAGTGAAAGTATAAAACGACGTGAAAATCAAAATCTATAAACAGTAAAGTAAATAAATTTAAACAAACGATTAATGCAAGAAATAAATATTTAATATAGGCCTACATTTAAACCTCTGATTATCTCTGCGAAATGTTCGTAAAGTGGAAATATAGTGATATACTTGCACAAGAAATTTATTATTTGCTATAAACATATTGTAAGGAAAATACACAAATGTTATAACAATTGAAAAACACTGTTGTGGCATGGAAAAACACTGAGGCTTCTTTATATATTTATTATTAGTGGCTAATGTGCAATAAGCACAACTGCAGTTGAAGCTGATTTCTGCAGAAGAACAGTTGGTAGAACTAGAAGATCTATCGAGAAAAGTGGCGCGTAGAAGCGGAAAACTATAGTAGATAAGAACGAACAAAGGAGATTAAAATGACAAATCAACGTCAGAGGAACAGAGAACGGAGGAATACCAAAGGCAGTTCATATTTAATGTTGTAGGAAGAACAGAAGAGGCGATAATATAAAAACAATCGATGAAGAAATTTGGGTTAACGGGTAATGCGTTGTTAAAATTCTGTCAATTTATTGCATTATAATCTATTTTTGTGGAAGGATCATGAAATATTTGGCTGAAGAGACCTCAGAATTGTGGATCGTTCGTAATACAACTATAAAGCTACTTTCCAAAGCTTTCCATTAAGCTGTTTTGGAATGATAATTGTTGTAATATATGTTGTGTAAAACTAATGTAGTTTTGATACAATGGTCCGCAAAACACACATCTGGAAAAGGACATTTATTTGGTACTAAAATTCAGTTATGAAGTAAACGAGAAAATTTACAGAGTTCCTTTGAATGACAGGCGTCACACACAGTTGTTAACAGACAAATGAATACATTGAAGTTGAATGGATACAAAAACAAAACGAAAATCACTTGACGCCTGACACTGTCAGCTTCACAGAATCACCTTGTCACCGTCACCGTTCTCATCTGTCATTTGCATAGACGCGTACCTTGTGGTTTTACTTCAAACGTGTGAATGTTTGAGGGTTTACGTACGTTTGGAGTTGAGCCAGTTCTGTTTTGCATGGTTTCCTTGTTTCTAACCAGACGCTTCTCTGAAATCTGCCGGTACGAAGTTTATGTATTATGTCAGCGTTTTGCCTTTCCTGTTCGTAATGCACTCCACGACATACCTATCTGTGTACATTTATTAGCAGTCATTTTTCAGCATACTACGAAATCGTAAATTATGTTGTGTTAACGAAGCAATTGGTTTCATTGCTTCTCTTTTTTAGTGTCAGTTACCGTGTATTACATTATCTAATTTTATTATCCATTTTTGTGGATTCAAATCTTCGGTAGAATGTTTTGTGTTATACAAAACTTTTATTTACTATCGTAATACATATTAATAGTTTATATATAACTATATAATGTTTACAATTCTGCATTATAGTTGACAACATATAAGTTCTTTATAATTATTAATACTGTGTTATTCCCTGAATATCGACCGCCCCATTTTTCCTGGAGCTCTTATGATTATACTTAGCAATGAATCACTCAGCGATGTATCTCTTACAAGTTTTGTGATTCCTCCCTCTCTTCGTCAGTTGGTTCTATTCCCCTCTATCTCTCATCAGTAATCCAATTCCGTGTTTCCAGTTTTCCTGCTTTTGTTTACACGTAATCCTTCCATCTTGATCTTTGTTTTAGTAGTTGCATCACGTAGATACCTTGTCTTAAAGTCTCGGGTGCTCTTCTTTACACGTATAATTCATGAGTTGTGAATTGGTATTTTTAGACTACTATACGCATTATAGCATTATAATATGCACACATAACAGAGTATTAATTAAATCAAATAAAAGAGTAAGGCTTGTAAGGGAAACATACACTAGCGTTTCGTTTAAAGAACAGTGTTTTCAACGGTTTAGCAAATCTTAAGGCCAAGATTTTGCGGAGTTCTGCTGCCTTTTCTCGTCGGTGAAACAGCTGCTCCATTAACCCGTTTCCCTGATCGGCTGTATTTTGTTGCGATCCTCTGGATTTAGTCCTTTATGACTGGTCTTTCCGGTTGGTGTGAAGCGTCTGATTGCTGACGTACATGGGCATCAACTAAAGCCCGCAGCGCTTTTGATTGAAATGTTTGGACGACGTTTGATCTTGTAGATGTGACGTTTCTCCATAGCTGGATTCCGTAGAACCATATACGTTTTAGCGTAACGGTGTGTTATTTAATGATAAAGGAGCCAGGACATCTATCTGAACTTGAGACAATTACCTTCGTTTGGTGAAAATATGCTTCTGCCAGGTGCGTCGATGATCGAGGTGAAGTCCAAGGTACTTAGTTTCAGTTTTCACTGGTACATAAATTTTTACATTATAAATTTTTACAGCTGTACAGATGTCGTGTTGAGTAGTAAACGTGACTTATCCAGATTTGGTTTCGTCGACTTTCGTTCGCTATTTCTTGTATACCATTCGGTGAGTCGGTTTGTATGGTGGACTTGAAAGTTGTCAGAGGCAATTTGCGGACGTCCGTTAACGCATAACACAGCAACATCTAAGTACGAAAGTAAATCTTGTAAAGTGAAAGTGGACATTACCGTTTCTCAGTAATAACAGCTATTTGGGAAAGAAAACTCCGTCGTACTGTAGAATCTCTTAGGCTTGTAGAGGTTTTACTTGAGCTGTTCAATTGTAGGCAGTCAACAAACTTTAAGAAAAAGACGGACAGACATCCAGCTTTCCTAAAATGCCACTTTTAAAACCTGTTGACTGTGATATTCTGAAAATTTTTCTGGTCGTCTTAACGCTTAAGCACGTTGCCAAAAGGGTTGCTGTACTAACAGTATTGTCTGAAGCAACAGTTTAGTTAGTAATAGAGTTGAGTTAAATTGAATTTACGTTGTAATGTGTTTTTTCTTCTAATTAATATAATATAAATCTTACCCTTCAATGTAATTATATTCTGTAGCTCCAAGTTGTTGGTGCCAATTTATGTAAGTGAAATAAAAAATTAACTCTTGTTCAGTCTTGTCTTAATTCTCAGCTTTATTTTATTACACTTTATTTTTTTTACATGCATTACAATTTATGCCTTTCTCTTCATTCGGTAGCTCTTTTAGATTCAATAAAATAAGAATTCTTTCTCAGGGTTAATAAAACATTAAAATCAATGTACAGTCAAAGTCATACATAACAACATGTCATACATATTATAGAAAATATAAAAATTATAAATCAGTTTCATTAATGTGACGTTGGGTATGTGTGTTGTGTCATGGGTTCTTTGGGTTATACAAAAGAAACTAATTAATCTAATCTGGACAAACTAAAAAAAATACAATGAGAAAATAAAATTAATAATCATAATGTTTATAGTGTTTTTGTTATATCAGTTCACTGTTCTAGTTGCTTTATATTTAATAATGATTGAACAAATGTATGTCTTAGCTTAATAGAACCATCTCACCAGATTGCTGTTTACTTTTACAGATTATTTTCGTGTTATAATTCTTCTGGCCTTCAGTTTCCGTGTTTTATATTAAGCCCAGTATACTTCTCATTATTTCCGTAACTTTCCTTCATTAATTTACTGTGTGACATTATTTTTTTAGTAGAAATGTTCAGCTTCGAATTATATCTGTTCTGGCTTATTTCAAATTCAACAATTAAATATTTTCTTCCTTATTTTAATCTCTCGATTCACTAGGTAAACCTCTTGGCTTCACGACATGTTTTATGGGTCACAGGGTTGTTTTTATACCTTTATAATTAACATGATTTATTCTAATCTTTTTTTACATGTCCCTGATGTACATAATTAGTTTCTAGGGATATATTCCACTAGTTATAAGTATTGTACACTTTGCTTAATCTTATTAGATTAGTTACATAGTTATTTTATATAAATGACATGTGTTACTCACTGTTTATATTATAACCAGGTCTATTTCCTATGCACTTTCACTATACACTGTTTTTTAACATTAATCACCGTTATTTTCATTATTTTCACCTTTCTTACATTAGGTAGTTGGTAATTATTGTTTAATATTATTTTAATTGTTTTTTTATATCACTTATAGTCCGTAGTGAGATTACATAAAATAACTGTTTGAGGTTCGCAGACCTCTATGTAGTTTGATAGGCTCATACCATAACAAATGTGTTCTTACTTAATTCCTAACTTATTAACACTTATACACTATATTTCTATTTACATTATCAATTATTTACATTTTTTATTATCATTTGAACTTCCCTCCTGGGTGTAGTAGTCATAGTCATGTTGTCCGATAGTCTTGTCATTGTCATTAAAATAATTAATTAATAGGTTTTCATTTCCTATTTCCATTGTATGTACTTATTATAATATTTCCTTTTTTTATTACTTTTTACTCATTGAAATTATTATTTATTTTTAAATAGTTATATCTTATTTTCATTCCTTTATTTGTTAATTTGTTTTTGTACTTATCTGCGTGTTATCTATAAGAAAGATTGCGTTTAGCCATAATTCACAACGAATTTTGATGATTAATTTATATTTATTCTAGGGCATTATCTTGTTATGTTACAACGTTTATTTACAAAGTGAGTGCTAATAGACCTTCCACTGCAGGGTCGATAAGTAGTCTACAGTATAAAAAAATCTTTCGGTACACGATTATTCAACTGAGAAACAAAAACATATTCATTTAAATTAGGTGTACTCTCGCATCATTTGCTAAATGTTACAGACGTCCTGACACAGCCAAATTTATTTGCGCAGAATAAAAATGTTCTTACAAACGTTTGCAACACCTTACTCTCTTATTGTTGTTTTCTCATCATTAATATATCTTTATATTACAACGTTATACATTGATAGAATATACAAAACAATGTAGAACATACTGTACATACCTTGATAGAGTGTAAAACTTTTGAATCGGCCATTCAACATAAAAAATATATCCTGTACGCAAACTTTCTGTGCTTTTCATGTTTTTATGTATGGGAACTATTATTTAGGTTGAATAATTACAAGCCAATTTAAATTATGTTAACTTACCTTCAGTAACCAGTGTCTCGATAAAAAGATAGGATTATTTTAGAACATGAAATTCTACAGTTACCTGGCGACGTTTATCTTCTTCGTCTTTTAGCCTTTTGCGTCTGATAGGTGCTCTCTAGGTCTTCCAACAGTCTCTCTGCCTGCATTTGTCCAGGGTAGTGCTGGCACCTTCGTTAAATCGATATACTATCTCAGATCGCTGCATGTCAATGTTTCTTCACCATCCTCGGCTTCGATTCATTTAAACTACTGAGTATCGTAGCTTCATACATGCTTCATCTAATGCTATTTTAAGAGTGCAGCTCTTCTTTTTACACCGGACACTTTTTTCTCTGTCTAATCCACTCAACTCATTTTTGTCTGTTACTAAAATTCCTACTACTCTTTTCCCATACTTTTCGAGTACCTTTTACTTTTTTATAGTCTTTTTGATGGCGTACAATTGACTTGGTCGTCGTATTTGATTTTTCTACCAATCTAGAAAACGACTGTGCATTCAGACATTTCAGCTGTAGGCAAGTTCATTCACAGGCGTTTTCCGTCAGGTTTGTATTGAAGGAGTTTATTTATGAATAGTCAAGTTCCTGAATTTCCTAGCAGAGTGCTACAATAAAAATAAATAGAATCTATTGACAACCACAGATTATCGGTGCCTTATCATGGAAGGAGCAAAACATTAGGTGTAAGTGATAACAATATCAAACAAGTGTCTTATTAAAAATTCAGGCCGTGCAAGTCTTCGAGTGAAAACAACTTTTAATTTTAACCTCTTGGCGTAATCAATAAAGTGTATGTACAAAAGAAGATAATAACTGACAGAATTCTGTTATAATACACGCCAATACTATTACATACGTACATTTGATAAGTAAACATCCAGTTGTGCGTAGAGTTTAAGCTTCTCAGTTGTGAACAAAGAAAGTCAGAAGGAGAGTGTTGTGTGTGGATTACGTATTGATCGAGGTCATGTATCAAGGCCGCCTGATTTCGTATTCGTCGAAATCGTCGAGTATTTATTTAGTCATTAATAAAACAACGAATTCTGACAGCGTGCCTGCTGCCCGATCGTCCCTGCGTCTCTGTTCTGTTTACTAAACACTGAGCAGCAGGAAATAAATTCACTCGTCATGTGATTCGGCGTAAAACATGAGTAAGCAGTCTGCCATAGAAATATAATTAACACACAGTGAATTAATTATCGTCTCTCAGACCGTCTAGCGACGAGTTATCTGATTGTATCGAGAACAGGAAGAAGAAGATAGGCTTATTGGTAACGTCCTTCCTCTTATCTGAAGGTTTGTATACGACATTAGTTCGTCGCCCGCCGAGTCCCAATCTCTTCTGTTTTGTTTTTCTATGTCGTCTACGTCTGTTCCTCTCTCACTATTCACCTTCTTCTGTCTCAAAAGGTCACTTCTCGTATACCTGTTTTGGCATAAACTCTACACCATTAAATAGGACACTGAGTCATTTGATCTGTAACACACAGACCAAAGAATTGAATATGTTCAAGTTGACTTCTTTTATATTCAAACATTTAAATAATTTAAACCAATATTGATTGTATAAGTTAAACAATATACGTTATGTTATTAATTTAAACGAAAGCTTTTCTTTATTGTTGTATTGGAGTGTTAGTGGTCTCAAATATTTCTACTAGTAATTTTATACAAACCAGTATGTTGTCTTTGGTATTGTAACTATATAACGGGTACGTCCTTCTTATTTAATCTTCACGTTGGAGTCGTCAATCTGTAACGATCTCGAAGACTCGGTCGTACCTTTGTATAAAATGTTTACACTTGCTTTTTATGTGTATAAGTGTTAATGTGGTGTGTTCACCTCACACCGGTCGTTACAATAATGGTTGTCACTACTGAAGTCCGTAGCGTGGTCTAAATTACCAGTACAACCTACCTGTTTATTCATAGGGGTTGCGAATCCCGGGTGGCGCCAAATTGTTTATATTAATACAATTAAATTTGTTAAATTACAAGTTAATAAGTGTTGTCAGCGTTGATGGCTGAAGCGTTCGAATGATTCCCGCCGCTGTACAGGTTGTCGTATTGTCCACTCGTGAAGAGCGCTAGTTGGTTACTTAATAAAAATTGCTAACACACATATATTCTACAACGTCCTATGAAATAAAACGATGGTAATACTCTGTACTGTAATTTTAATACAAATTCAGTCATTAATTAATATGACAAAAGGATTATAAATGATTTAATAACAAATTGCTCCGGCTTAGAACATGAGACGCCAATATCTCAAAGTTGGCGAAATTGGTTTTAAAACAAATTATTTCAATGCCGTCATGGCCTCTGTTTACATACAATATATTAATCTGTTCAAAATCTGGGGTCCTTTGGATTATAAAATAAAACATAAAAGTTGGTTACATTAAAAAAGTACACTACCCTACCTTATACGTACTTAAAGAGTATAAAGTGGTTTTACAAATTGTCCGGTAGTGTCCTATTGTTTGTTACAAAGTTCGCACACTAATGCGAGGTTATATTTTAATTAACAAATGTTTTACGTAAGTTGATTATGCATTAAACTTTTGAAAGAAAATTAATTTTGTTTAATAGTGAGAAATTTTGATTGTTTTGAGAAATATTTAAAGTAATTTGGTTTCTGGGATAAATGAATTTAGTGGATACTTATCAGTTCAGACAGTGTTGATATGTTGTCATCAGGGTGATGGAAATTCTGCAATTTTGGGCTGGTTTAAACTTCGGGCATCTTCTTCTATCTCGTCTTGGGACTTTCTGCCATTTAATTTCTTTTTATTTGGTTCCAGGACATCGTTTAATCTTAGAAGCTCTGCATCTATTTGTCATTGGTTCTTGTAGTCGACTTCTGAACGTCTTTTTAACTATTTAATGTAAAATTTCAGTCATCACAATCTTGCGTACCGCTTACCCACGCGTCATTTTTTCAAGTCTAATAAATTTAACGGAAAATTAGTATTCAACGGCCCGTTTCTATAGTAACAGAAACCCTTTGATTGGTTAAGGCCTCGTTTAAAAGCATAGGTATGAGATTTGAATTTTTATTCAAATTTATTATGTATTTTCTTAATGATTTTATTCCTCTATCGTTCCTTTGGGGTAATAAATAATATCACTATTGTCGTTATTTCCTTTCAAAGTTTAAATAATACCTCATAAGGTCATATTCCATTATACATTAACTTTAGTCTAATTATTTGATATCTGATAAATTACATATCTCTTTTAAATTAAACTTTTATAATAATATTTCTCTTTTAACATGATTTACACATAATTATTGGCTATTTACTGGTCTTAGATTAGTAAATTTCCTTGTGAATTTGTTACAATTGACATTTGTGTGTGTCTGACAGTTATACGTTTTCATAGCCAAAAGTAGCCATGATGGTATTTTACTTATTTCCTCTAAATTACATTTTATTTCAGCCTGATGGGCTTCACTTTGTTATGATAATCGTTTGTGTTGCGTTTTGATTCTGTTTGAGTTCTAATTACTATTCAATATAGTTTTCATTACACATTTTTAAAATATAACAATTTAGGCTTATGGACTGCAAGTTCCCTTCAGCCATATCCTATTCATGACATTTAAAACAAACAATTCTTTATAAGTTATTAGTTACTGTTGGTTTTAACATTAATTTCATTCTTTTGCTATTACTTTGAGTGATAAACATCATCACTTCTTTCAAACTCATTAAATTTATTTCCCTTCTAACATGGGGTGTTTTATTAATTGTATACTTAATTTTAATGCAAAATCTTAATTCAATACTACTATCTTCCCCCATTCCATGTTAATACAAACTGTTTTTACCTGGGCTTTCTCCCTGAATAATATTACATACTTTACTTATCTCTATTTTAAATACTATTCTTAATTATTCTTAATTATATGATGGTTCATAAGCTCACTTACATCATTGGCTGGTTTATCAATGATTTTTTAAGTGTTTTCTTATCTATTAATATGTTTTTATTACTGATAATATCCTTTCCCACGTATCACTTTCACCTTTAATTAACTGAGGTTTATCACTGATACACTCACTATTTTGGGGTATTAACACTTTCACTATTACACTTTATTTTGTTTCACTGTTTATATTAAGTGTTACTTAGTGGGTAATCCCTATACTTATTTCTCCATTATTTCTCACTATTTCTTTATAACATAATTCTTATTATTAATGACATTTGGTTATTTACATTTCATTAAATCTAACTTTAATAATTGTGTTAGTGTACTTTTCTTCACTACGTTACTTTTTAATTGTCTTTTGTTTTAAAACAGGTATATAAGTTATTTCATTTATAACAATAATATTTGTTTCCTTAGTGGATAATTATTTGGGGTTTATTTACAGTATTCTATCTTTGAGTATACCATTTCTCCCTTTTATATGTGGTGTTGGTTACTTCTTGGTTTCACTTTGTCTCCTCTTCATTCTTCCTCTTCTTCTTCTTCATCTTCAACTTCAGTTGTTTTCATTTTGATTCGGTTCTCCTCTTATCATCTGGTTTGATTTCTATTTAGTTGTAGGAATTCATTCACTTCCTTTAATTCTTCATTGGTTCTGGTTTCTTACCTTCTTTAGTTAGTTCCTATTTGTTTGGTCAATCACCTTTTTCTTGTGTATGTTTCGTGGTTCCCTTCTTTTGTTTTCTGTTGTTGGGTCAATCACTTTTTGTCTCTGTGTATTTCTCGTGGTTCCCTTCTTTTGTTTTCTGTTGTTGGGTCAATCACTTGGGCTGGGTAATATCGTCGTTCGTCGTGTCATAATATTTATATTTTATTTATTTTTAAACATTTTATTTGATATGAAGTATTTTTACATTTAGAATTATCTTTTTTATCCCTGGTACTGGGGTGGCTTATTTGTGTTGTAACAGTATTTACGAGCGCTTTCGGCAGTCAAGCCATCTTCAGGTTATTTACCAACCAAGGTGGTTGTGTAACCAAGGTGGTTGGTAAATGACCTGAAGATGGCTTGACTGCCGAAAGCGCTCGTCAATACCAAAGACAACATAGTGGTTTGTATAAAATTACTAGTAGAAAGTTTTTTTATCATTTAACGAAGTGATAGCTCTTCTATCACTTAAGCTTCCTATCACTCTTAATAAAGAGCCTACCACCACGCCTCCATTACCTTTTAAAGGGGTCATCTGTTGCTTTTAGAGTCAAAACGTAACTAAAATTTGTTTGTTTAAAATTTTTTCATTTTTTCTGTTAAAAAATACTTAATATTATTTTAAACAGCTTTACTTTTAAAACAATATTTAAAATTTTGTTGCCAATATCCCAAGAGTTATAGTTTGAGCAGTAACTTCGAAACCTCTCAGATGTCGTCTAATTTAGTCTACATACAGAGGAGTGAAACGGTTTTGTTTTCGCTTCATTAGATTATATCTAATAAGGTGAAAGCAACGATATTTGTTTTCTACAGGATTCGTTATATTCACGAAGGCATGTACCTATACAATGAAACATGTATGCATACACCAAAACGCACATGAACATTGCCAAGACCCAGATTTTCTCTTTCTCAATTAAGTAGTATTTGGCGACAATCACATTGCTTTCTATAACACCGTTGCATAGTTTCGTGTAATACTGAGGAGTAGGCCTACTTGCAGTCAGTATTTAAAACTATTGCTGAAAGACATGTAATTCTCTCATGTTATTTTGTACATAATTCTTTAAATTATGGATAATGTTTTTAAATCCAGAAGTGAGTGGAAAATGATAATAATAACTTTTAGTAATACACATAATTGAACATCCCTACAATCTGTATTCAGCTACACTATATTTTACTATGCTATATGTAGATATGTATTGCTATCTGTACCAATATATACCAATATATTGCTATCAGTAATTCTAATGTACATTAGATGATTACTGTTCTATAATTACTTACAATAATATAATTAAGGGATTATTGCATTATCAATATTTTAAATTGTAATATGGTACTACTTATGTTATGGGGTATTGTTTTACATGTAAGGAATGTAATTATTTTGATTATGTAAAACAAACTGTCTAAACTCCTTCACACACACACACACACACACACACACACACACACACACACACACACACATTCACACACATTTAATTAATTGTTCTTGTGTTTAATATTTCCTCTGGTATCCGATTGTACAATTGTCTCTTGTATAATGTACACTGGTCGTGATTATGACAATAAATATTGTCAAAGCGTCGACCCAAATAATATAAAATTTATGGTATATTTATTGAACGTTAAAATTCATTGATCAATGGTCACTACTAAAGTAAGGATTCATTAAATGTTACTGAAAGTTAGATGAAAGGATATTGTTTACAGAGAAGACGACAAAATTATTATCACCATTTGTCTGATTGGCGGGCATTAATTCGCAGCCCTGCTGAGTAAATGCTTCCCTAGTCACTCTTAAAAGAAGTCCTTAGTGCTCTTAGTTATTTTTATACAGTCCCAAAGTTTTAAAAAAAAGAAACCATCCCACTGTCTTGCAAAGGGCATCGTCGAAGTTTTTTTTAAAGTCTCTTGGCCTATAACCTAGCAACTTTCGTCCAGCAATTTGCTGTCTTCTTGTCTCAACTAATATCCTGCCTACCTTCATTTTATTTTACTAATACTATACGTGATCTCATATATTTAGGTATACCTGCGTATACATTTAATTTCCTGCCTCGTCTTGTCATTTCTGTCATAGTCAATCCGTGCTACTCTATGCAGTCAGTAGTTTTATGTCGTTCTACTGTTACTGTTCACATTTTTAACTCATAAGTCACTAACAGAAACACACTCTGATCAAATGTTTATAATACACTCTGATCACTTTGGTAAATGTTCTTAATAATAACGTTCATCGTAGGGGTAATTTTTATCTTGTTCTTATTCGATTCTAGTACCGTACCTCCGTCTATTAATATTTAATCTGATTAATGACATAACATCACATATATGAAAATCACAGGCAGAATAATAATGAGAAAGGTTTATCGTTCAAAATAAATTATAAATTTTTAATAGAACTGGATTGCATTCTTGGAGCAAGAGAAAGAATTACAGGAACGTTACTGCATATTATACTCACAATTTCTTATTTTCCGTTGAAGACTCGTTATTTATGTTACCTGTATTTAGCTGATAACAAGAAATATTATACGTATTTTAATAAGCTGCAAAGTCAGATAATAAATTATTTATTAATATAGTAATCACTTGTAATTCAGAAAGAGGTATTTTGCAATTTGAAAACAAATTTTTAAAATAAATTATGTACAAATGTATCCTAGGATATAAACTGGTAAATAGTGGGTTCAAAGGTAGGTGTAATGCAGTTTATTTTAATGTGATATTTTGCGTATTTAAATCCACTTATCGGAGAATATTATATCGCGAAACGTATGAATTATTGCGTGTTTGACCAACACACAGTAAAAGCGATCTGTACATAATATTAAAAACGTTGTCTTTGTGAAGCAGTGTAAGGCCTATAATGTAAAGTGCTGTAGTTCTCCTATCAAGGATAAGAGGTGTAGCATAACAGAATTTTCACCTTAAAACATAACTTAATACAACATAAAAAAAGAAAAAAAAGAAGAAACTATCAGTAGTGAGTGATAAATAAATGGTTGAAAATGAATTGAATAAGCTGATCATTATAGTCAATAAAACGTTAAAAAATAAACTCAATAACAAAGAAAACTCTTGTCCAAATAAAAAGAACCACCTATATAAAACCCCAGTACATCATCTGTATACCCAGTAGGATAAGGAGCAGTAAATGAAAAAAGTAAATGAAAAAGTAATAAGGGGCAAATTATTAAATTAAGGATCAGAAGATCCCAAATACAAAAATAATCACCCATTCATATGGAGCAGTAATGAAAAAATAATAAGGTACAACTTATTGAATTACTGACATCAGAGTACCTGAATAACAAAAGTGATAACCTACTCATAGAATAGAATAAAAATTGAGGAACACACTATCCCAAGCTTCATGCAAGGAATGCAGAATAAAGGAAGGATATTCCCAAAATATTATGAAGAACATGTACCATTTAAACAGAGTTAAAACAACGACAAACGTTAACCCAGTAACCCAAGTTACAGGATACATTACCAATGAAAGATTGTAAAGTAAATTTAAAGGTAACTTAAAAATAGATAGTGTAAATCAGAATAATGACTACCATTAGAGTAGGTAATAAAAATGTTTAGACAATAAGAGTGAAGGACTACCATTAGTGTAGAGTATTAAAAGTGAAATATTATAATAAACCACTATAAGAGTGAAAGACTACTATTAAGTGTAGAAAATAAAAAGTGTTTTATAATAATAAACATAAAATTGAAAGACAGATAATAACTGCATATATTATAATTTATAAGAGTGTTTAAATAGAATATAAGGAGTGATGAACAGTAGAATAGGTAGAAAACCATGAACTTACCATAGATGTAAGGGAATAAGTTAAATACAGAAGGATTGTTTAGGATTAAATAATATATAAGAAAATGATAGATATAAGATGTTTTTATTATGATTAAATGATATATAGAAAATGATAGAAATAAGATGTTTTTATTATAATTAAATGATATATAAAAAATGATAGATACAAGATGTTTTTATTATAACTCAATGATATATATGAAAATAATAGATATAACATGTTATGTTAACCTTAAATAATGTTCACTAATTTCAAAGTTTTGTGAAGGCAGGGAAGGCAAGGAGATAATTAATATATTTTGAATTGTAAACCATATAAATAATAATATAACAAAATAGTTAAAAAACCCAATAGCAAAGCAAAACCATATTTTAGACCAAAATCAACTACTACCATAGAGTCAAATCCAAAAGGATGAACTCAATAAAACTGTATATAATTAGCAGAAATTAGTCAATGTAAAGTAAAGATATGTAAATGTAATCAGCACAGAAACACATAATGGTAAATGCAATGACCAGAAGATAAAATTAACTTTATTGGAAATAGATAATGTCAAGTCCCTAACAAGGGACTCAGTACAAATGAAATGTGAAATAATCAGTATTAGAATATTATAACAACAAATTGTTAATAACCAAGAATAATGATGAAAGAAGTAAAATTATTTAAAGAAAATGTTAACATAAAATAACTTGTAAACCATTTAATTACTAATTATGTGAAAAATAATAAGGCCTATAAGAAATATCAAAAAATGTCAATTTTAAGTTTATTTGAAACCAAATTAGGTCAAGTTATATATTTAATTATGTAAAATTAGATCAAGAATATTGCTAGGTAGTTAAATTTTCATAAAATAAACAAATAATTAAGTTATAGCAATAAATAGGAAAAATTGTCATATATTTTTATAATATCAGATCTAAGCCAAGGCGATAGCTGTTTCCAGACAATGGGAAGGAGAATAAGATATTTCGGAAATTACCACGTTAAGACGACGATTTAAGTCATCAGTTAATTGTTAAACATGAACGCGTACGGATCAGAAAGTACCGACAGAAGATCCAAAAATTATAAATGGTTTGAAAAAAAAATGAAGTGCAACATAACAAAACATTAAAGAGGTTATCAACTGAAAGTTAACACCTAATAACTTAACTAACAACCGAAACGAAAACGAATAACAGTAATAACACGATCCAACACAAGAGCACAAGGAACCAACCGCCATATTGAAATATTCACTCAACACCAATTCCAATAGAACAACGAACTCAAACAGATTTTGGAACACGGAACACTACACGAATAATCCAGCACAAAACAACATCGCCGAGGAGAGGAGAACACTACAACTAAGTATCCAGAGGGACCAAATCACCGCAGAGTACGAGATCCATAATTATATTTGAGGGAGAAGACCAAACAAAGGAGTCAGCGTGGGTAGCAGAAATCCGAAGCTGACGGCCGCCGTACTTTTATTTGCATAGCGAGACGTACACAGCCTCCCGGAACCAGTGACGAAGTGACGTCATACACTACTGTTTGGTTCGAATTTTATTTATTCAATGACATTATTTTCTGAATATATGTTACTTTTATGGAATAGTATTTAAGTTTGAATTAATTGTAAGTACTGTATTTTCTGACTTGCCCTTCTCTGACCATTTCGACAGTTCAAAGAACTCAATTAATTAATTTATGTAATTTCATATATTTGTCTAGTGACACAATCGACCTGTGAGTTGAGTCATAGCCGTAACCATTTGTCGATGTGCGTAAGATTGGCGCACAACTTTCAAAATAAATATCAGAATTGTTTTAAATACTCGTGTCTATTATTATTTGAATTATAAAAATTAGTTTTTCCCCTTCCTAACATAATTTAGAAGGATTACGAAAAAATCAAGAAGAAGAAGAAGAAGAAGAAGAAGAAGAAGAAGAAGAAGAAGAAGAAGAAGAAGAAGAAGAAGAAGAAGAAGAAGAAGAGCTGAGATAGAAGAGAGAATACTTCGACCCAGTTGACATAATCAGATTAACACAAGGGAAACAAATATTTCGTCGCTAAGGCATACACAATAATCAATTCACAATTGAAGTAATTAAAAAATATAAATAATAATACATAATTTATTAATTAAATAATTAAAAAATTAATAAAATTAAAAAATTAATAAAACATTATAAAAAAATAAAATAAAATTATTTTTTATCAATAAACTATAAATTTTTTTATACACATAAATATTATTTGTAATAGCTGTTATATTACAGAGGGTAACTATAAAGTGACTTTTAATATGGTTTAAACTTATTTGCCTGTTCCATTAAAAGTCTGAAACGAAAGAACATAACAGTCATCAATTCATAATTTCAAAATATTTTTATTCTGTAACGTAGGACTATTTTACTTTATTATTTCAGTGCTATGCTTCTTTTCTGATGAAACGCGTAACCTTAAATACGTATAAGTCCAAACCACTTAAACGCAAATAAACTAGATCAAAATGAAGCAAGTGTGTATGGGTGAAGGAAAGTGCGTAAGCTTCTGTTTGGGCAGAATGCTCTTGCAGCTACTGGACTGAACAAAGTGCCCAATAGAGCATAATAGATCCCATACACAAGTTCATGACTAAATACCTCGATATTGAAATTTAAGATATTTTCCAGAACTCAGAAATAAGATACCTTGATATTTAGTTCAAAGTACTATTGTAGTCCCACTTACGGGGTAGTTTTATTTCTCGTCATCATAATGTATAAAAAAATGTCGTAAGAAATTATACTTAATATTTATTGTCTACGGCTTCATAAGAAATAATATCTTATTGTCAGATTTAATGGTTTCGTAGAAAGTAATTTCTATTGAATTTTATTTTCAATATTAAACAAGCTTAAACTTCAAGTTCGGTAAAACAGAAAACGGAATAAACAGTAAATTTTCGCATATTATCACATTTTTAATAAATGTATGATTTTTAAATAAATACGAAAATCAGAGTAAGTATCTTGTATCTTTTAAAGCAAAATTAAGCTTCAAATTTTATGGTTGATCTACAGACTAAAGCACATGTGTTTGTTTTAAGTACTTTGTTTTGTTTTGCGATTATTGCAGAATTTACGGTACCAGTAATAATGCTATGAGAATACATTAGGAAAGCAGTATCTGAAAAACGGAGTGTTCACTTGACTTATACTAAATTAAGGAAACACTACTAATTTTTTAAGTAAGTATAAGTAGGTGTATAAAACTTCCTGTTTATATATTACAGACGAGTAAGATTGACATTCGCGTTTGATAATATTCGAGAGGTTTAAAGTGCATATTTTAGTTGAAAAATAACCGTAAACTGTGAAGTTTTAATCTTTATTGAGAGTGTACTAAATACATTTAATTCTTAAAAGCTTGTGTACAAAACCTACAAGGCGCCGCTCCGTGGTAGCAGATGTAAGGGCACACTGTATCCTGTAAGAGAGACACAGAAAAAAATCAGTTTGATTGTGTGTAGATGGCCAGTGTAAACTAATATAGAAATCGTCAGCAAATAATAATTGGTATCGTAAAAATAAAGGTATTGTAAAATTGTGGTTACGTCTAACACTCTCGCTCGTGGTAATACAAGAGTTCAGAATCAGTCCAAGACAATGTAAATCAGGATCTTCTCTCGAAAAAGAATAGAAGTGTTCAATAAATACAAGTGGAAAAGTACACAAAATTTATTTCTAATATTACACATAAACAAATAATCACAATCACATTAATATTTTGTACTCCAATTAAGTTACATCACTTTTGATAAAACAATTTCAGTACTTTTATTTCTTTATACGATTGAAATTCTCTGTGAGGTTGAGTTTTATATCGAATTTTTTAGCGGTGTGTTTGTATATGTGTGTGGTTGGGCGGTTGTGTGTGTCCTCTTCATTTGCTATTATTTAAAATTCACTTTCCTCTCGCCTTAGGAAGTGACTAATGTATGGATATGTGTGGCGCTACTGTTCGAAAAGAATGTATGAATCGTTAGCTACAGAACAATAGATGGCACAGTACCGGATGTTATTATCAATAAATTAGACAGCGGAATTGTGGAGTGGCCGATTCGTTAGTGACCACGACATTGAATGCGTACGTGATGACCGTCAGGTTACAGAGTGCTGCTGTTAGCTGTGGTCGTTGATTTGGCCGTGTCCGTGGCCGTTGTGGTCGTGGTCGACGTGGTAACGCCCGGAGTCGGAACAACCAACAGTTTGGTCCTGCCTTGTCGAGCGTTCTGACTTTGTCCAGACTTCCCTTTCACTGTTAGAGTCGACTCAACAACGATCTCATCGAAGGCGGGAATGAACGCCGCTGAAAATATAAATAAATTGTTTGTTTGATTGAAAATATGGAATTAAAACAAAAAACATATTTTTTATGTTGCATATTGTTTTATGATAAAATTTGTCAAAGTACCAAAGTAATATCAAATTTTCATCCTATTATAAGAAATTTTATAGGATATGGGTTAATAACAGTCCTATACACAGCTTATTTTGAAAATACCTTAGAACATTAACTTTGGCATAAACTCTCTTGTGTATGTTAACTTTCATTTTATGCGTTAATATCAAAACTACGAAACTTATTGACTAATTGAAGTAACCACAAAAGTCAATGTCAATAAGGCCATCTTAAATACTCAATACCTTTTATTAAAACACCCACAAACCTTCCTCTCATTACTGCACCATAAATTTTTATAAAATAAGGAAAATATAGTCATTCCTAACTACTTTATAAAGAATACAAAATGAAAAATTAGAAAATCTGTGTAAACTATGGTTGAGAGAGTGTCAAGCGAATTGTAATTTGCAGTTTCCCTTACAAAACTGTTAATCATGTTACCAATGATTGTTTTAAAAAACTGCACTTCAAAGTGTTAAACAGGGATTACATATCTTCTTTCAATAACGATGTAACATTAAAGAAATAAAAGTTGCTTTGAAATTTCTTCGTACTCAGAGCACATTTATAAGTCTCTTTAGAGAAAAAAAACTGCCCCATGCATTTGATAAAACAGTTCCTTTCTCATCTCTCATTTGTAAATAAAGGTACTATTTCATGTCTTCCTTGCTTCACGTCTTTCATGTTACGTTCTCTTAACTCCTTTTTGTACTGTTATGAATACAAGTTAATTTTATTTGTATATAATTCACTTTTATTATAGTGAAGTGTTATAATGAAGACTCCGAATTATAAATTTTTAGGGTTATCTTACAGGTATATATACTAAATGTGTATGCTTGGTTATTTATACGATCATTGCACCGCCAAATACTGGCGTACTGCATCCAAAATAGTATTTTTAAACGATTCACACAAGAAAACATCAGCATTGTGATTAACGAAAAATCAGTGTTACTTGTAGGCAGACAGTGTAAGGGAGGCAGAATAAGGAAATGATAGCTATAGAAGGGAGAAGAAATGTATGAAAATCGAAGGAAAAATGTACAGGAAGTAAGAGAAATTGTAGGGAACATGAAGAGGTGGTGGAAGGAGGAGACACGGATAAGGATCCTACGCCCTGTAAGGGTTAGTAACCTTAATGAACCCTGGTTCAGGCCTTACGATAGGAGTGTATCTGATCTTACACGAATATTGGTTTGTGAACCCATATGTATTTAACAATTAATTAATTCTTTCCAGTGTGCTGAGCATTAGAAACCATTAGGACTGAGAGAATCATCGTCCGACATATTGTTGAATTGTGACCGATTCGAACCACTAATTGACGCTCAAGACGCTAAGCGATTATGACTACAACAGTAGTCACTTGATGTTTTAAAGCACTACTTTGGAATTAGGACGGCACTAAGAAAATCTGACTTTCCGAAGAAAGAAATTTATCAGAATTAGCTGACCGTGTTACGTAAGCGGACTTACATAACTACCAGACGCATCGGCGCGCATTGACATTGAAGGCTCTGGCCGCACACCAACTTCGTAGTGACAGCTCAGCAACGGACTGACTCATGCCACACCATGCCACCGATTTTGTTATAGTAAACAACACTGGAAATTCGTGATATTATAAACGAGGTTACAATAAGTAATTCATAATGAATCAAGTCACGCACACTGCGTAGTTCTATCATATTTACGTACATACGACTTTTGTTTGTGATATTTCCATAAATAATTATGTGTATAATTCCCGAAACATGAGTAAGGAAACAATATAACTTGATTGTAAAATACTAGTAAATATTAAAAAAAAAATAATTTAAAAAATTAAAAAACACGACTGCCAAAAAAATAAATGAATAAATAAAAAATAAATTGATAAAAAAACTAAATGAAAATAATATTTAGTAAAAATCACAAAATCTAAATAAAGTCGATTTAAAAAGCCAAAAACAAGGTATTGAAATTCAGCTCTGATCAGATTTAACGAAAATGTTATGAATGATTAAACGCATAGTAATTTTATTAGATTTAAATTACTTTTCGATGTTGAATATATATCAATGCATCATATCTTGAAGACTACAATTATAAAAAATATTGCTGATAAAATTTTGCTCTTCAATTTCTAATTTTCAATGCAGTGGGGGGCTGTTTCTAAATAGATTCGTTCTTTTCATTAAACAGCCCCCGACTGCATTGAAAATTAGAAATTGAAGAGCAAAATTTTATCAGCAATATTTTTTATAATTGTAGTCTTCATATGATGCATTGATATATATTCAACATCGAAAAGTAATTTAAATCTAATAAAATTACTATGCGTTTAATCATTCATAACATTTTCGTTAAATCTGATCAGAGCTGAATTTCAATACCTTGTTTTTGGCTTTTTAAATCGACTTTATTTAGATTTTGTGATTTTTACTAAATATTATTTTCATTTAGTTTTTTATCAATTTATTTTTTATTTATTCATTTATTTTTTTGGCAGTCGTGTTTTTTAATTTTTTAATTTTTTTAAATTATTTTTTTATTTTATTCCCTTTTGTGTTTAAAAAGAGTATAATGGGAATGTGCAGTGTGTGCGTGCGTGTGTGCGTGTGTGCGTGTGTGCGTGCGTATGTGTGAAGTGCAAAAAAATATTTCAATTTTTACATAGTTTTATTTAGAAACTTTATTATGTACATAGTATAATTAGCGTATGAACTTATAAACTTATAAATATAGTATAACTTTCTTTTATATACTATTATATAACTAGTATAATACAAACATTTCGATAAATTGTTTTATAAATTATATAATTAACTAAATAATTTTATTTATTAGAAATGATAAAGAAAAAGCTTTGGTCTACAGATTTCTGAGTCGATTTAATTCCTCAAGTGAGTTTTTATCGTGCGGTTCATGCAACAATTTTCGTGGATCCAGACAACTTATTGCTAATCCCTCTAATGTTTTCACACGACTTAGTGCGACGTAGGCCTGACCCTTGGCAAAAATATTACTACTCAAATCAATGACTGCTTTGTCTAAAGTAGTGCCTTGGAGTTTATGTACTGTTACAGCCCAACACAATATTAATGGCAGCATACGTCGTTCTACTTTGCCCTGGCCTCGCAAAGCATCATATTCAACAGTGGTGGGCTCTATCTTTACTCCAATACCAGCAGTATTTCCCCTAATTGATCTGTCATCAAATTCTACAGATACGGCTTGTGGAAGTTCACCAGGTTGAAGCTGATCTCGACGTAGTGCAGGCCACTCAATTTTTCTAATGATGCCGATTGGTCCGTTGACCAGACCATGATTAACATTAATGTTTTTTCGCAACATTACCCCAGATCCGACTCCGATTACTAAAGAGTTTGGAATACCTCCAGTTTTGTTTGGATCCGTTGGTATGAAGTTTTCCTTTAACTTTTGTCCATAATTCTTAGCTTCGACAGACACATCCACCGCTGCAATATCGTAAACTTTAGATGATGTTTTCAACTTTTCAGTCATCATAGCATTATATTCTTCTACCTGTTTAGTGGTTGGGAAAATACGCAGACACTCGCCATCAGCAAATTCATCTGTCAAAGGAACTCTTCGACGATCTAAAATTTCTAGCTGCTGCATGGTGAGTTGGCCGACTCGTAAATTATTTAGAATGTCTATAAAAGTAGTGTCGTTAGCTTGCCGCATATTTTGAGGTAATTCACCGATAAAAAAAAATTTTTTTTTTCAACAACCTGTCACCCGAGGAAAGTGAAATACGGATGCTGAAGCAGCAAGTAAAGGCTGGGCTCGACTGCCGTATGAGGTCCGAACATGTATGAGAATGTTTCATGAGCAAGCTGAACCGCTAGACGGCAGCAGCGTTAACTTAATCTCGACGGCTATTAATATATCTATGTATATCTATGGTTGCGCACGCATCCTTATATATAGATATATTAATAGCTGGCGAGATTAAGTTAACACTGCTCCCGCCTAGCGGTTCAGCTTGCTCATGAAACATTCTCATATTGGGATTGAAAATGGATCGGTGGTGGGGGGCATCATGGCGACGCTAAGCGGCAAAACCTACTATATGGGATATTATTGGTGGCGCTAGTGGAAGGTATTCTGTAAAGCTCACTGCAGATGGCGCTCGCGATTTAAGACCACGCTTACTAATACTATGTTAGCGCGCTATTGTGTGAGAGTATAGATGTGCAATCCGTGAGAAACAGAACAGCTGATCTGAAAGTATATATACACACACACACACACACACACACATATATATATATTGGTTTGCTATATATAAGTTATTTCTCTCTGCCTCCGTTTCTCACGGATAGCACATCTATACTCTTACACAATAGCGCGCTACTATAATATTAGTGAGCGTGGTCTTAAATCGCGAGCGTTATCTGGAGTGAACTTTACAGAATACCTTCCACTAGCGCCACCTGATGGACCAATAAACGAACAAAAAGAAAATCCTTAGAACCGATCACTTGTATTCACTTCCGGTAAAAACCGGAAGTCAACTCACAGTGATATATAGCCTATGACACTTCTGGTGAAGTAAGGAATCCATCGAGCCATCGAACATCAAAATCGGTAAAGCCGTTAAAAAGTTATAGTGGAACAAACATACATACATACATACCCTACCACTGAAAACATAACACTCCTTTTTGGCAGTCGTGTAATAATTTACGTATCAAGAAATTGACTGTAGTAAGAAGCGTTTGAAGTTGTGTCGTGTTTTGTGTTTATATGTATTTGTTCGCGCAAAATCAATACTAAACACGATAGAACACTTTCACATCGCCCTTACCTATATATGCGGGATAAATAGGGCCGAATTTAAGAAATAATAATATTCTTTCAAACCCCCCCCCCACAATAGGGTACAATAAAAAAAGCTTGTTACAAAAATATCAAAGTAATACATTCATGGAATATATTCATGAAAAAGGGTTTAGATTATCTGCACTCACACACACGCGCGCGCGCGCGCGCGTACTATAAATATTTGTTCGGTCGATGTTATTTTCTAAAAATAAGGTCGTTAGGAATTGATATCATGCGTTTTTCTCTTAACATTTATCTAACCAAATTAATTACGTTAAATTTAAAATAGATTTAACTTAATATTTAATATAAAATACATTTAACTTAAAAACAGATACAAATATAAGCTCAGAATAAATTTAAAATAAAGGTAAATGAAAGTGTAATTATTTATTTTATAAATAAGTGTAACAAAAGGACGTTTTAAGTTTTAATATAAAAAAATTAATCTGAATTAAAGTTTCGTGAAATAAATCCTTTAATATTATTTTATCATAGCTGCGTACAAACAAGCATCATACGTGTGTTACATATGTTATAATTTATCAAGACTCGGTATGTGTGTATGGTAACTTCACATCGGTATGGAGAACCATACATGAATTCCATGTTCTAAGATTTATATTTAAAATCATTTTCGAAATGAAATATTTCGATAGAAACTAATTCTTTCTACTTTCTTTCTTCAGCCTTAACCACAGTACAGTGGTCACTAACGTATACCACCTTACGTTAGTGCACTCTATTTTCACTGATGATGATGGCAGTCGATGACACTGCCAAAAACGTCTGGTTTTGCAGAAAACATTGGACCGCGGCCAAACAGCCCGGGAAGAAATTTTACCAACAAACTACTTCTTTGTTGTCGATAACGTAGTACACATATACAAAATTATCCCCACCCTATTCAACTACCATTTACATTTATAGAAAATTACCCCCTCCCATTTGAACTACCCTTTTTATTTACAGATATTCCATTTAGCTTTCTACAGTGGATTATTATGACCTTCTTTTCAGGATACTTTATTTATCAAATTTAAGTACCGTACTTTACTCTTGTTAAAACATAAAATGGTGCAGGTAAACTACCCCTTTCCCTAAACCGATCTTCACAACAAGCAAATGCCTTGATTCCTCTACAATTCAGGTACATATGCAAAAAATTATTTGATTTTGCGGCAGTTATCGTTCGCCATAGAAAAAATTACTCTTGTTAAAACATAAAATGGTGCAGGTAAACAACCCCTTTCCCTTAACCGATTTTCACAAAAAGCAAATGCCTTGATCCTCTATAACTCAGGCACATATGCAAAAAATTGTTTGATTCTGTTTGAATTTGCGGCAGTTATCGTTCGCCATAGAAAAATTACTCTTGTTAAAACATAAAATAGTGCAGGTAAACTACCCCTTTCTCCTTAACCGATCTTCACAAAAAGCAAATGCCTTGATTCCTCTACAACTCAGGCACATATGCAAAAAATTATTTGATTCTGTTTGAATTTGCGGCAATTATCGGTCGCCATAGAAAAAATTCTACGCATAGACACTTTCCAGAAAATGATTTTTCTACATGGCTTGAGTGTAGTACAATCAGAATCACCCCTTATCTTGAACACGATTTTTTCGCCATCACCATACTTCCATTTCCTTATGGAACATGGGAGTATAAAATTAATCCAATTTAAAGTTTTGTGAAATAAATCCCTTAATATTATTTTATCATAGCTGCGCACAAACAAGCATCATAAGCATGTTACATATGTTATAATTTATCAAGACTCAGAAGTTACTGGTATTTAATATGCCCGAAAAATACAAAAACCCGGCCAACTGTACTTACATTTGTTGATTGAGGCTGAAGGGGTGACACCCTGCTGTGGCAGAGGAGCGGAGCGCGTGCACACGACGAGAAGGGCTGCCAGCACCAATAGACAACGCCACATCTTTCCACAGACTTGTGCACCTCGATCACTGAATCTTTTGTTTCTTGCACAGAAGTCTGTAAAAATTCGAACGTCATCAGCTCAAGGGTAACAACCACATACTCACAGCTGGTTCATTTACATTTTACTTTTTATGGTGCGACTCGTACTTAACACGCACACACACGCACACACACAAGGCAATTTGATGTATCACACACATACATACACCCACACGCAGATTCCGCGTGTCAGTGTCTGAACTCAAGTCGTCTAATCAGAAATTCCACTAGCAAGTTATTTTACGATTTTTCTGCTTTTTCGTATGCTGTAAATAGAACAATAAAAATTCCTGACCACCTTGTAGTATTGTTCAATTTGCTACATTGTATTCAGAACGAAAGCTGACTTATTAAAATTGTATTGTTTCTGAAATTCTGCCAGACCACCTAAAATCAAACACGTGCACGAAAGCACTGGAAATTACATGAATAAGGTAATAGCTAGACACTGTTGGAATACCTAAAACAGGTTTTGGCCCACTTTGTAAGCGATACTCTCGTATTATCGCAAAACGTAACTGCGTACTCACACTTAGGAAAGTAAGCTCACTTACGTTTGATTGTTAAATTATTTAATTTAATTTTTCTTAATTTACTGTAAAAAAGTCAAATTTCATTAGATGTACTTTTAAAGTGCTATGAACAATAATGCAGATATAGTTGCACAGTATTAAGTAATTGCAGAAGTAAAGAAACTATGCTACTAATACTATTCATTACAAATTTTGTATAAGTTGGCCTATATTATATTATTTTGATCTATGAAACACGAAGTTAAAGTAATCACAGTTCCTTTACATTAGTGGAGAGAGATAGAGTCATAACAGAGATGAGTTAATTCGTATAGCGTACAAAATAGTAGATCCGTTGCAAGTGAACACACAGAGTTGCAGACAAGCAGCGTTCAGTATGACACATTGCGAACAAGAAGTAGTAATGTGAAATAAGGAAAATTACATCAAAGGGAAACCGATAGAAATCAACTGTATTTGTGAAGTTCTACTACATAATCCATAACGTTCTACCATGGTGCAGGTTGAGCTTCTGTTGTAGCTAAGTTTTATAAAGTGTTGAAGTATGCAAGTACGCGTAGCTCAAGAAAACGGAACGAGATCACTGTACTAAGCAAACGGATCAAATTCTGACTGCGTGTATCTTATAAAGAAATGAGTATTTCTGAAACGGTTCATGAATATTATCATAATCTTTGTAATAATCATCATCATCGTTGTTCTTGTGATTGTCTTCCCCTCCTTGCCTTCTTCTTCTTTTATAGACGCATGCAGCTCCCCTTGGCCCGGCCACTATGTCCGTGAAAGTTTATGTAGTTTGGGTTATCGTAATTATACTTTTTTTCATGGGAGGAGAGTCGGCCCATCGTAAGATTCTCAAACTAAAGGGGAGAAAAGTTTCGAGTTTGGAACTCAGCATTTTCTAAAGAGCTCCACCTTCGCCAAGGCTATCGAGCCCTCTTTCCAACCGCAGTTGTTTCACTGACTCAGACGCCACTGGCATGTTGACGTATCTTGTCATTCCTTCGCACGCGTCTTCTTTCGATGTGTCCTGCTCATCCAGTCCATTTTCACTAACCTAGTTTAATTCAGGTGTTTTTAGGTTCAAATCGGACAATCTTCCCAAGCTAAAATTTTTATATTGTAGACTTTATTATTATTCAATTGTGCAATTTAATATTTTACAACATTATTAAATTGCTTACTTTATTAACTTAGATGAAGCATACAATTGTTTACTTTGTAGTTAATTACTTCTGTCGTTTAAGTAACAGGCCATTATACGTGTTCAATATTAGTGACAGAAAAAATTAAATATAACCTAACTGGCACATGTGTTTAAAGCTAACAGAGGATTTTTTGAACCTAGTAGTTTAAAATGTTCTGTATTGTATGTATTAAACATTCGTAATGTAGTCTACACTCAAGTTCCATAAAATACATCACTTTAATATTTTGTACTGTACTTTTAATTATACAGTATATACTTTATTTTTTCATTATTTTATACGTAACTCTTGCAGGTTTGTTGTATTATGAATATTTCTTTAAATAATAAATACTTCTGTAAAATTACATACTTACTTGCAGAAGTATTTATTATTTGAAGAAATAGTCTTAATACTTAATGTATTCTAGAATAAAAATATCTTCGTTGTCATCGTGGCTCTACAACCCTTGGTGGGTGCTGGACTGTTCAAAGAGTCGACTCCATTCTTCCCTATTGCGTGCCCAGGCTTTCCAGTTTCTTATGTTCAGATTTCTGAGATCCTCCTCTATCTGATCTTTGAATTATAGAGGATTCGGGGTCTTCCCCTTGCTCTACCACTCATTGGTTTCTGGTAGAAGTAGCTGTATATTTTGATTATCCTGACAATGTCCAGCTCTTTGTAAAGATGGTACAGTTCATAATTATAGCGCCTGGGCTACATTACATTTTCTTGTACTCCTCTAAATACTGTTCTTAGAATCCGTTTCCAAAGCAACCTAGAAGTATCACGCTATTTTTGTCATCGTCCTGGTTTCTGAAACATATATCAGCACTGGTCTGATAAGTGTTTTGTAAATTTTGCAGTTCGTGCTGAGATGAAGCTAGATGCCAGGTGTTTTTTTTTAATCCATAATATGTTTTATTTGCGACATGTATTCTTCTTCTTATTTCAGTGTTGGTGACGTTAGTGCTGTTTACCTTGGAGCCAAGATATATGAACTCTTTTACTGCCTCTATATTTTTGTGCCTCTTTCAAAGTTTTGAAGTGTTCGTTGTCAGGGATTAGAAAAAAACAGTTCATTGAATTTTCTGTGTTCATCTCCCAAAATCTATACACCGACAGCACCGGCTATGAAAGATGAACGCAGCAAGTTTCACTACATAGAATATTAGTGCCGTTAACATTGTGTGTGTGTGTGTGTGTGTGTGTGTGTGTGTGTGTGTGTGTGTGTGTGTGTGTGTGTGTGTGTGTGTGTGTGTGTGTGTGTGTGTGTGTGTGTGTGTGTGTGTGTGTGTGTGTGTGTGTGTGTGTGTGTGTGTGTGTGTGTGTGTGTGTGTCTACATATATGAGGTATTTCATATTAAATGTCATGAAGGTGTAATCAAAATTTTATCGAAACTTCGATTTCGTTTACTTACATAAGTTTGACTATGCAGGCCGAAGATGGCGCCATCGACTAATTTGTAAGCGCCAAAAAAATTGTATCTTAGAGTCGATAAAGTAACGTGTGGCACCATCTGAAATATATTTATTTCTGGACTACAGTTTTAACGATAATTACGTATTCTGAGTTTTCGCGTACGGGTTCGCAAATAGTAGCTCGTAAATAAATTGTAATGTGTTACACAGTTTCATCTCTCCTCCGTGAAGATATTCTCTGCAATACAATGACCAGCGACTCGGTGAATCGTGACCATTGCACGAGACGTGTGTGGTTGTTTGAAACGCGGTCGTGATCCGCGGTCAGTCAACCTGATGCTGGTCTCACTAAACTGTAAACTTTCCACCCATAACCAGAGATCACGTGTTTTTCTTTATGCTTCACACCTCCCAAGACTCACAATATCCGTTACGGCCGAGTGACTCAGCTTTGTATTCTTCAGTACTGCGTGAAAATGCTGCGTTGGTTCAATACATACGTAAAGTGAGATCGTAAGGTAATCGGAAAGTACGTTTTAAATACGCGTAATCGATTATCAGCTATGTTTAGCATCGACGTATGTCTGTGTTTAAGAACTTACTTCCACTGTGAGGTGTTTGAAGTTGTTTTTTCTGTGTCTGTCTCATTGGGTGACTGTATTACTTCGTCCAGTGAAAGTCCCGTTATGTACATCGAGTAACGTGCAGACATCGAGATCTTTTGCACTGTAATTTATCTTCAATTAAAATATTTTCTACGTCGTTAGCATTCTTGTGACGTGTATGCAGAATGAGTGAGTTCTGGAGCGTCACAGGTCTCAGACACCACCGTCGCGTTTCCATTCACATCTACTCCTGGCTTGAGACTTCATGTCTTCATGCGACATCAGCTGTTATAGCGTCCAGTATTTCAATCTTCCTCTCCCTCTACACTTCTCTCCTTCAACAGTCCTCTCAAAAGCCGTTGCCAGCAGTTCATTTGGTGACTTCACGATAAGTCCAACCAAGTTTCCTTTCTTGTTTTCACAATCAAGTGTTCTAAATTTCTCGACTCTTATGAGCAACACTCATAACTTTTGCCTTACCCACCCACCTTATTCCTTTCATCCTTCTTCAAATCCACATTTCCGCAATCCTATCCCTATTCCTTCTCTACATTATCCATGTCACTGATTCGTAAAGTAAAACGCTCTGCACCAGTCTCTTTCTGAGTTCCAAGTTCACTTTTCTACAAATTACGTCTTGAGATCTGTAATTAGGACGCTTCCATTCTTTAGCCATCTGCCCGTTTAATGTGCAATTCCAGAATCACATTACACTGCCAGTGAGTATATGAAAGTAGTGGTACAGATTTTTTGTCGATGTCGTAAATCGTACGGATCAGAAAAATTATCTCTTAAATGAGCAGAATTTGTCAAATCAGTAAGGTTTCACACGACCTTGATTAACAAAAGTCACATTATTTTGAATAGGCCTACTGCTTTGACGGTGTGGTCAGCGAATGTGACTTTGATTTATACGTACACCGTCATAATGAAACGCAAATCCTGTTAGTGTGATGCAACGGACAGGTTGCGTTATTCAACTGCATACAAGTAGCACAGACTGTGTACGCACGTAGACATGCGATACAACGTAACGGACAATGCACAGATGCACGTTCTGTACCCTTCTCTAACACCTCAACACGTCAGCCATAAACCTTAGTTTTATTTCTGTTGTATAAAATTGTGAGGAGAAGAACAGATAGATACCAGTAGAATCACACACACACACACACACACACACACACACACACACACACACACACACACACACACACACATGTTAAAAATTACGTAGCAAATAATAAATTTCTTCAGTAAATCTAGTTATATCACTGTTTTTGCACCTTCTACGTCTAATAAACAGGTTACAAAAACGAGCTACACCATCTTGTAGGCCTATAGTGTTTCAATACATAATCGTTTCTTTGAAAACAACTCTTCATGTTTTGAGTTTCTTGCAGTAGTTGCATGTTATATTTTATGTTTTTTACGTTTAAAAAATAGGCATATAAATAGTGAGTAGTAGTATAAATATAAATAATATGCATATAAATATTATGCAGCAAATAATCCATTTCTTCTAAAAGTACATTTATATATAATTATTTATGCACCTGTTTATAACCTATTTATCAGACTAAAATACATAACATATAATAAGACAATTACGTCAAGAGACTCAAAGTATCAAAGGACACATTAAAGAAATAACCACACACACACACACACACTCACATCATATATATATATACAGAGAGAGAAAGAGAGAGTATACAAATAAAGAAGTGTAAACTTTGCAAAAATTTTAATTAATGTGATTACAACGAGAACAGGTCACCAGCTGCAGATATTAAATTGCAAATTTAATTAATAATTGTGTTAAAAAACACACAAGGTAGGTATAATAAACTAAGAAAGCACTGTATACTGAAATCGACACACACTTTGCTATCTTGCTTCTTTCAAACACTGTTTCTATACGAAGAGTGCTGCTTTTCTGTTATAATTGTGGATAAATATTATTTTATGTACTTGTAAATCAACTTCATATCTTTAAGATTTCCAACGTCTGCTAGTCCATACTTTTGCTGAGTCTCTTGAGATTTATCAGGTATCCCCATCTATGTCAGCGTGTCTTTCCGACACGTCTATACTAGTCAACGTTTTGCCTTCTATGTAATTCATTAAGTCTTTTTCCGTTTAACTTCCACCGCTATTCTCCTAACGCCATCTTAGCTACAGTAATTTTGATTACATCATTTTTACTTATTCCTTAGTTTTCAGCTACCATTTTTCCAGTTCATAAACCCTTTTATTTTTCGTATGTAAGCTCAAAATCTTTTTATTTTCAATGAATAAATTTGTACTAGTGGTTATAATCACAAACAGAAATTACGCTGTTGCACACCATATACGAGGGTCATTCAATAAGTAGCTCTTTCGAGCCTCTCACTGAATATTGTATCCAGTCTATTATTACAATCGCTTTTAAAGAAGTTAAAATTTCTTGGCGATCACTGCAATCGCTAACACAGCGAACGTACCGCAACATTCATCATGTTTAACATTTCTTGGCGATCACTGCAATCGCTAAAACAGCGAACGTACCGCAACATTCATCATGTTTAACATTTCTTGGCGATCACTGCAATCGCTAACACAGCGAACGTACCGCAACATTCATCATGTTTAACATTTCTTGGCGATCACTGCAATCGCTAACACAGCGAACGTACCGCAACATTCATCATGTTTAACATTTCTTGGCGATCACTGCAATCGCTAACACAGCGAACGTACCGCAACATTCATCATGTTTAACATTTCTTGGCGATCACTGCAATCGCTAACACAGCGAACGTACCGCAACGTTCATCATGTTTAACATTTCTTGGCGATCACTGCAATCGCTAACACAGCGAACGTACCGCAACATTCATCATGTTTAACATTTCTTGGCGATCACTGCAATCGCTAACACAGCGAACGTACCGCAACATTCATCATGTTTAACATTTCTTGGCGATCACTGCAATCGCTAACACAGCGAACGTACCCCAACATTTCTTGGCGATCACTGCAATCGCTAACACAGCGAACGTACCGCAACATTCATCATGATTAACATTTCTTGGCGATCACTGCAATCGCTAACACAGCTAACGTACCACAACATTCATCATCAGTGGCGGCGCTAACGAATCGGGGGCCTCCCGCGAAACTAATTAGGGGGCCCTATAAAAATGGTTAAATTTTGTATACGTAATAGGGGAAACACTCAAATGATTTTTTATTTACGTGTGTTTCACAACAATGGTTTGTGAATACTTTCTCGTCTATCAAAAAGCGTTTGCAATTTGCAAAGGACGTTTTACACGTGTACAAACTCTTAAAATTCATTGTTGCTAAATAGACAAAGTTCTATACGAACTATAAAAAAAAAACAAAATAAAAAGAATGATTTATTTTTACGTCAAAGATCTAAATTCAGACTATGAAACAGTACCGCACACAGAGTGTTAAAAATTTATTATTTAAAAATGAATATCAAAGTAACATTCTAGCTTTTTTCAAACATTTAAATTAGTCTGTAACTGAATTTGTAAAATTCTTGAATACACTCTATACAAGTTCTCCTTAAGTCCAATCCAATTCAATAACACTCGAACTCAAGTAATGTACGATATTTACAGATGACGATCACCAAAAGTTCACTGTTTTCCTAAGCCTAGTCTTCTTTTTTTAATAGCTAAGAACTTTTCAACCACTTCGTTGATATTAGTTTTCTGTCTCTTCATGCTCAATGCTTAACAGTGCCAAGTCACTCAACCGAGTTTGGTCCATGGTACTTCTTAAGTATGACTTAATTAATTTAAGTTTTGAAAAGCTTGTTTCCGCTGTAGCTGTTGTGACAGGTATGGTTAAATAAAGTTGCAAAGCTGTAGTTAAGTCTGGGAGGCAACTCATAAGGCAGCTGTTTTCTTCAACCAGTAAATTCATCATTTCTCGAATGCTTTTCTTGTGTACAATTTCTTTGGCCATCAGAGCTTTGAAGGATATTACTTGTTCTGGCAGTGATGTGGAAAGGTCACCAGGATACACATTTACCAGAGCCTTACTTTTCTCCACTATTGTCTCTTGTGAGAAGTTTACTAAATTCTGAGGCGTCAGGAATGAAAACCTACCATCAATGCAACGCAATCCTTCGAATCTCATTTGTAGCTGAGCTATTACAATATCTAGTGTTGCATTGATAACTTTTACTTCAAATGATTTCACTGGGTCGTCAATTCTATGGTCAACTGATAATTCAACAAAGAAGCGTTTTACAACTCGCTTACGCTTATTTTTCATGTTACAAGTTATGTCCCATGACTGGGCCAACTGTTTAGCACCAGCAAGAAAGCCGGCAAAGTCCTTTCTTAAAACTTTTAACTCATCACAAGCGCGGCTTAGAAACTGCCACGCTCTGCCTAGGTCATCAGTTGGCTCTGTAGTGCTTTTGAAGTTATACTTACATTCTCTAAAATCTTAGTTTCAAAGCAGAGCACAAGAATAAATTCAAAGTTTTCCAGGTGGTTTCTAATTGCTAATGTTTCTTCTGCCTCGGGTTTTTTTTGAGCTGTACAGAATAATTTCTGTCAAACACTTAATCACATTTTTGAAATCATTTCTTAAAGCTAACAGACAGTCGTGTCTAGAAGACCACCTTGTTGGACATAGCTTTTTTAAAGTTAGATTTTTGGCAGAGCTGTCTTCTTTAACGGCAGTGTTAAGTTCTTGCCATCTATGTAAGCTTTCACTGAAAAACACAAGTTTTCTGAACTATGTCATAAAAATGTCTTATTTCAGAAATATTTGATACTGAATCATTGATCACCAAGTTCAGGTTATGTGCAGCACAGGTACGTAATCCGCGTTTGGGACTACATCCATAATTCTTTTCTGTAACCCAGAGTTTTTCCCGCTCATTGTTGCTGCACCGTCATAACCTTGACCTCTACACTTACTAATGTCAATTTCATTTGTTTTCAAAAAGTCTAAAATCTTACTTTGAAACCCCTCACTGTTGGGATCCTTTATTTCTTGAAATCCCAAAAAAGACTCACTAATCACAGTTTTATAATTGCCAGGAGATTCTTCTACTATATTAATGTATCTGATTACAACACTCATTTGGTCAATCTTAGAAATGTCTTGTGTGCTATCAACAATTATAGAAAAAAAAGGAGACGAGTGAATCTGTTTTAGTAAGGCAGTCAATACTGATTTTCCTAGCAAGTTAATGATTTCATTTTGAATGTCATGGTGGAGGTATTTTGATCTGGTTTTTTCATTTTCTAAGTGTGCACTAAGGAGAGAATCGTAGCGAGAAACTAAAGATAGTATGTTCAAAAAATTTCCACTTTCAGGATTTATTTCATGTAATGATTCTCTTTGGCCACGAAACGGCAATGAACACAGTGCCATGGTTCGAATGACATCCACAATCCGTATGAAAATATCTTTCCATTTTTTCCGCTCATCGGAAATTTGATCAGCTACCGTTTTACTCTTTTTCCAAGTGGCATACGTGAGACAAGATTGTAAATGACCATTGCTACTTTCATGAACTTTAATTTTTTTACTGAGACCTTTCCAATCTCTAATATTGCCTTCACGCCAGCTTTGGGCATCAGCACTTTGGCTGAAAAGCCAACATGGTAAACAATAGACTCCATCTAGATTACGAGAGTAACAAAGCCAAAACCTGTGAACAATTTGGCCTGCTGCAGTTTTGAAAGAATAATATGCTGTACTGAAAGACCGCTTAGAAACGGAATCCTTCGGGAAAGGACCCTTTGGTTGACAAGGTTCACTTAACGTTATTAACTTTTTCACCTCGTCTGTCATTGTAGCTTGATTTTTATAGAATGCAATATCTGTCTCAAAACTTTGGCAGTTTGGATCAGAAGGGCCTGCTAAACTAGTTTTATTTGCGTGATTACTTACAACTTCAGTTGGTTCAAATTGATTTTCTGGTCCAGGTATGTCTTCGGACTGGCGAACACATTCAATGCCTAGCAGTTGTTCTTCTTGTTCATGTTGCAATTGCTTATTTGTTTCCGTAGTTGTATCACTTATATCCGACGGATTAATGTTTAAATCAGGTTTATTGTCACGGTCACAATCAACTTCAAGTCCGATTCTTGTTTCTTTTTCATTACTTGCACTTGGCCCGGGTTTAGGTTGTTCAACTTCACATTTTGATGATTTTTTTAAAAACTGGTCGAGTTTTGAAAGTTTACTTTTAGATTCTTCTCGTTGTTTTTGCAGTTTCCTTTTCTTAGCACCACTTAAATATCCACGCTTACTTTCCATTTTATAAACTCTGTCTCTAACACTCTAACTCTACACAAAATTCAAAAACTAAAATCAAATGTTAAGTCATTAAACTTAAACGGCTTTAAATTATGAAATGAATGCAATACAGTACTTTCGCGCAGGAGATGCGACGCACTACTGAGTACTGAACTACATTGTGATGTGTTTGTTTACGTCTCCTCAGTGCCGAGTGACTCATCGCACCGGACGTACGGGCACCATAAGCTTCGCTTACAAACTACAAACAGTAATGTCATTTCGGAAAACGTAGTTTTTTTGCATGTCTGTACACTTAAATAAAACGTATATTTCGTATTTTAAATACAAATTTGGCGGTAGTCGGATCCCATTAAAACTTTTTTTCCTATTATAGCTCGTTTCATATTTTTTTCTAGGGGCCAGGGAGGCGGGGCCCCTTGCGCCGCGGGGTCTGCGGGGGCCTTATCGTCGCCACTGTTCATCATGTTTAACAATTCTTGGCGATCACTGCAATCGCTAACACAGCGAACGTACCGCAACATTCATCATGTTTAACATTTCTTGGTGATCACTGCAATCGCTAACACAGCGAACGTACCGCAACATTCATCATGTTTAACATTTCTTGGCGATCACTGCAATTGCTAACACAGCGAACGTACCGCAACATTCATCATGTTTAACATTTCTTGGCGATCATTGAAATCGCTAACACAGCGAACGTACCGCAACATTCATCATGTTTAACATTTCTTGGCGATCGCTGCAATCGCTAACACAGCGAACGTACCGCAACATTCATCATGTTTAACATTTCTTGGCGATCACTGCAATCGCTAACACATAGAACGTACCGCAACATTCATCATGTTTAACATTTCTCGTCTCTATTTTGTTCATTAAGTAAAACGGTCTTTATTGTAAAGGAGTTATACAGTCCTCTATTGCAGAGTACAAAAATCCCATATTAACACAAAAAAACAATAAACAATACAAATAAATAACAATATAAATAACAATATAAACAATATCTCAACATAAAACCAATAATATCAGGATTGAACAGTAAGATTTATACTAAAAGGATGATCGCAGTTATAATGGATTAACATTACAATCTTGTAGAAAGTAAAAGGAACAGCGTACAATTGCCGTCGTATCAGGAAGTCTGCTGCCTATTCACTGAACATAAACCCGGAGAGGCTAGTAGTGTTAATATCGATTAGATATACATATTTTCCAAATTAACCCGGAAGTCAGTACGCGCGCGCGCGCGTGTCATGTGTGTCTGTAAGAGAGCGAGTGAATGGTCATGTATATTTAACCATATTTAACTTTCTGCTACAGTTCGTTTCTTGATATATACAAAGTATTTAAAATTTATATTTATATTACCTCAAGATGTTATTTTTCCTTATTTGGAACATGTTTCGAGAGGAACATGAGGATGAGAGCACGGGAGCTCTCGAAACATGTTCCAAATAAGGAAAAATAACATCTTGAGGTAATATAAATATAAATTTTAAATACTTAACCATATTAGTAGACTATATTTACACTGAATAGACTAAAGTGCTATTTTATTGTTGGTTGTAGTGTATTTATAGAGCTTATCAATTTTAGTTTTCGGCACTAAATATTGTTTTAGTTTTTAAATAATATTTGTACAATATCGAACGATTCACGATAGATAGCAGTGTCTTACAGTCAGTTAGGAGGGAAGCAGCTTACCTGTATACATTTAAAGCGTGACAGGAATGCGTTATTTAATTATTTCAATCATACGTGACCTATCCAACATCATGTAGTGTAGTGGGTTGAGGATAGGGTAACCAGCACTAAAAATGAAAAATCCGGTCCCAAGTGACTAAAATTCCGGATTTTTGGAAAAAAGTCCGGTCTGTACTTTGTTATGAATAAAACACAAATAAAAGTATCTAAAATTTATTAATAAAAAGAAATTATAAAACAATTTAGTGTTTGTTATATTTTATCCCACTAGACACAGCACTTAAAAAGTCCTTTTTTAATAAAATGTTTTTATAAAAGTCCTCACAATTAATATTACGTAAATTATACTGTGAGATTAATAATGCTCTTATCGACTGCACAGACAACCTATTTCTTTCTTTGGTCCACTGAGACGACATCAAAGAAAATACCCTTTCCACATTTGCATTGTGTGGAAGAATGCTGAAAAAGTATTGACAAATTTTCAATAACTCTGAAAATAGTGTGGTATCTTTAATATAATTAAAGAAAATTGACCATTGTCTTTCAGCAAGCTCTTGGAAATAGTCAGTAGTCCTAGTTGAAAGAAAGTTCTTCAGAAGGCAAAATTCTTCAAATAATTTTATATCATCAATGATGACGCCTTTATCTTTTAAAAACACAATTGAAGGAATAATGTCATCAAAATTAAATTCTTGATTTTCCACAAATATTAGCCAGTCAAAACATGTAAAACAGTCTAAGGGTTTTATCCATTTATCTATGTAGTCTATGCATTCTTTGTACATATTATTAATTTCGTTATTTGTTTTGTCTTTATTTTCTTCATTTATTTCGTATTTTTCAAATAGTTCTCTTACTTTCATTGGAATAAAGTTGTATTCTTTCCTTTGAGCTAATGACTCTTTTGTTTTATTTAATATACATAACACTTCAGCAACCGAGTTTTTTTTTCTCTCTAACAATGCTATTTTTGATTGAAATATGGCCATTGAAGAATGTAAGTACCATAAATAAATGTCATTTAAATCATTTTCGAATAACGTTTTTATCATCACTGGTATTTTATCTGTTGTCAAAAAATACTCCTTTAGTGCTTCGTATAGTTTCAGGATCCTTTCTATTGCAGGAAAAAGACTAAGCCACCTTGTTTTACTATGATATAGCAATTTTTCATAATTTATTTCTATGTAATCACAAAACTTCTTCAATTTTTCAGTCCTCACAGTGTATACAGAGAAGTGATTGAATATCTTCATGACTAACGATTCTATATCAATTTCCAACAGATCTGTAGCATGTCATATTGCGTTATGAAGAATATGAGCTGGACATCCGACTCCCATTATCGGTTGATCTAAACTATTGTTCAATAATGTTAATATATTATTTCCTTCAACTCTGTTAAAGCCGCCAAAATTTAAATTAGTATTATCTCCGGTAAAAGAGGCGCATTTTTCTTTTAAGCTGTATTTGGCGAGAGTTTCAAGTAAGTACTTTGAAATGGTCTGCGAATTTTCGTTTGGTAATGCTGCTAATTCTAATAATTTGCAGTCAGTGCCAAACTTCAAATCAAAGAACTGAATAATCACAGGAAATATTTTATCAGCATTATGGTTGCTTGCATCAGTCGATAATCCCCAGTAAACAACATCTTTTAATTTTTCTAATAGAATTTCTATAGTATATGGCGCGATAACATTGTTTATAATAGCCTCCGTTTTGGTTCTTGCACATGCTAAATTTCTAGCCACTTCAGAATCGCTAAACAATTGCCTTAACAAAGACGAAGTACAATCCATGCTTTTGTAGGATTGATTATGTTTTACTACGTGAAAAGCAAGAGTGGCTTCAGCGGCTGTACTACATTTTTTATGATCTGGTTGCTTGATAAAACTGTCCAACTTACTTGTCGATGCACACAACCTACTCTGTTTCTTATATTTGTCGGTGTTTAAATGTTTTTCAATATCAGCGCCTCCTTTGTGAGCAATCGAGATGTAAGAATCACAAATAGTACACTTGACTTCTTCATCATTTCGCCCCTCTACAAATGAACGATATTTTTGTTCGCAAGATATCGGTAAATTTACACCGTTTTTTACTAGAAGAAGCCATTGCATTCAATACTTATGAATATTTAAGCACGCAAACAATTAAAAACGAAAACCCGAAGCACTGTTTTTGTAAAAGAGCCTTTAGCGGTACGAAACAAGAAACGTTCTGCGACACTGCGACATTACTAACGCTAGTAATCGACATTACAAAAGATAATCGATTCTCCGCTGTCGATCGCTAATCGATCCCCTCTACATATCTACGACGCTTCGTCTTAATTAAATAAGAAGTTATTATCGAAGCTATTATATTCCTTATTTAGAAATAGAAATTATAACAGCATAATAAGGTAGTATAAATAAAATTCCTTTTGTTTCGAATAGATTCTTAATCTCGGTGATCGTCGCAGACGGCAGACATCGCTTCTTGCTTCTTACCGAAGAGAGGCTCTTTTGCAAAAACAGTGCTTATAAGAAAAAATCCGGCCGGTATCCGGTCAGCTCTCTGAAAATCCGGTCTAGACCGTATTTATCCGGTCAGATGGTAACCCTAGTTGAGGATAAACTTGTTGCATACAATGAATGCGACGTGTAAACAAGAAACAAGTAGAAACAGGTTAATTCGCTAATAGTAAGATTGACTACACGGACAATTCGTAACGTGAACTATTTCAGTAGTAATGAATGAGCTAGTGTAATTAGCCAGAGACTTTAACGCTTCTTTTCATTGTGTGCACGAAGTCGTTCTAACGTTAGCCAACTTAGGACTATTCATAATTCATGTATTAGTGAACAGTGAATAGTGAACATATGTACATGGTGTACCCACTTATGGAATTATGCTGTCGCCTTGAGGAAAATGGGCGTATAATGTTACAGGCAGGGACAGATAGATAGTGAGCGAGAGAGAGAGAGAGAGAGAGAGAGAGAGAGAGAGAGAGAGAGAGTGATGGAGTAGAAATGGTTTCAAACTGCTAGACCAGAGACACAAAGTGCGAGTTGAGGCAGGCAGAAACAGGAAATTGGACTGCTAAGAATTAATGAACACAATAAGTCAATACCAGGAAATGTTCAAGGACTTCAGATGTGTAATGCCGTCAACACTGACACTGCTCATACGCACCTATGCTCCCCCCCCCCCACACACACACACACACAATTCGACTGTATGCGTAAATGTAATTGCGCCACGTGCCGTCGGTAGATAACATCTCAGTTAAAAATAAAACACTTATCGGCTCTTTATCCTATTTCACATGTTCGGAATTTAAACGCCTCGCGTTCGACGAAATACAGAAGTAATCAATCTTACAACGACAGCAACAGCCAACAGGTGTATATAGTTTTGTTGTCTGCGTAAGGCAGTTTATTATTAAATACGGTTGATATTCAAGTTAGAAATTCATATTGCCAGAAATTTATATACAAAAACCAAAATCGTCAGTGAATACGTCACCGTGAAAATGTTACACCCTTTAACAGTATATTATATTGAAATTATAAAGCCACAAATATAATCTATCAAGAATGGTAATGAACACATTTTTCTAAATTTAATAACACTTAAACATGACCAAACTGTCTTCAAAAATATATTTTAGAAGTTTTTGATAGGCTATAGCATTGAGTGTAGAGAAGTTAATTTATTTGTTCGCGCGCGCGCGTGTGTAAATATATTTATAATAATAATAATAATATTTATTACCAATTTTCCTTTACATATAATAAAAATTATACAATAAAGGACCTATAGGGGGCATAAATACCCGTACATAGGTTGGTCCTTAGAATTAATATTTATATACTTAATACTAATTGTGAGTTTTACCTCACCGATCAAGTTTTACCTCACCGATCAACCGTATATATACATAAGCTTATATTTACACGTATAACATTTGTTTGTCATGAGACACTTTTCCTTGTTATACACTCAGTAATATAATTTACATATTTTCTACTAATTTTTTAATTTTTATTTTGAAAATGCAGCTAACATTATCAGACGATATATTCCGCATTCATGTAAATAACAAATCTGAAGAACGATTTTCAAGTGAACGTGGGAAATTTCAAAATTATTATCTGGAAAGTTTTATTCTTTTGAAATATACGTGTGAAGACTTTAGAAAATTTTTCCAAATATCCAGTCACAAGGGAATTGAAAATTATATTAACCGTTAGAACAATATACATACCATACGTGTGTATGTCGTATGTGTGTATGTGTGTGTGTGTGTGTGTTAGGCTGTATATTCGTTTATTTAAGGAAATGATTTCATTTACTAACAAAAACTACTGTGTGGAACACTCCTATGACCTATAACAGTAACCTACAATTACTTGTAGCAGTAACAAACAATTGGGTCAAAATCTTTATCAAATACTTATCAACATTTTTACTTCGAGACATATTTTGTAGTTAATGATGATTTAAAGAATTGCTCGGGAATTGCATAAGGATCGACGAGAATAATTTTGAATCTTTTTGGCAATAACGGGAGGATCACTGCTGTTATAATTTCTGTTATCGGTTTCAGTATTAGACCTATTATTAATCCATTTAACATTCATCACTTTTACGTCAGTAGCGCTTTTACTTTTACTTACTTTCCTGATCGTGATATTTTAAATTGTGTTTCTCTAAAGTATGAAGTTGGACTTGATCTTACCGTTTCTGCCTTTATCCAGTCGTGTTTTATAAATATTGTTAACTGCGTCTAAACCATGGATTAAAAATTAAATTATTCTCATCTCAAATACATCTCATTATACATTTCATTAACTATCGAGTACGGCCTCTATTAACTGTGGTTTCCGAAATGAATAAATATAGACTTTTCACTTGCACAATACAATTTTTTTATTCAGTTTCAGAACAAAAGTAACTCTACAGAACCTTAGGTCCACATGAAACTTACCACCTCTTCTTGCTTAACATAACTCTTCTTTACCTTTCAATAATGTTTTAGAAAAACTTTGAGACTGTTACAAGTTTTGTAGAAACAGGATTTCAGTATTATTTGTTGATCTAAGCATTTTTAAGGGCGTCTTATTGCACTGAAATATTTTATAATTACATTAAGTTACACTTTTTAGACATTAGAATGTTTAAATCAAGGTTATGACTTATATAGTTATTAATAAATACTGAAGATCCTACCCGTTCTTTAAAACTGATTTTACTAAAACTCCTTGGTTTAATTGTTGAGGATTTAGGAATATTTATTAGGCTATATGTTTTCTTAAACATTAACTAAAATTCTTAATGTTTGAAAACAATTAATATAATAAAAAACTAATAATTTTGGTCTAAAATCTCGAAGCGACACAGAGAAGGTCGCTTCCCTGTTTGAAACAACTGTATTTGTTCATTATATAGTCTATTATTTCAAATATTCTATGAACTAAATATTCTGTACACCGTTACAAAAACGTTTGAGTCGTAAAATCGTTACGGATGGTTTTTATTAGGCCTACCCTGTGATTACATTACGACCAAAAAAATAAAATTCTTGTAAATATTTCAGAAATTGTGTATCACCGAATTCTAAAAGACACAAAGGCCACGTGTTTTTATACAATTTTACGACTAAACAATGATTCTCATTGCTATATTCACGTGACACAATGAATGTGTTACAGTTACATTAATGTCCAAACGCTACTTAATACAATCAGCTGTTCCAGTCAATGTCACTACTGGTTCAGCACTACTTGTTTATTACAACTATATTTCAGTCATTAACAATTCAAGCACAACATGCAGAGATAACATTCGCAATTACAAAAATTATAGACAATTTAAATGTCAACGAGTGCTTCTACATTAACAAAGAATATAAGTCCGGAAAACACTTACGCTATGTTGATCGTGCTGGTGAGGTCTTGTGACTGGTAGGCCTACTGCAATGCAATCACTTTCTACTGTCCGAATGACTTCATGTTTAGTCACTCGCTAGCCTTCTCACCGCGCCCAGCAATCTACCGCTCTGGCAGAGAAAGCTGGCTGCTTTCTGGAGAAAAAAATTATATCTCCAACAGCAGACTCTGTAGTTTGCCGTTTAATTTTACGTGTCCGCTTGAGCTTAATGCTTTGTTGTACACTATAACGAGCAATTTGTCACTTTCTAAAATTATTATGCACTGCACTCCTCTTGCCTCCTGAGGAAAACGGTACATTATATAAACACGTCGATGAAGGAAAACGATCAGTATTGGTGTAACCTTCGAGGACTAACAAATTAATTAGTCCTTTGTCATTCGTGTTCTGATTAGTTCTGCTTTATATAAAACGAAGCATTTTTTTTCCAGTTAGCAGACATTAACTCCTTTCTCGTACTGTACACATAAAGCTACTGCTGTATCTCATTTTGCTCGCCAGAGGGTTCTGTCAATCCACTCTCTTAGTTTAAAACCTCTTTTTTCCATCGGGGTTGAAACACTTGCTTGGAGTGACATTTGCTCGTAGTGACACTTGCTCGGGATGTACGTGTGCTTTCAACGAGATGATAAAACGCGTGCACAACACACACACATATAAGACACATGTGTATAACAATTACTTCATTCTTACAGTCTTATTTAATTAATGTATAGACAAAGTTCGAATCTTACTAGCCGAACAAGGAGATTCTTATTTTTCCACTAATGTGTATATAATGCTAAATTCTATTCTTGGTGTGCGTGCTTCTTTATCTGCGAAATTATAGTAAGAAGGCCTGTATTATCAGTTTAAATTATAATAGTTTAAATTTTATTAAGGAGAAGGCTATAAGAATAAATAGTGGAGAAAGGTGTGTGCATGATTTTTATTTTAATTATTAATAATTTATTATAATTTCTTAAGGAGATATTTAGCTACAGTGTGTCGTTTCCAGAGAACGTCGTGGAAAGGTTTTATAATTCCCGGAAATTTTTTTGCCTTGTTTTTTAAATAATTGTTTTGTTTTTTAATACCTTGATATACTTGGTTCTACCTCTTTTACCTTTTTCTATTTGGAACCTTCTTTAACAAAGTTCAGGACCAACGATCATCAGGAATTCGTTCGTCATGGCGATACCGTATGAGACGCTTCATGCTTATGGTATCTAATATTTCTCTAATACACACACTTGCCTCCTAACGTCTTTTTTTTTCTAATGATTTGTAGCCTTGACTCTCCTGAAAACCTTCTCCGAAAGTTTACCTCCGCGCATGCAGCTTTTGAGAATTTCTGTGATTTTTCTCCCAAGTTTGAGAGCCAAACACTAGCTGTCTAAGGTAGCAAACTGAATCATCTTCTTGGGTTTGTGGGTTAACGACATGAAGTGCCATTTTAAAATTATAAAAACCTGATCATGTGGGATGGTTCTAGGAGGAATTTAATTGCTGAGTGAAATGTTCGTACACAGAGCGGGTTGTCGTTCGTACTGAGACGATGTCGTAAATCCAACCACTCTATGTTTGAGTAAAGTGGCCTTTGCTGATCTAAAACGTTTTATAGTGAGTGAATTGAAACGGTTATTCGTACAAATAATGAGACTGAACAAGCCTATTCTTACAACAGTACGGTCAACACCCTTTATTCAATATCAACTTGCTTAGTTTTATTTTGATTTTTATTAAACACAAAAAATTACCAAATAAAAACTATACTGCTGTTCTAGGACAGGCGTACGAGATGCGTTGTAGTACGCGATGTTTCTCAGCTGCGTCACGGCATCTCGTCCATTGTAGCCTACTCGTAACCTAGTAGTGGCTCTTCACTATTGCAATGAAGACTCTCGTTTTCACTAGTCATGTTTTTGGTTCCAGGACTAACAAAATTTAACACGCTTTAACGAGCGTAGTTGCTATTATGCAATTTTTCGGTCGAGTAACCGCTCGTATTAACCACCGTTGAAGATGACATAATGTGAACAGTGGCAAATGTCGGCAGTTTGTAACATGAATGTAAATACTGAGGCAGCGATGTGCGGATGTACGTAATCGATGCACGTGATACACACACGTGCGCGCGAAACATGCGTAGGCCTACATAACTAGTAAGCTCCTTGAGCTGCAGAACTCGCTTACCATTTTGAACGCAATACAGTTATTATTACATAAATTTCTATACTAGATAATTTTTCAATCATGATAGATAATTTTACAAAAGTAGTATACTATTAACATTAGTAAAATAACAATTGTAAGTAGACAATCACACAACAGACACAAAAAATTAGAAACTATTATATCGGTTTCTTTTTAGATACATTAATAACCATATTGCCTAAAAGACAAGTAATTTAGTCACAGATTTAAGTTAACGTATGTTTCCATAGATATCTATAGGCCCATATGTAATAATTTTTACAAATCTACACAACTGATGGCAATATGCAAGGGTTTTGGCAAACAATGGTTACAAACTTTGTCAAATTTAAAAGAATAATGAATTTATATTTTGAATAAAATTCCTCATAACCGAATGTTTCACGTAGACATTTACAATTTTCTTAAAATTTTAACTTCCATTTTAAGCCCGTGGTGGCGTCAAGTTACAAAATTTTCAGAGTCATGGATTTTTACCAACTTTTTCAAATTTGTAGTCCCTTTCTTGTGATTTTAGTGCTCTAAAATGTTGAAATATAAAAATCTGAAGACAATATTCAGATATTGGTTAAAATTTACTTTAATTATAAGAATTTTTACGACTTCCTTATAATTTTGACCTCACACATTTTTGCCTTTCACTCGGTCTATTTTATTGGGGGAGAGGATCAATGTCAGAAACAATAGAGGCCTGTAGGATATAAGTATGGCATGTATATCGAGTTTTATGTAAAATCGGTTGATGTATTCAACAGTTATCACAAGACTTACTCCAAACAGATAGACGGACAGACAAACAAATGAAAAACGGTCAAAAGTTAAAACTGAGAACTCGTTTCGAGCGTTCAATAATTACATTAAAACTAAAGTATATAATAACTAAACTACGAGAGATGAGAGTAAAATAGTGATAAAATACTAACTCAGTCAAAGCTTTTGGTATATGTTAAAGCAGCATTGTAATGTCTAAGAGAATCGAGACATTTACACTCACTCCATTACTACGGTAAAAAAATAGGACACAGACTTTTACTATCAGCAGTGATTGTGTAAGTTCATTCTGTGTTATTGAAGATATTTAATTTATTATGTTTTTATTTACATTTTAAGTTACAAATTGATATTTGTTCTCAGTTTACGATTTCTATGTTTACACGCTACAACGTCTCGTTTGTTTTCCACTAATTTTATTCACATTAACGTCACATGCATTAAATTATTCACATTAACGTCACATGCATTAAATTATTCACATTGTTTTTCTATCTCAACTATCATTAAGTAGTATGTGGGTTCTTCTACGAAAGTTGATACATTTACATTCTTCATTTAGTTTTCTGTCTATGAATACATTTTTAATACGTTCTAACAGGTTTTTCTTAATACTGTACATATTTCTAGATCACCCGTGGTCTAGTGACTAACGTTCTCCTACGGACAGTGTCAACTCAGCATCGTAAGGCTAAGTGGGTAGCTGCAATATGCAGTTTCTCGTGACAGGGAATGTTGAATCTCGAGTCTAAACACAAGCCTTTCTACCGTCCACAAGTCTGTCGCGCTAAGAAATTGTAACTTTTGCCCACAGTCCAAGAGGCGACCTTCGAAAGCTTTCCTTTCCTTCTATCCTCAGATTGTTTCATCCTAGTACGCTGTGGACGCTGCTTGTCCTTGGTTCCTTGGTCACCGGCACAGAGACTCTGCCTCGCGGAGAGCGACCGACGCATCACGGCGTCTGCTTAATGAGCTCGAGACAGGTGACATCTGTTGCCTGAATCGGTACCAGCACTAGTACCAGAATAAAAGTTTTTTTTTCTCCCCCGCCGTCTAGCGAATGAAGTGTTGGCTATTTCCACTCCAGTTTTAGGCTACCCGTTGACTGTACCAGCACTAAGTTATCTTCTGGCAACCATTAGTCTCGACTCAGATGCTGCAATCCTGCCACGGTTGCAAAGACACCTCGTTGTAGCTCAAACAAAGCTACAAAAGCTCTGCGCATCCCGCATCTGCAAGCATTTCCATATACCCGCCTCCCTTACGGGATCTGGTAAATGGGTAGCTGGATACCTTGTTGTAGACTGTGTTGGTATACTTGTACTTATACAAACCTTTCGTAAATTCTCAGACTGTTCACCAACGTAACTTCGACACCAATAATCTCTTCAGTGAAACATGTCAGATGAACATTATTTTATAAACAAGAAATAAATAAAAACAATACTAAATTAACTTCAACATTTTAGTCATCGGGTGGTTTACATCCTCACGCCAGCGTCATCAGAAATGCTGGAACGACTACTTCACCAATCAAGATTGTATGTAGCCTATATACTTTTACAAGGGATCTGTTTCATTATTCGTTTAAAAGTGTCTACTGAAGAAAGTAATGAAAGTAATAAGATTCCAGTAGTTCTTAAACAACTGGAGCATAGTTCACATAAGCCTACGGTGTGTTAAACAGACCGTTAGAATAAACGTAGATGACACATGCACGCGTAGATCTATAATAATTAATGCTTGTTAAGAAAACAATCTATAAAGAAAATAAGTCATTGTCGTCGTCGTCGTCGTAATCGTCATCATCATCATCACCGACATTATCATTACCAGCATTTCTCTGTCCATAGCTAAGCATGTGTCTCCCCAGTCATTCCATGGTGATTTCCATCCTGAACGATTGTTGCACTATTCATTGCAACAGTACTTAACCAGACCAATCCTCTATCGTAACCTCTTTATGCTTTTTCGCTTCTAGTCCAGCAACGTACGCCCGCCACTTTGCCTCTATTTCCTGCCCATTTGTAAGCGACATCCAATATTATAATTTAGTTGACGCCCATTCAATTGTTTCCTTGTTTGTCTATTTTTGTTATTAATATCAAAACTGGTCAAGAGTCTCGATGTCAGAAAAGGTCAATGTCACCAATGGCAAAGAAAGCGGAAGAATTTGGGAGGTCGGATTTTAGTGAAGGCTGGAGGACCTAAGGTGGCAGCCCCCCACCGGACTTACCTCATAAGACGCCTTTAGGGGACATACAGACGCACTCAAATGCTTCAAGAGGAAAAAAAAGGGACGGGTTTAATATAATTTTAATATAATATAATTTAATATAATTAATATAATTTAGCCACATGGAGTGCCAGAGGATTAAGTGGGAAACAGTGGAATTAGTGGAAAAGCTAAAAAAAAAGGAAAACAATTATTGTAGTAGGCCTACTAATGGAAAAGAAAATGATACTTAAGGTAACACATGATCTTGTAGATTATAAATTAATTCATAGTGGCGTGGAAAGAAAGCAGTGAGTCTGAAAATCAACTAAATACAAAAACAAGAAACTATTATGAATATGGAATTATGAGATGTCACAAACAAGTAAAGACAAATGGATGGCATACCTACATTTTTTACGAAAAAATACTGCTGAAGAGAAAGAAATTTATCACGAGGCAACAGCACACGTTACAAGATCAGTGTGGAAGCACACGGAGAAAGGTAGAATAGGTTTGTCAGTGGAATGAGAATTATGTATATGGAAGATAAGATTTTGCAAATAAAGTGAAGTGCCAATTAAATAAGTAATTATTGTTGAAATGGAGAGAACACTGCCTGCAGCTTTGGTATAACCTGATAAACCGACAAAAGAAAGCATAAGCATAGATCAGCAATCATATATCATATAACTATAAAATAAATTAATAGGGCGCTAACAAAATCAAAGAAAGCTCCTGGAATGGAGAGGAATAATATGGGGTGAATTAAAAATGGAGACCTAATATTCAAACATATGTACCTACGAGGCCTAAACAATTGTCTGCCTCAAAAGAGAATACCTAAAACGTGGAAAGTAGCAAATGTTACGTTGATATTTAAAAGATGAGGCAGAACTAACCATCGAGGTGACAGTGTCCTAAACTGGTGTTGTAAAGTGTATTCCAAAATTGTAAACATCAGATTGAAAGCGATAAGTGCGACATTGTTAGCGGAAGAACAGAATGAATTCCGAAAGAGGCTCGTGCATAGTTAACATCTATAGCATTAAAAACGTCAGTGAATAACGGAGTGACCGTAATTTGGAGGCTTATATGAATTTCGTCGATTTTATGAAGACTTTTCACAGAGTAGATTACAAGTGCCTTGGAATATACTAAAAAGTATGGAGCACCCACATCTGATAGTACGGTTTTTATACAATGAGTGCAAATACCAAGTAAGGGACCGAAGTGTAGCTGAGATATAATCATCATAAACGAAGGGTGGAGACAGAGAAGCAGTCTGTCTCCTACGTTTTTCATGTTTTTACTTACAAATGGAAGCACAAAAGGTTACCACAAGTGCACCGTTAGGACCAAATGCACCGTACTACGGATATTTTTTTTGCAATTGACTTTCTTTTAATTAAACACTAAGAGATTATACCATGTTACAATTATCAAAAATTATATTATATCGTTTATAAACTAGTTCATAAACTAAACCGAAATGGTTTCGGCATATAATTTAAAGGTCTTCATTGACAAAACCAACATTATGGTATTCCACTTTACTTGTCCAGTACAACAATGACAGCCGTCATGAACAATTATTACATTTTAATTAAATGGGCTGTGATGATAACTGTGACTTTCAGGAACTCAAATAACAAATTCCGTAAATTTTAAGTCATGTGGAACAATAGTGAGAACTTTAAATGAAAAGCTCTACAAGGAACACAACTGAAATAGCTTGAAATAGTTCGTAGCTGTATCAGTGTTAATGTATGGTGGAAGCGCATCCTGGATATTCACTACGAAAGATGTCACTCACATAGGTACAAGACATGGAAATGAAATGCCTTAGGTGTGTGAAAGGGTGTACGAGAGTGAATACGATGAGGAATGAGTAGATCAGTAATGACTTGAAACTTTTTTAATTAACGAACAAGTAAATGAACATAAGGAAAAATGAAGAAGACATCTCGAAATAATGGAGAACAACAGAGTAACCAAAATGGTCTACAGCCACAGATCTGTAGCTAAGAAAGCCGAAACAAGCCACTAGAGAAGAAGTATAGGAAGTGCAGATTTTAGTTTTGTATCATTTGAGAAAGTCGTATTTCTTGAGAAGAACGGAAGAGTAAAAAAGTACGAGTTTGGTATATTCGCTACCGTTAAGGTTATGACTAGTGGGGATCAGAAAATTAACTTGTGCTTAATTGATACAAGTAAATAATATAGCCTATTCATTGTGTGTGTGTGTGTGTGTGTGCGCGCGTGCGCGTGAAAGTTGTATAACCAAAAAGGGTAAAACCTTTTGTACTTGCACAAGCCTACTGGAAACTGGAAACACAGCAGAGTAGTTTGTTTCTATTACGGTCAGAACAGATGGCTTGAAACGGTGAATGTCGACGTACTTTGACATTATGCAATTAGACACAGTGGTCTACTTGTAACTCTATGTTGTAACCGCTGATCTTTTCAGATATGTACGGACACTGATACGCTATACGAGGTAACGTTTAGAAGACAGAATTGTTGTTTCCATCTGTGTTATTTGTTTATCGAAGAGTGGTGTTGAATTGCAGAAAATAAAGCACGGAATACATGTTATTAAAAACAACGAGAGTAAATATATCTAACCTATTTAATAGACTTAAATCTGATTACATTATTAAACGTACGAAATTATCTTTAAAGTGTTTAAGACTTAACATAATTATTGCATATATAATTAAATCGACTGCTTATAATATCAATCAATATAGTTAATAAGTTACTGTTTTGTAATCAACGTTCTTAAACTTAAGAAGAAAGTTACGACTTTTCCTAATCTTCCTCAGAAGGTTAAACTATGAAGATAAAACGGAATGGTGAAAACAACGATAATGATGTGTTTAACTGAAAATATAAAGGCAATTTTATTTATTGATAACTGAACTGATCATAAAGGTAATTATTATTTTACGTTGAATACGCCTTGTTTATTTAAACCAAATATATTTATTTACAGCTCTGTAATAATGAGCAGTTTTCGAGTTTGTAGTTCACCTGATTACAAGAGGCACTCAGCGCAGGTCGCATGATCAATACCCTCCGGTGTGAGAGCTCAAGCACACCGGCCGCCAATAATCGGCTGTTACGATTAATATAATGAATTCCTCCTATCTGCTATCCAGAATTGAACCGCTACTCGACTGAATCAAATTAAATATTGTATATAAAGGTATACAGTAGTTTAATAACTGATATACAATTTATTCCTATAAAATGTGTTTTTATATGTAAACTGATACGTGTCTGCTATATGCCACATACAGCTGAGAACTCAATTGCAGCAGAACAGTGCTGATGTAGGCCTATATATCCTTACGTATATTTTGTTGTTCTTTATCAGTTTCTCATCTATTATACAACAGGTTTCCAATTATTTACAAAAAAATACATTTCTACATTTCACCATAAACAGGGTCCTTACCGGTGACATCAATATATCTAGGCCAACTCAACACATATTTACTAGTTTTTTTAATGAAATTGGTTTCCATTTTTGTGTTTACATATAATATGATTGTAATATGCACATACAAGATACTGTAAATTCCTTCTTCTTCAGCCCAACATGACCCCTAGCTTCCAACACCAATCTTCTCTAAAGTATCCTGTCCATTTTCATCTCAGTGTAACCCCTCACATCCATTCTTCTGATATCTTCTAGCATATCATCCAACCGTCTTATCCTAGGTCGGCCCCTCTTTCTGCTTTTATAGACCTGCACCTTCAGAATTTTCTTTGGCATACACTGATTATCCATCCTCTCTAGCTGATCTAACCATTGTACTCGTTGAGCCATTATGAATCTTACAATGTCTTCGTGATTCAATAGCTCATCAATCTCTTGGTTATTTCTGATTCTCCATTTGTCATCTTCTTTAACTGGGCCATAAACGCGTCTTAAGAGCTTTCTGTCAAACCTACATCGTCGATATTGACGTCTTACTGAAGGTCGTTTTGTATATGATTATACAAATTCTACTTCATCGTGTTCACATAGTATTGAATAGCATTAATGGATGTGATTAAATTTGTGCATCATAAACTCGCGTGTTCTTTGATAAAAATTGTAATCAACCTATCCTGTGACTCTGGATTTGTTCAAATATTCTTGAATCATGGCTTTCTTTTCCTCTATGTAAAGTTAATAGGACTTTACAATACAACACAGTGTACAAATGAGAGAATATAACACATAATAAATATTACAATGCTATATTTTAATATAAAATTACAAACAATGTACGTTTTCATTTCCGCAGTTGTGTGTTTTCTTAGCCACTCTTTACATTGTTTGAAGCACAGTGTATGAGGTGTTCTTTTTATACTGTAATTTCCATTAGTGACAGAAAAAAAATAATCATAAACTATTAGCTAAATAATCATAAACTATTATAATTAAATTTTATTTTTTTTAAAAGGTTTTCAGTTAACTTTGTGTTGTTTCTAAATCTTGATTCACACAGTTACTGCGAAGGGTGTGCTTGTTCCATTTTCATTAGTCTTCAATCTTTCACACAAATTTGGAAACTGAAATTCTTATCTCCACTTCGAAGTCACTAAGAACCTGATAACTGTCATATACTGAACATTCTGATTTACGTAAATACGACATTGTAAACAGAAACAAGCCACATAAAACCCTGTCAGCTGCTTCAGTATACTTTTGCTTTACCAGTGTCTACAATTCTGGCAGAGAAAATGCTACAAACTTAGATTTCATGATGTAGATGAAATATTAGTAATTGTTGTTGATATAGATATAAATATTGATGGGGTCTCAGCGTTGAACGAGTCTGTGATTCAGTTGTGGTGCTTTACTTTTTCTGTAAAGTACTGGTCAAATTGAAGAACGAGATGTCTGAACAGACACGGAGCAGTGCTCTAGGCTTCGTCCAACTGGAAGTCATTTCCTGTCAAAAGCGTAGCGTAACAAACTTTATGGCCGACCCTTAAAGCGGTTAAGCTTAGGACTTCTGTTCAAAAATAATTAATTTTAAATAGGCCGAAATGGGACGGAATCTGGTAAGACGGCAACTTCGACCCAAAACTTGTCTACAACTTGCAAGTCATACGAGTTCGTCAAGTAAGGTAAGTGAAAAGAAAACAACAAATACTAACTAATCAGGGTGAATTATATTTATTTTTTTAATATACTTTCCTTTTAGCTTGACACACTAAGCCCAACTATGTCCCAGACTCATTATACAAATTTTAATAGAACAATTTGTCCAACTCTTCAAAATAGCCATTCACAGTATCGAATACTTCACTATCTCCAAAAGATTTCTTTCCTTCAAGCCAGTTGTTCAGTCTCGGGAATAGGTGGAAGCTAAGGAGGCTAAATCTGGCAATTAGCACAGTTTTGGAAGAAATTCGAACCTCAATTCAACCAGTTTGGCCAAAGCCGCTGCGCTGGAAGTGTGATCCGCGCATTGTTATGATGAAAAGTACTTTTCCTTTGGTTTGATGCGGACGCGATTTCTTGATTTCATCTTTCAAACGTTCCGATAATGACTAATCCTCCATTTCACCCACCTCTGTTAAGATTTTAACGATAGTCAACCCTACCAAGGAAGATAAGCTGTTTCACGAAGCTCAGTTAAAGATAACTGACGTAGGCCTTAAAGATAGACCTTAAAATTAGCTTGGCGTCATTAATGTAGGCCTACGTTGTTTCCTGTGATCCAATCGTGTAACATTTTTGTTTAACATAAATCAAATATACATGAACGTATTTGTTTGGTTTCTATGATCAGAAAATTGATTTTGCTTGTTTTCTGTTTGTTCATTAAATAATTTATTTTATTTCCACTTGCTGTATATACGTATATAATAAAAACTATTGTGACAAGCAAAAATGGATCAAAGAAAAAAGTTAATTGTTCTATCTCAACGACCACACCTTCTGCCAAAATTTTCCTGAAAACGGCCCCCACGTCTATAGGATTGTAGTCAAAAAAAAATTTCGGAAAGCACTGGGAGTCCTTCCGTTTGCAAAAAACATATTTTTTTCCGTCTACACTCTACATACTGAACCCATACCGCATGTGACGGACCCCTGCGCTCGCTTCGATCGTCCTACATAGGCATCGAAGCCCTTTCGAAGGCCCTTCGGACGCCTATTGAATTTCGGATTAGTAAAAGTATCACTCATGTGTCACAGCTATCGAAGCATTAGATCGCAACGCTCGGCTCTTTAACGAGCCGTTTCTGGTCGCTCCGCACGCAGCTAAGAGGATATTACATGTGCTAATCCGAGAAAACTTCGTGCGTAAACAAGCGTTTCTAAATTCGCTCCCTCCCTGGAAAGCGATTCAATACCTCGACTCCTAATGCTTTCTGAAAAAGTACGTTTGCCTGCATTTGAGTAAGTCCGAAATTATAGGACGCTACAGGTTTTCAAAAAAAGTTACTCTCAGAATTCTTGAAGAACTGAAGTTTAACGGGCACATCTTCAATAACGGAATAAAACAAATACAAACTACCAAAAAAAAATGTATATAGAAATACACTTGAGAAACAGCAGATCATGAAACTCGAATGCCGCCCTACAGATAGTTTTCAAATTATTTAAATTTGTAAGCATATCTAAGCAAAATCGATCATTTTAGGAAGCAGCATAGTCGTGTTAACGAGCGTTTTATTAACCGGGTTCGAACGGATGTTGGTGAAACGGGTAGTAAGATAACGACGGTTAAAGTTATATTGCCAGTTAAGAAACGGAACGTTAGGAAGAAAATTAACAGACGTTCGTGAAACGGGGAACTAACTAATACTAATACTCACCAGCTGTTTTTCCTATTGTAAGTCAGTTAATGAAAATCATGTCCCAAAAATACAAGTGGTCATAATGGCACGCCTCTAGGTGTCCATTGGTTTAAGTGTTCGTTTGTCGCAATTGTGTGGTCATGAATCGGCGAAAAGTTTATTTTGGATTTTGCTTTTCAAGTGCTCTAAGTCTGAGATTACTCACCCATTAGAACAATTCGTGTAGAATGTTGTGTAAGTGAATACAATTAGTTGAAATGCTTATTATCTCAGCTACGGTCTATCTACTGTTAGCCAAATGCTGTTCATCTTCGCAACACGTTCAGTCACCTTTAGCCTACTTACCCAAGCGTGAAAGGATTTAAACGACGCTGCAGAGTCGTCATGAATTGTGTTTAACTTGCGTTTTTATTTGAGTAGCTGTTTTCCCATTCGAAAGATAGAATTTAATGACTGTGCACCAACTTACTTTTTATGCTTTTTACCAAAAATTTCTGAGAGCGTCTTCGTTAGCGAACTGCCAAACAAAAACTAAGTATAATACTGACATGAAATTTACTTTCTGTTCATTTCAACACTAGAAGAAAACAACCGACAAAGAATGTTTTTAATAGTGCTGCCATCTGTGAGTCATTTACTTTATTATCAAACCGCTCTCCTACGAACACATTGTCAATAAAGTTTAACTTGGCTTCCAATGACAGACGTTAACTTCACGGTTTTAGGGAGCGTCTAGAATTTAGATACCTTACAAGTTTCACTTTCCGCGATAAAAGTTACTTTGGCGTAACGATTAGTGCATCACATCAGTTACATATGGAACGTTCTCGTGGATCTTAGGCATCCCCGAAAAAATCCGTCATCTGTTTCCTAGCAAGTCGACAAAAACAAGAGATTGGTACATTTATCTAGTAATAACTTACTGCTTAACTGTTAAGTGTTAGAATTAAAACATTCGTAACATCCGCCTAGAGAATCCGTTGAAGCACACACCGAAACGTAGACAAAAGGTCCGATCTTCACATCGATGATCTACAGGTCGACGGTTAGAGAACGCAAAGAACTATTATAAACCTTTACATATTTTCATGTGTATCCTAAATACGTAGGTAGAATTCTCTGTCTTTGAATTATAGAAGCAAATAAGATACACAGAAAGTCAGAAAGAAAAGTTAACGCGTGAACTTTATACTCAATTCACTGTTTTCTTATGGGAAATAAATAATGTATTTTGTGAACATTTAAATAAAAAGCCTGGTTATTTTGTATGTCCATTGTTATCTTACAAAAGAACGTTGTTTGTGTGTTAACTATAAGACTACTGACAACCAACATGCAACGTAATGAGCATAATTCAAATCTATATTCCGCAAGAGGTGTTTAAACAGTCGTGGATTAAGAATCGGTCGTTAGTCACTTATGTTAATACATCTGTCACCCGTCCGTCAACTAACCTAACGTTTAATAATTAATGAGGAGTTGAAAACTTTTTCTCACATGTTTTCCGAAAATGGCATCCATGACGCAAAGCAGCGTTTCACCGTACCATAAACAACTTTTTCAACGCGATTTCTGCGAATGTTTATCGCACACTTCTTACATTAATACAGTCCTCCTATACTTCCGGAAATAGGAAATGAATAAAGTAACTATATAGCCGTAGGGAACAAACGTGTATATCAAATGAGTTGCTAATACCTGTCACCAAGAATGGTATTCACGTCTGTCAGGCGCTGTCATCATCCTACTCGTAAAGTATCAGGGATTACCGAATTCTTAATTTGCGGTCTCCTGAATCATCAAGGTTTCCTTCCCTGGAGATCTTTTTCCGGTTGACTTCTTCCATATTTATCAACGTCAAAAATCTATAAATATATTTTGTAATCATTTTAACGTGCGGTGATTCAGTTAAGTCGTAAAGTCTCCTCATTTACTTATCGACTCCCGCATGTAAATAACACAGGTATGTCAAAAAACATCTTACTCTGGTAGTCAATTTACTTTCACTATTCTTTTCTTCATTTTGTGTTCTACATATTTAGGCTATTAGTTTATTTTCCATATTTCATTGCAGTTTGTTTTGATAACGTTTTGAGTCACACAAGCTAAAGAAAATAAATAATCTTGCTCTAAAAATTAACATTACGTAAATAAAAAGTAGCATACCAATGAGGCTTGAATTTACAATTTCAATACTGGAGAGTTTTCTATTAAAGAAAAGCTAAACTAAAGATTTACTAGGGTGTTTTATGTTGTTCGTCAACTCTCTATATTGGGAGAGCCAATAAAAATAGCTCCCAAACCACCAATAGGGATTCAGTCGTCAGAACTCTTTGATTCAATCAAATAAAATCTCAGTGAGTACTTAATGTTTTTCAGACAGTACTTGAGAACAAAATGTAGTGTTTGGCAATATTTTTAGATGTACCTGAACATTCGACTCAGTACAGGAATGAGAGCTGCTATTATGAAACTTCTCATACTATTATGAAACAACAGACCCGCTGAAGCTCGAACCTCATTATGGAAAACTGAATTAGAAATAGCCTAAAGCGCTACAGAATTGTAAAGGGGTGACAATACAAGTAGCTCGTAGAATATATGTATTCCGACTGCTTGTCAAAAAATAAGATTAAAAACACAGAGGAAAGTTTTGAACGCTTGTAGAAGGGACTCTTTTAGTGAAGCAACAAGATGCTTATGTTTGTACATGAAAACAACTTGTATGAAACAGTGAGATGACAATTCAATTGTGTCGTCTGAATTATTCTAATATGACCAGTTCAATGTTTGAAACACAAGGCTAGACGACAACATTGGCGAAAGCATCAAGGTACGTAGACAATAGAAATCCATGGCGGTCACGTGGAAATGGTGCCCAGTCGACCTCTGTTTTTGCCTTCCTGCTCACACACGTGCACACGTGTCCCGTAGTCGTCACGCAGGATTACATACTGACTGGACAACAGTGGCTGTTTATTATCACATTAACAGCTGTTGTTCTGGTCGTTGCCTGCATGTAGACGAATATTACTTACTACATTTTCGTAGAATCCACCGACTCCTATTGTACTCTACCATGAGTTAATTTATACCCAAAGCAAAGGCACAAGGAAAATCGCGTGTGTATGTGTTTAATTATTTCTTTGTTCAGAAAAAAGTTTTCTAAAATGCAATTAACTTTATCAGTTTGCATATGTACAGTTTACTAAGTTATTATTAAATTTTAACATTATTATTTATAACTGTATAACGTCATAAACGCTTTAAAATGAACTTATTTGAAAGCTCTGATGTTGTTAGGTAATTAATATTATAATGAAATGTACATAATAGAGGAGGTCTAACGCTTACATTTTGGAAAACTTATTCTGAATAAAGTAAAAAGTATGTGTATGTCTTACATACTCTTACTTAAAATATATGTACGTACGTATTCATAAATAAATGTGTGTGTATTTGTGTGGTGTGTCCGCGCGCGCGCGCGCGTGTCTGTCTGTCAGTTGTCTGGCTATCTGCCGTTCAGTCTGTGTTAATACAGTCTATGCACTCTACGTAATGTTAGTTTTATTAAAATATGATAATTGTTTTCATTTAATATTATATTTATAATGAAATAAATGAGAATGTTAAAAAATAATGTAATAATAAAATAGTAATATTATTAGTTAATAAAATTTATTAATTTAATAACAACGAATAATTTAATACAGTGACTTACGGGAATACCGATGTGTGTGTGTGTGTGTGTGTGTGTGTGTGTGTGTTGTGTGTTGTGAACGCCACTGGGTCGTGTGCCACGCACTGCTGTTCCTCTTTAGTTAATCCAAGTCAAGTCTGTCTTCAAGGCTTCAATCGCCTGAACGTTTCTAATACCATCATGCAGAACACTGAGGTCTGTCTTTCTTCTTCTTTCCCAGTGGCGTCTACTGGTATATAAAGGTGAGTGGTAGGGAAACGCTCATGGCTTACCCCGGCCATATCAAACGTCTCTGGATCCTGTCGATAATTTTCTACCCAGTATTCATTCGAATTGTAACTTCTTCATTTGTTGTTCCCTCTAATGTAGATTTGTCTTTAAATAATCCATTTCTTCCGCACAAAGTCTTCCTTTTCCTGTTCAGTAGCCATACTTTAAACTATACACAGAATAAAATCTATAATTATTTGTTATGTTTTTGTTGTTGTTAGTCATACTAGAATTTTACTAGGCTTTTATAAATAAAACTTAATCAAACTCTTCCTTTCCTTGAGTTTTTCTGTTCCGATTCGTTCTGTCGTTTTACGCCTCGAGATAACGTAAACTCATTGGTTTCAACATGTTCGTCGTTTATGATCTCTATATTTACTCCACGTGAAACGACGATACTTATAAAAATGATTACGTTATTTTCATAATTACTACAATTGTAGCGCCAGACTTACGTTTTACAAGAAACTGTCGTTTACCCATGTGTCGGCGAGTGTTCAAGACAAACAGCAGCTGAAGAGGCCTATCGCGTATGACGAGATTATATCGGGATAATTGACCGCCGCCTCCTAACACGAAAATTTTCCAAGTTCCCGGATAAACAAAAACAACGATGTCATAATTTATTTATCATTTATTTATTTACTTTTACTGTTTTGGAGTGACTTAAAACTAGATGTTGTATACGTAATAGCAGTACGAGCATTACAAGATTTGTAGAAGAACAAACGTAAGCGTCTGTTACAGAAATAATAAACAAGAAAACAAAAATTTGTAATTTAAATGCGCGTCATGTAGTATTACAATACTTGCTCTTCATGTGCATGCATTAGCATAACAGAGCGTTGCACTTTATTGTTTTATTTCCACAGCTGGTCTGCTGCATACGGTGTGTGTGTGTGTGTGTGTGTGTGTGTGTGTGTGTGCGTGTGTGTACGTTTGTTGTAAGTACATCAGCAATGCCATAACAAAGGTTTTCTTAAACAAAGGTTAAGAAGTTGAAACTGCATTAGAATTAGTTGTGATTACATTTTGAGGATGTTACTCATAAGTATGCGTAATACACACTTATATTACATAATGTAATATGTTATTCTCCCCCTTCTCTCTCTCACTCTCTCTCTCTCTCTCTCTCTCTCTCTCTTACACACACCCACCCACACCATACTAGCAATACTGGGTAACGATGGGACATGTAGGCATATATAATCAAAAGGAATGTCTACTATAATACCTACATCATCGATTAATAATCCCTAATAATCGGTGGTAGCAAAAAAGTTAAACCTACATGTAAATTTAAATACAGCATCATATCAGTGTCGTTATTTAATTACAAAATTAAATAGTCTTATTTGTCTTAGGTAGTTTCTGCATTTTGCTATTACCCTGACTGCATCTTTTATGTTTCGCTATTACATGTGTATGGGGCGTAGAATTTAAGAACGTCTGAGGTGGAGGTGTTGGTGGTGGTGGTAGGCCTGTGTGTGTGTGTGTGTGTGTGTGTGTGTGTGTGTGTGTGTGTGTGTGTGTGTGTGTGTGTGTGTGTGTGTGTGTGTGTGTGTGTGTGTGTGTGTGTGTGTGTGTGTGTGTGTGTGTGTGTGTGTGTGTGTGTGTGTGTGTGTGTGTGTGTGTGTGTGTGTGTGTGTGTGTGTGTGTGTGTGTGTGTGTGTGTGTGTGTGAATATCGTATAATAACTTATATCGTCCAAATTATATATTTGCAGAGAAATTGACCTTTTAATGTTTATGCTTTGTTAAAGTTTTATGCACTGCTTGTACCATACGTAATGTCTGTCTAGAGAAACCCTTCAGAATAAAGGTCATTATCAAAATTAAAAAGATAATGTATCACTTAGTAACAATTAACTACAATCCATTTTTTTGTAAAATTTAATTTAGCAAATCAAACTATAAATTTTTCCATACCAAAAATAAAATTGTTATTGTATGTGCGTTAGTGTTTTTTAAATTTGTGACTTCCTTTAAATTTATGACTCAACTTCCTTTCATCATTCACACCTAATGATGTAGACTCATTGTGTGTGTGTGTGCGCGCGCGCGCGCGCGCGTGTGATATTTCAACTTTAACCTCTCAGAGAATTACGTTTGTAGCTTTTCATTCTGTAGTTCCCCCTCACCAAATTGTACATGCCATGTGAACGCATCAGCTGTAACAACTTTCCTTTGGCATTCTTTGTTCGTCTAACACTTTTGGCAGTGTAGAAGTCAATTACACTGACGAATTTTCTTTTTCAGAATTAATCTATTCATCAGTGAAAACACATGGTATGTGGCAGAACGGGTTGGCACTGCGGCCCACTTGTATGATGGAAACCAGCCTACAGTGGACATCATTTTAGCGAGTAGACTACTGTAATTACCGTCTATCCGGTCTATATTTGATAACTATAAACAAGACTTTCTAATAAGAATAAATAGCAAATAATGGCAAAAAGTGATACGTGTGGGGCCAGAAAATGTTCGTCGAACGAACAATAGATAAACGTGACCATCTTTGGGAAAAGTTGAGGAAGATAGAGAAGTCTTGTGGAACAGTTTTACAGCCTTTTCTCCTACCTGCGAGTATTGCCTCACATCCATGATTTTGGAAACAGAAGATCTAGTTCCTGTTATACTGAGCCGATACGTCTGAATATAGTCATTGTTCATATCACAAATAGGTACTTTTGCTGTTTACAAATGCACAAACTTTCGTACACACACCACTCTCTCTCTCTCTCTCTCTCTCTCTCTCTCTCTCTCTCTCTCTCTCTCTCTCTCTCTCTCTCTCTCTCTCTCTCTCTCTCTCTCTCTAATCTACAAACTACTTCTCTCACGCTTACCCTCAACTACCCTCCCACCAACACCCTAACATACATGTAAAGAAAAAAAGTTATTTTAATTGTGGGCCATTTACTTGTTTACTGGTTTCCGATACACTCTCGATTTTGTACATCGCTCTGTTACATTCATTCATAATTTAGAATGTAATGGCTAGATAGTTTTATTAAGGTGCTCTGCTTATCTGTCTCGAGCAGGTTTACTACAGTTTTCATGAACATATAAATTAATATCCGATGGGGGAATTTGTTCGTCATGTGGATGGTTTGTGTGGACGAAAACAAAAGAATAACCTAGAACTGTTTCTAACAAAGATGACTGTGAGGCAGATATTGTCCGGTATAGAGGAGGTTGTAAAATACTCTTCTTGGGTTTCTTTTAATTCCTCATTCTTTCTGATCACAAAAGCACTTTATAGCAAAATAACAATTTAAATAAATCCATAAAGAGTGATTGGATTACAAACACAATATAGATGAACGTAAGATTAATTTTTTAATTTTAATCCCTCGCAAAAGAAAGAGGTTGCGTGAACTTACGTTAGAATAATGTCACATTTGGTTTATGAAACCCAAGCGTCGTAGGCGGGGAGTCGTGGCTCATCCTACTGTGTTACCGGACATAACACGCTGATGCTATTGAATTCTGTTAAACATCGCTGCGAAGGGATGTAGCAGCGGATGTAGGGTAACACAGCAAGCAATGTGTTGGTGTGAACTGTAATTAAAGTGGCAGAGAGGAGCGAGATGCGTGTTAGTATGGGCAGACGTGACAGAACGTCCATTAACACGCCGAACTGGTGCCCAATTTCAATGAGAAATTTGGAACACGTTCTGCATCTGCTTTGTCACTTGTTATTTATAGAAAGTATTCATTGAAATTTCGTGTATACGTTGAATGTGTTACAATCCTACTGCGCACATCGCCATGTATTCAAGATTAGATCAGATCTTGTAAAAGCAATCGATATTTCTGTTACAACAAAAAATTACCTGAAAGAATTTCCACTGCTAGCTACAGGACAACGAAATTAAACTGGACCTATAAGGATTATTTTTATTCCTACTCAGTCTAGATAAGAATTTCTATCAGTTAAGCAAAGCCTTAACAGAACAGTTGGCAGCAAAATCAACTTCATTGAGAGGAACATCCAAATTTTCTCATCTTAAATTTTTACTGAATAATCTTGTCTCTTGTATGTGTAACGGTCTCTTGTCTCTTGTCTAAATTAATAACTGTCTTTATAATAGTGTTTTTGAGTGTGGATTTGGCCAGCCTGACCATAATACTTCACAGCCTAGGAAAACTGAGTTCATAGCAAGCTTATTTTTTCGTTACTGTTTCGGGAGTGAAATGATGATCTATTTACTATTTACTATTATGATAAATCTCCTTAGAGTTAACATGACAAAGGACAAAGCTTATTTCATTAACTGTCAGAAAATTACTGATTTTCGTTCTTATTGTTAGACGTTGTATAACATTGAAAATGTATTGTTTTTACAACATATTAAAAAAAACTACTATCATAGTATCTAGATTTCGACAAGAAATCAAACGTTGCAGATAGGTTTATGAAATTTGTGGTACTAGTCTCAGTTAAGTGTAATGTCAGCAGACCTATGGAATGTCAATTCCGGAGGGAACATGCAAACTCTAGATAACATTTTTTTTCTGATTAAGTAATATTTATGACATATAAGATAGTTATGACTTACGCGACTGCAGTGGATACAAAACATAATTCGAGGATCGTTGTACAAAGATAGCCTGTGTGCTATAGTGGACAATAAACGTCATCGAGGATTAGACAACAGTACCTATGTTTAATGAAAGCTTTTTGTGTAAAGCATAGTTAACTGTTAGCAAATGTAATTTGTGGAAGATAATTTTTCCCTCAAAAAATTTGAAAAACAGATATGCCTAATATATCTAACAAAAAGGTAAAAGCTTAATGTATAAAGGTAATAATGTTAGGTAAAATGTAGGCCTACCTAACGTATCTATTCTAACAATATTATTTGTTAACTGAAAAATCTGTAAAGGCAGCGGTGACAATTGTAGCTTCTTTCTAATTACGCGAAGCTCTTGTTTCTTAGGTTCGTACACTCTACGTATTTAACACGTCTTCCAACGGTATATAATAAACTGCATGTCTTCATAAAATATGCTACACAAATATAACGTGCAAATCAAGAGCCGTCGTTTTCAAATCAACCACACAAAGCCTGTTAACATTGAAACCAGTAGTAGACAAACAAGGGGACTAAAGATATTCTCGAAATTTCACTCAGTGAGTTGACGAGAACTAAGCGTTTAGCGTAGGCAGTTCAACCAGTTTTGTACAACACTGACGAGTTCTGTTTCCAGTTTGCAGAAGAATCCAGTTGGCGTAAAAGACTACTTTCATTAATCCTAATTAGGAAGTCTAATTATATAAAATAATATACTTGATAATCGACTACGCACTACCACTGTTCACATTCAGAATGAGATGTAAGACGTGATGAAAAATTAATGTTATTATTTAGAAAAATTTCAGAGGTGATGCAAAACCCAGTTACTATAAGACGGAGCTGTACTAAATCGCGCTGGTCTGCTTATTGAAAATGTATGGTCTTCTAGCAGTCAGTTCAGAAGTATACACCCTCATGTAAACCAAACTCTGTAACAAGATAAATTTAAACAGAATAAGTCAGGAGCTTATAAATCAATGGTAACTGTAAACACGATTTTTAATAAAATTGAATTTAACGTAATTAACGTAACTCTGAATTTAACAATTTTCTGTTCTGCGATATGTTCTGATACTGCGGAAATCCTTCTTACCCATTGCCCCCCCCCCCCAAGGGCTTCAGTAGCTCGGAGAGTCCGTTACCGATCCTAAGTTATTTCCTTCCCAGACCTTCACCACCCCCACCATTGTTCGATCTTAAGCCCAGAATGAGAAAGAGGGAAGGTCTGCTGGGCTGTAAGATCGGTCAATGCGCAGAAGGCAACGGAAAATCACTGCGCTAAAACAAACCCAACACACCAGCCAAGGGAACTTCTGGCGAGGCCTTCAAAACGAGATGATGATGTGTTGAATACATGTAGCCATAAAACAATAAGTATCCTTAATTTTTAGACTCTCCAGAAACACCAACAAAGCGAAATGGAAGCAGAAGGTACTGTCTGCCTACACGAACAGGTTCTAAATCGTCTCTTCGGCGTGGACAAGACCTCGGTTGTATAAATAATACAGCAAAATACCATAAAACAGAGTAATTCAGAAGGTAAGAAATAAGTTGAGGCGGGACGGTCATGTATAAGGTATGGGGGAAACCGTCTCCAGAAACTGATCTTTCAATGGAGGATAGACCAAGGAAGAATTTGATGTAAGAAATGTGCGGACGAGGTCTTAAAACATAACAGAGTAGATTGTATAGCAGGCAATGATGTAGAGACGATAATAAAGATAGTCTCAAAATGACGAATCCAAAACCCGTTGACTGCTTCAGGATAAACTATGTATCTGCTCTTTAACATTTAATTTTCGTCAGTTTGTAAATACTGTTTACGGAAAAGAAGAAATTGCAAACCCACCAGCCTTTGAGTTGAAGAGAGAAAGTTGTTTTTAATAAAATGAATTGTGCTTCAATTTCTACTATAAAGTAAAAGTTACCAAAACCTAAAAGTGCTTAACAAAATTTGATAGTAGACTGACATTTTGTATTCAAGAGAAGACGCGACTTTTTTGCGTAGTTACGAAGTGCAGTCTAAGGGACATCACACTGTTTACATTTTAATCCGGCTTGGTTCGTAATTAATACACAGTAGTCAACTCAAAGTCAGTGTCTTTGGTCGTCTGGCACATCTCTGTACGGAATTAGCTGTGGCGACCTTGAAAAAACATACACACACACACACACACACACACACACACACACACACACAAATATGCAATTCCCTTTATACAAACTCAAAGCAGTCTTACGCAATTTTAACGTCTACGAAGAATTTGGTTAGTATTAAGTACAAATTAAAAATCGCCTTTTCAAATGAACGAAAAATGTTTAACCTTTTAAACTGCTTGTACCCTCTCTCAAGGAATTGTGGAAGTTATAGTTATCTACAGATCACCGAATCGTTGTTATATATAAGTTACAACTTCTCACCCAGTTAGCGGCTGTAAACGTTCCGTTTTAGAGGACTGGAGGTCTGTATAACAAAACTGGACATTCAAGTTTCAGTTTAAAACATTTTTAATTACGTTCTCTTTATGTTTTATTTCAGAAGGGAATACTTATTTCATGACGATTATCTCTCTCGTAGTCGTAAATAAGTACCCGGCTTGATAGTTGTAACTGTAAATATTTTATTAAGACATGATTATCAATTACTATTTTTGTTAGTAAATCATATGCGTCGCCCCCCCCTCCAAAATATCCTTTCCTTTACAGTTGTTTTCTTAAACGCATATAAATTAGAGAACTTGGGCCTGAAAATGGAAATCTCAAATAGATTAATTTTGACGTGTTATGAGCTACAACTAAAAAGAAAAATGGGTATACTAAGAAACGCCGTTTTCTAATAATTGAAGAGTTGAGAACACATGACAGATTTTGGATGCTTCGTCAGAGCAATAGCTTTTAACAAAAGATATAAACAGGAGTTTAACCTTTTAATGGGGCTTTTACTTTTGGTTTTGTCTTATATTTTGATTGGAGACCAACGGACTGACGTGCAGAGGATTTCACAAGAAAGATTGTTCTTATTTTCTAGGATCGGACTTGCATGTATCATTTGTACGAAGTCTAGTGTCAGCGACCACGTATATACAGTTTGGAATAACTGTGTCCTAAAACATGATTACTGTTTATCAGAGCTTGGCCAATTCTTTAGGAAAGCTTGTCCTAAGGAAAATAACTTACTATTTAAATCCTACTGATATGTCTAGTGGCTGTAATAAGAAAAAGTTAAATTTTATAAATGGAGCATGTAAGCATGTAATTGAAGGTAATTTTCTTTCACAGAAGATCGGATGTGCGTGCGTGAGTCTGTGTGTGTGTGTGTGTGTGATAGAGAGAAATTAAAAGATAGAACATATTATGAACGTAGTGAATGAGAAGGTGAATATTGGATTCATACATAAAGTACCTGTTTAAGCTTACAAGCAAAATATAATAAGCTTTAGAAAATATTCTGCCAATGTATTGGCTTAAATGAAGCCGCTTAAACTTATACCTCGCTTGGCTTTAACGAACCCGCTTGTCCTGTTCTAACATTCATGACAACCGGCCCGCCTCGCATATCCTCATTACTGATTCAGTCTGTTAAAGTGATATAGAGCATAAATGTTTCTGCCAGTCGACGTTTTTAGTTAAAGTCAGTCTCGCTCTGAACATTGTTACAGCAACACGCAGTGACCATTCTCCATAAAGTTATTAGGAGTTTGAGGGAAAATGTCAGATACACGTATCCACAATTTAAAAAACCTGAGAATGAACGTAAATGAAATTGCAAGCGAGCAGATTGAGCCAGTGAATCGTCACCAACTGTCAAAGTGACAGCAGCATTCGCTTAACAGCAGACGGCAGCACAACGTTTCCCGGAGACCGAGAACAAAATATTATCTCAGAAACTACAAAACATAGTATAATTTTCCGTTCGCCACTCCACTACAACAATGTGCCCAGACATTTTATAATTGTTACAAATTCGAAACGTATATTCGCCTTTATTATGCAGGCAGTTTTGGCAGTCACGCGTGGTTTCTGTGTCAAATGACCTTCAGCGGTACTCCTATATGCAGAACATTCGCTCTTGTCCGCCGTTCATGATATGTGGTGCTCTTCTCAACGTGCCCTGAAACATCATTCTGATATCCTTACACACACACACACACACACACACACACACACACACACACACACACACACACACACACACACACACACACACACACACACACACACACACACAGTAACGTGGCCATGTGTTTTTATTATCGCAACAGACATGTGTTACACATTGCACACTGGACTTTACCTACTGAATATGCATTATTGCAACTTGCTTAGTCTTTGTTGTAATCTCGACAGTTTTATTACCGATTATGTAATCAAAATTACAGCGTACACGTCAATAAATTTTACAGTTGTCATTGTCTCGTATTATATATGACACGTACATGTATAGTTTAATCAATTTGCCCTCGAGTTCTAGCTGAATGACGAGTTGTAGCTGTGTTCAAATAATGTCTGTAATTATTACTGTAACGTTAGACTAGTGGCTCTCTGGTATGAACATGAACACAAATTACAGAATGAAATAATTTTCCGTAAACCACATAATGTTCTTTAACAATTTCTAATAAAATCCAAATACCATTTATTTCATACGTACGCTACGTCGACACAAAGGTTTAGATTTAGGAGGCTGAGAGACATGAAATGGCTCTTTGCAAGGTGGAGGGGGAGTGTCTGAGGCGACATCTGAATAGTTAGGCAAAGATGATGATGTGATCGGTTTTAATTCGACCGTTTGCATTATTCTGTTTGTCTACCTGTTTATCCGTTTGGAAAATACATCAGGATGACTTTTGAATGCATCAAGCAATTTTCCTGAAACTTATTTCTTATGCATTTCACACTTTTACCTTACATATCCCTATATTTTTTTAAACTGATGCTCCCCAAAATAGGGGGGGGAAGCAAGAATGCGAGTGGTCAAAATTTGAAATAAAACTCAGAAAACCATGTGGGGTATCAAATTAAAGAGAATTTTAACCTAAAGCTGAATGTATTGTTCAGTTTTGGAAATTTCAAACTTTTGGGAGGTCAGAGCGAAGAAAGAGATCAACAACTTGGAAAAATTGTAAACATTCATTTTGGATATAAGAGTATGGAATTTTAGTAAAAATCCGGGTGTAGTATTTAGTCTGAAAATTTTTTAAGTTTAAGAGCAGCACGGGCCAAAAATGGAACTTTAAATTTTAAGAAAATTGAACAAGTCTATGTGAGGAAGCAAGTTATAAGGACTTCTATTGAAAATACGAACTTGGGTATCTTCAATAATTTGACAAAACTCATCGCCCTTTTCAAATTTTGTAAGCCTCTAACTCATCGCCCTTCAATCGTTTGTAAGTTATGATTCCAAAAACTATAGCTATAAGCTATGATCCCAAATACACTTAAAAGCTATAAGTAAATCATTTATCATTACAAATTTCGCTAAAAACGTAATGCAGTAATTCGAAAAGTTTACTATGTATTGTAGGATTGTCTGCTTTATAATTCTTATTTTACTGAAAAATATTAGTGTAACCGTGATTTTTTTTGATAATTGAAAAATCATCTAATATTAAAATATATCTAATAGTAAATGTATGTCGTTCAAAATAGTGAGTGAGTTTTGCAGCTCAGCGAGCTTACATACATACATACATACTGTACATCCTCGGCGCTACAGCCCAGTACGGGCCCTGGCCTCCAAAAGAAATCTTCCCCACCGGTCTCTCTCCCGGCCAATGTCCACCAGTTTGCTGCACCCAGCCTCACTGCCTCCTTACCAACCTGGTCCAGCCATCTTGTACACGGTCTTCCTTTCCTTCTCCTTCCCATCGGCAAATAATTCATAACTCTTTTTGGGATTCTATCCTCCGCCATTCTCTGCACATGACCAGCCCAACGCAATCTGTTTAATTTGTATCAGTTGCACGATTGAAAGATCTTTAAACCTTTCGTACAACTCTCGATTATGCAGTCGCCTCCAAATGTCGTTTTCCTTCACATGGCCATAGATTCTCCTCAGTACCCTCCTCTCAAAAACGGATAGTTTCTGCTCATCTAGTTTTTTTAGCACCCAACATTCCGAGCCATACATCAGGACTGGTCTGATCAAGGTCTTGTATAGGGTGGCTTTTGTATCTTTACTTATTAACTCAGCGAGCTTTCTAATTATAATAATCCAAGAATTCGGTAAATTCATTATTTAAGGAGGACTACAAGACTGGCGTGGCATGCAATTGGACGGACGTCGTGTTTATTAAGAATGCGTAAGATGGGAAGATGGGAAACTAGTGAAATATTCTGATAAAACGACAAAGAACATCGGCCTAGATGCAGTACCTGAAATCTGAAGTCAAAAATTGTGGTTAGACCGACTTCGAAAAGATAAGCAATATCGTGAACAATTATATTATTATTATTATCTGCTTACATACTACGTTTAAAAAAGGATTCGTTTTTAATCAATCTACGATTCTTTGAGTGATCTAAAATTCAGAAAATTTGACATTTAACACGAGAACAATAAAAAATGCGAAGCACAGATAAAAGTATGGTATGGATTTTAATAGGAATAACGAGTAAAAAACAGGAAAAGAACTGTATGCTTTACGTGCAGTAAATAGTATTGCAGAGTACATGTAGAGTTGATATAGTAGAATACATAGATCCTACTTCACTAACTCTCACTCGTTCACTGAAAATTAAATGGAGATATATAGATTATTTCTCTAAGTGATAAAACGGAAAGATGGTCGCGAAGGTTACTAGATTGGAAGCCAAAAGATAAAAAGAGACCGCGATGACGGCCTCCTTGCAAAATAAAGGGATGATCTAGTATAATGGGGAATGATTATGGCGAACCGATGAGAATAGTTCAGAAGAGAAACCGTCGGATAATAACTGAGAAAGGACTGCGCAGCGGTGAATAGACGTCAGTTCATGGTGCTGACGACGATCGATGATGATAATGAAGACAACAACCATTTAGATGAGATGTGTAGACACTCACTGTGAATACACACACACACACACACACACACACACACACATCCTACCACTTCAGCCTGTGTTTTTAATAGATTGTTTTCCTGATTCCATTACATAACCACATGTTACAGAGATCCACAGTAAAACGATATTATCTAGGTGTGTTCAGATTTCGGGTGCTTTGTTAAAGCAAATACAGCGCAATTGCTTGACGTTTACGTACAGAATCTGAGTTTCGTTCTTCTTTCATCAGATTGATTGTGTCCAGTATGTTGTACTCCGCATTGTGCTTCCATAAATTTCTGTTAACGTATATTCTAATCCACTGTTTTTGTCAGTCATCCTTAAGTCATCACACCGTTTCTTTCGAGGGCATCTATATTTCTTCTTCCGATTCTTGATATCCGTAACAGTACCTATCCTGTACTCCGTCTGACTCCGCCTGAATCACACGTCCAGGCCAGTTCTATTTCCATTTCTCTAGTAAACTTGTTTATTTTGGACGTCAATTCGTCGTTTCCAAACCCAAAATAAATACCGCATGATTTATTTTAGTGTGATTTTCTTACATGCATCATCGTGAATGATGATTTTGTCCGAAGACAGGGTTCAGTTCAATTTACTTGAGACTTTAAGGTATGGTGTGTGTCTTTAAAGTATCTCTAATTGCCTCCCATCGTCAAATCCATCAACATACCGTATCGTCTTCTTCCACTTCCACTCTTCCGTTCAGTCTTCAATTTGTAACAAACTTCTGAAAACAGTCCTTCAAAAAGTGTGACCGAACTTATGTGCTTTACTCTTACTATAAGCGCCAACCAATTTCCGCTTGTAATTTATTCTCTTTTATTTATCATCTTCTCTCACCAGGTAGTCTCTCCCATTCTTCACCACAAACAGATTTTCAAGCCTTCTAAATATTTCCTTTCTTTGTTCTTGATGGTCCATGTCTCTGATTATATTTTATGGACGTGTACAATATCAGTATTTATACTACAGTCTTCTATCATTGGTAATATTTTGGATAAACTAGTTCTTCCTCCAAAATATCACAGTGACGCAAGATTTTTATTCCATATACCATTCAGATAATCCCGCTTCATGTTCTATGGCCGTAATGAACATGTAGGCCTACTGGCGTGAATAAATTACGTTTTATTTACAAAACGTTTCGCTGAAAGGAGTGCTTTGAATCTTTGAATAACAGTAAGCTACAATGATTGAAAATCGCAGACATTAGTTTCCAATGAAAACAGAGTCCTCGACAAAGCGATCTTCGTACGTACGTATGCCAATTTTCAGAGACATACCTCAAAGCTTTGAGTTCTTCTGCAAGCTTTGAAACTTCCACCGTCAGCATCATATTGGTTAAAATTTTAAATATCCGAGCTGTAGGGTCGTGGTCTATCTAATACTTATACTGTTGCCGGAGAACATTGGAAACAGAATTGGACTCCGACCCTTTAGCCGGATTTAATTTTAACCTCTATGTTCTTCTTCTTCCAAACAAATTTTCTCCAACTGATTACCTTATTATTTCGACCACACCTTCTAGAATGCTTCGGAATTCAAATTTATCTTATCATACTAATTTATCTTCCGGAAGGTGAATTTAATATCTTCCGGTAGGCTGTTTAATAAGCTTTTCAGCTGTGTACGCTAATATAGTAGTAACTTTTTTTTTAAAGTGTACAAACAGGTTTATTACACAGCATTTGCGTATACCTTTGAAGTATGAAATATAGGAAAATCAATTCGGTCAATAAGTATCTTGTAAACAATGATTCAATAACATGTAATTTTATTGTGTTTTTTCCATTTACTTTAATGGAACTGATTTCAGCTACTTTAAAAATAGTACTGCTGAATAGTCATAACTTGTTTTTCCTTTTGTATGAAGCCGACCCGACTCCGGAGCCCCAAGGCCAAATTCTAGATACGCCACTGCTGAAAATAACAACAGGCTTGAGGAGATTGGCAAACCGTTGTTTATATTCTTTAAGTTCCAAATTAGTCCTTAGTGTTATTCACAGCAAAAACATTTCTATTCAATCAAACGTTTGTATTCCCAGGATGTTCGGTTATCTGGGTCCCGATATATTTGAGTGGCACTTCATTTCTCAAGAAGGTTGTTTAACATATTTTTGACAAACTGATTATCGATTTAAAAAAAGATGGTTTACGCTGTCTAAGACTAAATACATTTGCTATTACTATTATTTCGTGAAGGCTTTAAAAAAAGAAAGGAAAAGTAACTTGAAACGTTGATAAGGAATTTATGGTTTGATAGACACGCTGAAACAGTATTGGTCTACACGCGCAAAATGACTGGGACGGAATGGTGCAGTGTACCCTGAGCAGACGTACGGATCAATCATCGGTCGGCGCAGGTGTGTAACCTTAACAAAAACAATCGCAAGTGATCGCGACGTGGTCACGTGAGTAGATGGGCCGGCCGTCTAGCTGATTAGCATGCCTGACCACTCGCCCCGCCGTTTCCTCTACACGACACGATATTTATGTAAGTTCCCAGTAATACGATGAAACAATGCCAAAACTCATGAAACCCCCAGTTTTGCAGACCATTTTCGTACCAGCACACCCGTCTCCGTACAGACACCCGGGACGTGTGCTGCCCATTACGTAAACGCCAAAGGAATTCGTACGAGTTTACGAACGCGTAAATTGTCTTTTTGTCACCTTCACAAGGAAATTTGTTTTCAGTTTTATGTGCCACGACTTGGTAATGTTTACAAAACATTCGAAGAGCACGCGAGGACTCAAACCCGTGAGTACGCGCGCGCGCGAGCAGTCACACGAATACATGTTCTTATATGCACTTGGAGGAACATTTTTTCTTCTTTCGAATTAACGAGTAACGTCTGTCATTGATTTTTACCGATTCCTGTTATGTAAGTTCCTTTGTCATCACAGCCTATTCTCTTTCTCCTTTCAAAGTATTACACATTTCCACAATAGTTATCTACTTTATTTTTTAAGATAGAGGTAAGTTAATTGTGGGCAAGTATCTTAAGTATTAACAGAGTTTTCATACATGTTTTGGAACGCACAAGCTGAAGCCGAATCTCAATTGGCCTAGAAGAAAAAAATGGTAGGCCTCTTTATAATGATCGCTAGATTGTCGACCCCTTTCAGTGGATGCACGACTACAAATCCAGATAAACATTTGTATCAAGTGGAACCTAAATGGCCCTGACCCTTTATATATTGTTTAGGTTTAATTTTCTTGTATCCACATCAAATTGTCATTGTCCCATGTTCACTCGAATTATTTCTTATATGTCATTCAAAATAGTCTATGCTAAACCTACTTAAAGAACTGATCTACTTATTATCTTCATGTTGGAACACACAATAAACCTTATAGCGGAAGACTGTAACAGGACGTTGCGTTTGGATAAACAGCCTGAGCGATCCGCGCCGTAGGCCAGTGAACAGACAAGACCAGGGGACGAACGGGACTGGTCTCCCCCCCCCCCCATAGGATCGAAAACAATTAATGAATTTTGTTAGTCTTTTAATTTTTAGGCTATATTATTGTTTTTCAGCTGCGTACTCTAATATAGTAGTAACTATTTTTTTAAACATACGAACAGGTTTATACGCAGCATTTGATTGTACGTTTGAAATATAAAATACTGGAAAATCAAATCTTCCAATAACGATCTTCTAAACAACGTTTCAATAGTTTCAATAACGCTTATTTTTATTGGGTTTACCGTTTACTTTAATGGGATTGATTTTAGGATGTTATCACACGTTTTTCAACCACTTTAAAGATAGTAATATTGATTTGTCTTAGCTTGTTTCTTCTTTTGTATGAAGCCGACTCGACCCCCCTCCCAAGGCCAAATTCTAGATACCCCACTGGACAATCCGGCCTTACTATTAGTACTTATTACACGATAAAACTTCGTAGACATTAACGTGATTACTGAGTAGCGCACCGGATGAGAGAACCAATAATTATAGAACCAAGTAAGAATGCAAAGTAACTGTGTTAAGAAAACTTTACGTCAATTTAAAACGAGATGATGGACCGTATTTTGTTGTAGGATATAATTGAGTTCGATGTCCACCAACAGTGAGAAAAACAGTAAACCAAAATAACAAAACTAGCAACTAAAAGGAAATAAATTAATTTATCATTTAAGGTGTATACTATTAAACAGTACGTGTCCGTGTGGTTAAATGCTTGTTACGAAGTCGAGCGTCAAATGCATTAATACCAAAGCTGAACGGATGATTACATGGCGGCTTGGTAACTGGACTATAAATACTACACTTACTATAAATACTACAATATATTTGCTAACATCATAGTATATTACGTCACGATATGTGGAATACTTTGACGATATGACTGATGTGTAATGTAATATCAAACTAGTTAGAAGGTCTTCATATGAACTTCATATGAGAACATGCTGTTGGCCTATATATTGTTACGACAGTCTTGTGCTCGTCGTATGGCACAGTGGAAAACAAAACACAAGACACCAATCAAGTCACTAATCACCAGCTTTAATTAATCACAAATACAGTTTACAATCAATTTGTCCAATAATCCGAGCAAAATTTGTCCACACGCAATACTTCGAACCTCACTTGAATAAATCGCCTCTTAAACTGAAACTAAGCGGCAGCTTTCGTTGTTTAAATAGATAGCACAATTGTTCCACAATAATCTATAATACGCGTCAACACTACTAGAAAACACTAGAGCGTAATTGCTTGCGGCCTTGAACACAGTGCGTGAACGGTGAAGTCAGGAACAGCCTCGCATGTTACGTGTCACGTAATTGTCTTTCTCCTCAAAATAGCAATACGTACGCACACAAACATTACAGCTTGGCTCTGCTGAGGTAGCCGAGAAACACGTACAACGTTCTTTAATAGCGTAACAATATTATAAATCACTGATGATTAGGTTGTCTGTCCAGGAGACAAAGAAGATCTAGAATAATTGATAAGAGAGTTGACAGGAAACATGATAACCTAATGGCGTTTCATTAACATAAGCAAAACAGAACTGGAGGCGAGACATGGAAATTAACAAAAAAAAGAACAAGAAACACTAAGAAGATTATAAAGAAAGACTGTAAGACGTGTTTGTCCCGGTTAAAGAAGATGACGAACGAGAATAAGAAGTAATCAGGAGATAAATGAGCTATTGAAGTATGAGGACATTGTAAGATTCGTAAAGGCTCAACGAATACAATGAGGATGAACGATCAGCGTATGCCAAAAAAATCCTGAGGGCGCAAGACTATAAAAGGAAAAAGGGGTCACCTAGGATAAGATGGTGGACGATGTTCTGGAAGATCTAAGAAGAATGGATGTGAAGGATTACATTGAGATGGGATGATAATCGATAAGAGAGATTTGGAGAAGTTTGGTGTTGGAAGCCAGGGCTCAAGTTGAGCTGTAGTGCTAAAGAATACGAAGAAGAAAAAGCAAAACAAAACGTCTATGTTTAAGACTAGAAAGTGAAAATATGAACCTGGAAACTAATGAGGAAATAACAGATATAAACATATCATGTACAGATATTGCGAATAATTTTTAAGAGTTAAGTAATGAGATAAAGAAAATTAAATAAAAAATAACAATGACAAAACGCTATCGGCTGTTTAAAAGGAATACTAGGGAGGAAAGATTTAAGAGAAAGAAGAACACGCTAAATATACGAAATGATGCTGAAAAGTACTTGACTATATGGAAGCGACACATGGCGACAAAGAGAAAATATAAAAAGGAAAGTAAAAACTCCCGAAGTGGATGCCATTAGAATAAGAACAGCAAAAACATTACGGCTGCAAAGTGTTGCTAATGAAAACGTTAAAAGAATCACTATGGTATCGGATGTTCCATAAGACAGGACATACATAGAAAGCACCCCATTTGTAGATCACGTGAAGTGCATGGAGGAAAGCAGACAGTCTAAAAAGACGATGAAATGATTACTTCTGGGGCTAAAGTAAAAGGTAAGCTAAGAAAGCACTTGATGTAGTAAGAAAGGCTATGAGTTAGAGAAACTGAAGGATGTGGATTGGAACAACAAATGAATTGCGAACAAGGCGTCGGACAACGTCGATCGACGTTAATAATGGGCCTGTATGTAGGTCTTCATTTTATGCCACTGGAGTGTGATAAATCTTAAACCCTAGGATTTTAAATCTTCATGTACCTAATTGCTATTGTGTTACGAATCATCACATATCGATTATCTCATCTCGTTTATCTTCAGGACGAAAGGTCGCTTGATAGTCGAAAGCACCAGCCGGTATTCACGTGGTTAACCACACACGTTTTTGGTCGAGTTTTCGTATTTAAACATCGACATCCGTTAAGACAAAGTCTTGATATGCATAATATGTTTATATTATAAAACAAAGGAGAGACAAGAAACTAACAGAGAGAAAGATGTAATATACATTTGTAGCTCACGTGCATTGCATACGAAAACGCGAAGACGAAAGAGACGATTATATTTACTTACCTGGGCTTAAAAACAGATTCGATTCCATAGCCGTATGCCAGTACGAAAGCTGATGCATCGTTCATGCTCACACCGACCTTATTGAGTTACAAATGCTCACAAAGACGGAAGTCGAGTCATAGTCAGTAGCTACACTTCGTGGCTACAAACCAAACACGTCTGACACAAAAATATATTTGAACGCTGGAAAGCAAAGACTTGGGTAGGCAGCCGCCAGAATTTATTACGTGTCACTAGATCAATGCGAAATCCATATTTGAAAATCGGCTTAAAAATTTATGCAGCTTACTTGTAAGAAAATAGGAACTCACTTGGAAGCTTTACATTTTGAACACAAATAAGAGAACGAATGTAGGCTGATAGACACAAATAAACGGACAAACTAACACGACTTCCATCTGCACACATCATCTTAACGAAACTACAAATCTATGACGTTTCACATGCTCCGCTTGATCTGACATTCCTTGGATAGCTTTCTGTATTGTATCAGGTCTGTTCCGTATACATAACTTCAGCGGAGTTGTAAAGTCTCATTTTTAAATCTTTACCTGACCTAACCTTACTGGACTATTATTTGTAGGGTGCCAAAAAACTTTAGTACACGATAAAGAAGTAAACACAAGAGAAAATTTAATAAGTTGGAGCAATAAATATATTAATGGAGCACTGTGGAAATAAGAAAGGATATCAATGTTTCATAGTTAATTTTGTTTTTATAAAGTTTTCCCATTATAAAAAAAGTTGTGTCTTGGTTTAAAACTTTAACCTTTTATACCATATTTTGGTCTCTTTTGTTCTAAATAAAGTGAACTTATTAAATTTTAGTTTAATTAATTGTAAGTAAATTTATAATTTATTTTATATAAATTTCGTCAGAATTAAATATTCAAAAATTTGATACAACGTTTCATTTGTTTGTTAATAACTGAACCGAGTAAATTTGTGATAAACCTAAAAAAATGTGCTTATCGATTCGTACTTTTTCTTTGATTTACAACAATTTTCTAAGGAAGTACAGAAGACACATTTTCTTGATTTTACTGATCATAAAATCTCATAGAAACACCAATTTCGCCTAATATAATTTGTGACCTAAGAAATACAGTCCAGCCTTATTTTTCCGCTTTAGGAGAAAACATGGCGAAAATGTTTTGGACAAAGCTTTTGTAGACTTATGTTTTCATAAACGTTTTTTGTTATTTTCATTAGTATAACACGTCCTGAAATTATTTTTGTTTCTTCGTGAGACATTCTGTAAAGTTAGAGAATTTTTGCAGAGTCGATCTGAAGGCCAGAAAAAAACGGGACTACCGTCTGTTGACATACTCTATACTAAACCGAAGCGCTGACATCGCAAAAAAACAGTTTCAAACACCAATAAAAATATTTTAAAAATTTATCGAAGACGATATATGGTTTTTAGTAATAAACTGAACAAACTACTAACGCATATAATACTCCTGTTAGACGGATTACAACATCAATCTTTACCACGCGTGGGTGTCTTGGTAAGTGACGTGAATAACAAATTGGACCATTGCAAGAAAAAGAACTATATATGAAAGATATGCAGAAACGACATATATGAAATATCAAGAACAAGATTCATAGATTTGCTTTGTAATGTAAAGACATTGGCTCCCAACCGACTAAGATCGTGTTTGATTCCTGCTGCTTCTGCATGTATAACGATGTCATGAATCGATAAAATACAGATCAAAATTTCAGTCTTTCAAAATGTGGGCCCAGAGAAGAATTCTTACAGTTTTGAATGAACAGACTGGAAAAGAGACTATTCAGTAACATTATTACCTTAGGCTTTCACGGTCGACGTCAACTCTGTTGGGATCTGATTGGTTACTCTGCAGGCTATTAGGCCGTGGTCCACTACTGCCGCGTTGAACAGACGTTTCGTCCCCTCCGTTGGAGGCCATCTTCACTGTAGAACGACTCGAATACCTGATACGGTTCTTCACCGATTGAACTTTTGCCACAGTACTGTGGTCAAGTGGTGAAGAACCGTACCAGTTATTCGAATCGTTTTACACGGTGAAGATGGCTTCCAAAGGTGGGGGTCGAAACGTCTGTTCTATGCGGCAGTAGTGGACCACGGCCTAATAGCCTGGAGAGTAACCAATCAGATTCCAACAGAGACTATTCAGTGTTAAGAAGAATGCGCAGACACAATTTATTAAAACAATATCACATAGAGGGATATTTGTTCAATATTCTTACTTAGTGGGATGTGATGATGTATGAGAACTAGGAAGAAAAAGTAGTGGATTCTAAAACATTATATTTAAAATAGAGATTACCTGGCCATAGTATTCTTCAACTTTCTTAGACTGGTTCAGAGTAGGAGCAAGGATAATAGTAATAAACTTTCAATATTTTGTACAGCGTTTCAGTTAATGCATTATTTTTTAAATACGTAGGCCTACGTTGTGTTGCCTAGAAAACGACCACATATTGCTGTAACAAATTGAGCATTATAGTGGGAGAGGAAAGTATACTTTAAACTACAGAAATCAACTTCTGAACGTGTATATCAACTTCGGAAATATGAAAGGAAGTTAATAAGGATAAATATAAGTCAACAAGAGAGAGGAGAAATAGAAGAAGGACGCGACAAAGGAGAAAAAGAGTTCATACAAATTCAAGAACGGTTTATGTAAACACACATCATCAGAATAAAGACAAAGCCTTCCAGTCGGACAAAGTACTTGTTTGAGAGAGTGCATGCACCAGGAGTTTGCATGTTTGGCACGCAAACAGTTTATATCTAATTGCCTACATCCTTCACGTGTAAGCCTTTACGTACGATTACATCCTGATGCTATCGTCTACTGCATTATTCTGTCTGTGTGTGACCAGGCTTTCGCTTTCGTTCGACTGACTGACAAACACGGTTACCTCCATACTGCAGTGTTACGTGCACAAAGCCACATTAAATCGGACTTCGTCGCGGCGATAAACACATCTTGTTCTATTTTAATTACGTCTTTAAAAGAAGTACAGACTTCTTAAAAAGAAATATGCAATTTTAACGTGTAGCTATTCTTTCAGATCCCAATAACAACATATCCTACATGCATACAACACATCCTACTTATTAAAGATCCATGGAGCGCTAGGGTAGCGATTTAAGTTTATTAGACATATTAATTAAATATTAACAGGCCACTGAATGTTCTATGATTCAAAAGTCACGCTGCTACGTCTCTATTCACTGAATCACATATAGTTTTATCTCAAATTCAGTCACGGATCCACGGGTGGAGTAATGGGGGAAATCCTCCCCCTAAATTGTCACGTCAGACGAAATTTTGTTTCGTTGTTTATAGTTGTAGAATGGTTTTGTGATTGTTAATATGATAAAAATGTATATCACGTTTAGTAAGTTTGTGATTTGACACTAAAATTACTTTAAATTGTAACTGTAACTTACCTCCATGTTAATTCTTTATACATATCTTAAATGAGTAGTGTGTATTTTAAGCAGTAAGTGAAAATTATTAAAAGAACAATGAGCTGATAAACACAGACATGATTTTATACGTCTACGTTATTAAATGTATTGTATCGATAATAATACACTGTATTTCTATCTTCATTCGTTCCTATCATTTATATTATAGACCATTAAAGAATTAACACTGTTGCACACCACTATAGAAAAATTATTTCGATTAACGCTTTCGATTAACCTTATCGAAAATGATTTTCCGTTCCTATGAAGAGATGTGAAGCTGGAAAGTGTTAATCGAAACAATTTTTCTATAGTGGTGTGCAACAGTGTTAATTCTGTTTGTGAGTATAACCACTAACACAACTTTATTAATTACATTAAAGAATGGTCCAACTTTTTATATCCCCCAAAGTCAACTATTCCCCCCCTCCAAAATTGTTTGCTGGAGATTCGCCCCTGTTTCAAGTCGACTAAATTACTGACGTTTAACTGTTTTCATTTTAGATGCTTAATACGAGCATTAAGGCAATGTAGAAGACTTCTTTTTCAATTTTTTCTTACAGATAACTCACAAACCAAGTACTTAACAAGTACAACCGTGTGTACTATATCACAAAAATTGTTTTAAACAAGAATAAACAGTGTGTTATTAATGTCAACTTGATGACTATTTTCTGCTACGAAGAGTTTCATAGGCAGTTCCCATACGACAATGTACCGAACAAAACACCGTTCCCCAGTAAAAAAAATTAAAGCATCTAGCTTGATGTGCGTTTTTAAACATGTTCAAAGACTCCCAGTCCTAAATTAGAGACCTCAGAGGATGTTAGCTCTGTTGTGTTCTCTAAAAAAAAAAAATTTACGGGAAGTCTCACAATAAAAGAAATCGTCCTTTAATAGAGTTTTAAATCCAACCCTCTGCTCATCCTAAAGTTATACAAAATCCGTTGTATATCTTTTTTGACCAGGCTTGACACAGACGTGACCATTTGTGGAGGGGGAGAATTACCCCATTCCCCGTGGATCTGCGCCTGAATTTTATTTGAGTTAAAACTGAATGTGATTCAGTGAAAATTTCGAAATAGAGACATAGCAGTGAGACCTTTGAGTCGTAGAAATTTGTACAGAACATTCAGAGGCGAATTAATATTTAATTAATGTGTCTAATAGACTTAAGGCACTACTTAACATTTAATAGACTTAGCACTCCAAGGACATTTAATAAATAGGATATGTTGTTTGCATGTAGGATTTCTTGCTATTGGGATTTGGAAACAACCTACACGTTGATTGCTTATTTACTTTTAAGAAGTTTGTAACTTTTAAAATGTTTTTTTATCACATAAATTACTCCTGGGCGATTATACTGTCAGACAACTGTATACGATGGGTTAATTCATTTGTTCGAGGAAGCACTGAACTCTTTCAAGTGGTCACGTTAACAGCAAAAGTTGCTGTTGCTGGAGCTCTGAAACCGCTGATTTGATTTGACAACTACCGATTCGTTCTAAAAATTGGTGTGTAATCTGCGAAAACGTTGGTTCTATATTTTCTGAAAACATGCAGTTTATTACAATGTTAGACATACAGTTCATTGTTTCAGTACGACGATACCACACGTCGCACACCTAACTCAAAAATGGACCTGTGAACTTTATTGCCAAAAAACGTACTGGAATGGACTTTCGTAACAATCCTCAAAGTATTCACCGGCCTAAAAAAACCTAACTCAACTAACAGCAGTAACTGGAAGATCTACGTTTATTAATAGAAACGTGTTTAGGAACAATTTTCTATTGTGGTGTATTCATTGTTCATAACCTAAAGATACCATACATATAATTTATAATAAAGTTTTATTTGCTCACATTCTTAATTTATTTTATTATATTTATTTATATATTATATATTATTATATTTTATATATTTTTTAATATCTTTCTTAAAGCTTTATTACAAATCATATGTATGATATCTTTAGGCTATGAACAATGAATATACACTAATAGAAGATTGAGATTATAGGCACCATTAGTAAGCAATAAGTGTGTGTATTTTATAAATACATTACATTATCATTAGTTTTTAGCAACGGCTACACGTTTACCAGCACAAAGGAACACGTACAATCATAAAAGAAAGTACAATGCTACATTAGTTAAAACGATAACCATTTCCATCATTTATTGTACTTTAAAAAATGTTTACATGCAAGTTTTTAAATGTTTTTACTGTTTTAAACATAAGTCTCTGCTACAACACTAAAGAATAATAATAAAAACATGTGTTTCTTGTTATTTAGTCTCGATTGTGTCTTAAAATGACGAGCCTGTACTTTAATTATAATAAAAGCTTCAAAATTAAAATAAGGTTTAAAAAACAATTTTTAAGATTAAGGTTTTCTCCGTAATTTTATATAAAAAAACGGATATATTTTTTACTGTAAGCCAGCATTTTTCGGCGGCCCTTTATCAGCACGCTCAACGAATATGGTTATAGTAACGAATTAAAGACAGTACAAATTGAGTAAAAAGGAAAAAACCGGTGACAAAAAAGGACAAAATAAGGTAATAAAGGCGCCATCGTTGGTGGTCAGCGATCCGGTGCCAAAACGCACACACACACCTGCCGTATTATTTCGTAAAATCGTGCAGAATATAATAATTCGTGTGATACGAATGCGTAAGCAGCGCATAAATATGTAACAAATTCACGTAGGCAGCCCATTGAATTCAATACTTACAAACACTTGTTTATGTGCGCTGTGTTGTGCTGGTTTTTAAGTTATTTAATAAATGCTAAAGATTATGCAAACACACAGGAACGACTATGAATTTACAGAAATATATTACTCTGTACTTATCCCGAAATTATTTTAATATCTATCTTGTTCTTACGCAATTACATTTACAAGACACTCCTCTTCCTTGCACGAAACTGTTGTTTTAGGCCCACTTTCATTTTATGCTCTTGTTTTTCTGTTTGCCTTAAATAATTATAATTCATTTTGTATCACCCGCTTAACCATTATCATCATCATTAACGCTGCTGAGATTTCTCTTCAAAACAAGCAACGTTCGATACACTGTAACACAGCACTTAACCGGTTCAATCCTACATCTTATAAATGTGATCTCTTCATGTCTAATGGCCTTCACTGTGTCCATGTGCAGTCTACTTCCCAAGCCAGCACCAGTTGCTATTAACTAAATGTTTACAAAATTACAAAATTCTGGAAATTGTATCTGTTACGGTAATGATATGATTATGGTTTTGTAAGTGATAGTCTGTTTAGGTCGAGCAGCCATTAAATTATCTTTTTACCTCTAATTGTTCTTTCTAGAATACTCTTATACATATCTGTACAGTCCACAATTTTGTACCATTCTCGTGTCGAAAACTTTTCATCAATTCTGAGAATGGCTTTGGTGATAAGTTACCTTCCTATGTTAACCCTTTTTCTTTTGGTACAAATTTCGAACGTATGCTAATTCGAGTTATTGGGTTTGTATAGGCCTATATAATGCTGGCAATAAGTTTAAGGACACACCTCAATCTCCTTTTGTCCTTAAACTTTATGTAAAAAGGTAAATATTGTAATTCGCCATTAAAGTGCATCAGAAATTAAACGTTTTGGTACGAAAACCAGTTATTTGGAACTAATGGTTCCAAAGTTATATTAAAATTGTGTTTTTATTTGGTGGTCAAAAACCTTGGTTTTGTGAGGGGAAAAATTATATTATAAAAAAGTGTGCTCACTTATAAATATGATTTTTTTGTACACGCTCAGTGATGTTAAAAAAAACACCTATTAAATAATTTGTAGTCATCATGGGGATAACTGAAGTTTAGTTTAGAAGTCTTAAGAATTAAAAAAAAAAATACAGATTTATTTAATATTTATGATGGTTTGCATATGGGATTAAAGATCTCACCAGTCAAGGTATACATATTCAAACTCGCTTACACTTCCTTCTTAGCCATCCTAGACCCTTAGACCTTTATACCCATGGGATCGTAGTACAAAGATTGCGATGTTGTTTGCACACTTAATGGAATTACAGAAACATTTTTCTTTCACCGCCTCTCCTTTCGCTGCCTGATGTGACTATATTTTATTTAATATTTAAAAATGAAACCTTTCCCAGACCTTAGAAGCATTATCTTTCCCATACAAGACACACCTTACTTGAATCCTTATCTTCAGTAACAAAGTTCCGCTGTTTTGGAATAAAAACGACAAACTATCACATCTTACAGAGTTGTGTATTCTCTCTGTCGGTATGTAAGAGTTTATCTAGACGATGACGAAAATCGACTGCACTGTACTATTCATTACCGGTTCATTGCCATATCGATTGTAATGGACGTCGACAAATAGACAACGGTAACGTTTACGACAGCGACCGTTCGGAATCGTAATGAAAACAAATTAAGAAAGCCACAAGGTGGTCATCCGAAAGGTCAGGGGACGCATAAAATCATAACCTGGCCAATAAACTTTTCAGCCACATAGCGGGTCTTTAACCCAATAAAGTGTAAGTTTTTAATTTTCTGTTTCAGTAAGATGATTAACGATTGGACAGCGTGAATTATGCCGGTATCTTATTATTCCGTATCTTGTCCAAACGCGACGTACGTGAGGCAGTAGGAGCTGAGAACGATTGGCGATTCCCGTCAGGCGCGCGAGTCACGTGTCCTTTGCAGAACATGACTTAATTTGATATTTCAACTCTCATTGAATCTCAAAATGTGAGTGTGTGGTCTGTGGTGGGGGTGATTTATATAGGGGGTACAAACTTTGGTCACACATCAGTAGTTGTGGATCTCAAACAGATATCGATATCTCCCTGTATATCGACCATGGTTACTTACGCATTTCTTCTGTTGTGTGTTTGCGCTACAGCGAGCATAGGCGCAGTAGTCAGAGGTAAGCAGCAGTATGGAAACTTAGCGTCTCCACTTCTGGCATTCTTTAAAAGTTTATCTCAATAACATACATGTCTGGCAAATAATTCATAGGAAGAAACCATAATTCAGTTTTGTAAAATTTTAAAGTGGTTCTCATTAAAAATTATTTATATGATGTTTATTTGAGATTTAAAAAACTTCAGTTACAAAAACTTCAGTGGAATCTTGGAATAAAACAACTTTGCATAAGCTGTTACTGAAATAACCCTTAATATTATATTGTATTAACTTATTACCTGTTAACATTATATTTCAGCTATAGTTAACTGAAACAACATGAAATACTTTGAAATATTATGAAATACTTGTGTCGCATTTAATAATCTATTCTAACTCACATTTGTTTATTATTGTATATTATACGTATAACAAAATATATTTCGCTACTTCAAAAATGGTGTATACGCAAAATAAAGAAATACGCATCGTAAGTAGAAGAAAACAAATGAATCGAGTTTTTAAATAATTATTTACTGACCAAATTATAAAATTATTTCGTGTTACAAATCTATTGCAAGATTTTGTTAAAATGTAAATAAAACACAATTTTGAACGCTACAACATTGTAATGAACGTTTATATCAACCTGTTGAAAGCGATAAGTTAGTCTTCCATAATAATATTAGATTAATAAACATATAGACTGTTAAAATACAATGCAATTTACAGGGTAATAAACAATATGTTTTGAAAATAATTTATTGTGATAAGACGATTAAATTAAGTGTTTCCATTACAGAGCACTGTATACTAAACTTTCCTAATAGAAACCAGTGCTCTCCAGTTACACACGCTTGGCAGAAAATCAATCTTAACCATCTGGTTCATAAAATATAAAGTGGGTTAACATGTAAAATCTTAAGTTTTACAGAAACAATTCCTATACATATAGTTATACAAATTTTTTTATGCAAATTACAGACTTAACATCCAAAATTTTATTTTATTTTTCTACACGCATTTCAATGCCACGTGTAAGAAACTAAGCTTTTTTTAACACTTACAGAAAAAGTGAGAGCGAATAACAACTTTTTTAAATTATATGCTTATTTACGAGTTGTCTTTATTGATAATCGTTGGTGTTTTCTGAATAATAAAGGCATAAATAAGTAAATATATTGTAAATTTATACATAAATTGTAAATAAATAAAATTTTTGTAAGTAAATATGTTAACAACTGTCGATCAATTTCAAATTTTGTACGTCTTACGATGAAGGTTCCTAACCATTCAAATAAAAGTAATATATCTGTACAAAAACAAAGTCTCCTTGGTGCATATGAAATGTGTATATGAAGTCGAAACAGTATTACAACAAAAGTGTGTACAATGTTTAATACTTTCTTACAAACATATAAAAAACAATACGTGTAAGCAAATTTGTTTGATCCGAAGTAATTTACATGCATTTAAGTAGTATGAATTATTAATTAAACAAAGTATAATATGTAATTATTTTTCTTCTATATACAATAAATAAATGTTTGTAGATGTAGTATTTTCTGCTTTCCTTGTGTTCTGTGAATCACAAATACTGCTGTATTAACAGTGTTGTTAATCCGACGTGGCTGATTATGGCTATACAACAGAACTGTACTCTAGTGACATCAATTTTGCGGTTTCATTGTTTATTCGTAGCCACTGCTTTTCCCGTATTAACTGGTAACTCGTTTTGCCACAATGCGCTAGTATGCTTGAAGTTACAAATGTATCACGGGTAAGCGTCTGTGCATATTAAACGCACATAGAGAAATTTGAGCAATTTCAAACCTTTAATAATCTTTTTATGCTGATTTAACTCAATAAACCTGAACTAATTTACATTATTGTATACGTTCACACATATACGTTTTAATTGTATTTTTAAAAATTTGGTCTCATAAAAAACAACTTATTAACAATAGACTTTATTACACTTTTACACTCGTTATTTATAAAAATTAAATTTTCTGTTGTTACTATAAACGGCAGGCTTCGTGTGTACCATTCACATTAACATCCCTGAGTATCACTGGCATTACTATAATATAAAGTGTCATGATAATTTAGAGATCACGTAATATTGTTTCCAACAGTTTTTAGCATAATGAATAATTGTTTATCATTCACACGTTTTTATTACATTTTTGGTGTAATCGTATTTCCTACTAAAAATTACTTTAAGTAGTATAAATTTCTGCACCCTGAAACCTATTTTAATAAATGTAACATCGTTTTTATCAAAATAATTATAACAACTTATATTGGCTTCTTGTTCTATGCCTCATAACAGAAAAATTATATGCTAAGAAATTAAAATTAATTACAAATAAAGTCGTATTACCTTCATTTATGTAACAGACCTCACAATAAAACTGTAAGTATTTACGGTACCGAAATTCCGCTTATTGCCCGTATATAATTCCTCCAGTGGTCGAAGTGGTCGAAATGTCAAACAACCTAAAAATATATAACATAAAATAAATAATGTAAAGTAAATAAAATATTTTAATATATACGAAAATTAATAATGAGTAATGTATTTAAAAAATAATTTTGTAATAAAAGTTAAAAATATTAAATAATTAAATATTAAAATAATTAAAATTAATTAAAATAAAAAAATGTAAAAAGTTAAGTATTTAAAAAAATGTAATTAATTAAAATAAAACAAGTAAAACTAGCTAAATATTAAAATAATTAAACACACTTTGTTTTGTAGAAAACGTATTATGTATATCTAAACACACATTGCATAAAACAGTTAGGCTGACAACATAATGAATGCAATGAACTGTTGGAAACCCATGCCACACTAAGTAAGACATTCATTGTTATCAACATCAAACTCTATTTTCCAGGTATAACCCCTCTGTCGGGAGATACATTTTCAAATTCTGCGTTGCCTGACTTTTCTACATCCCGATCCATAGACCACTTAGTTTCAGAACGAGCTAAGAGCTTAATCTTCTCACTGAACCAAATATTATGTGTTTTATATACGAAATTCACCCACGTGCGTGAGTATATAACATATATTTGAACATAAACGTGATTGTACACTTGATTGTACACTTGTGAACGTTCATGTCTTTGTAGACGGGAATCGGAATATGAAAAATTGTGTAGCACCAACTTGTCGAGAACAAATAAATAACGTAATATTTTTCACATCAATTTCGTAATTTGCAAACATTATATTGTGTGATATATAATTACTGTTACTATTATAGAGCGTCACTATAGGTAAAATCAACGCTGTGAGACTGAGAATTGTACTCCGCGACTGTACCATTTCGCAAAAGCCATACGTGGAAAAAATGGGAAAAATTTACCAACTAGACGTTTAAAACTCGTTTTTAATATCTTTAAACTACTTTTACGCCTTCAATATTTTATTATTAAAACAGTAATATAAGCAATGCATACGAGGATACAAAAAACTCTAACGTGTGTATTAATACGTACTTCATACAAATTTTAAATTATATATTTGTGTGTGTGTGTGTGTGTGTGTGTGTGTGTGTGTGTGTGTGTGTGTGTGTGTGTGTGTGTGTGTGTGTGTGTGTGTGTGTGTGTGTGTGTGTGTGTGTGTGTGTGTGTGTGTGTGTGTGTGTGTGTGTGTGTGTGTGTGTGTGTGTGTGTGTGTGTGTGTGTGTGTGTGTGTGTGTGTGTGTGTGTTCAAGACATTTTATGTAATACTTTAAATGTTGTGTCGCATTTATTTACAAGCAGAAGTTATGAGTAGTCAATTATTTTGTAAAATTAAACTGTCAAGGCGCCAAACGCACAGTACGATATCGTGGTGTAACTCTGGTTGCATAAGCTGCTTTATAACACCGTTTTCATTATTCCTAAAGACAATATTGTATGCTTTATTTTCAAATAAAGAAACATGAGTCGTCACTAGCACGTGTCTGATCCCTACTGATGTAACGCCTCCCAAAGCACCGTCCAGTGATGCTTTTCGAAATTTGATGTTATCTCGGAGCTAAACACCTTACCAAATTTTTGCGGTATGGGGTAAGGTGGTAGGGTTTTGCGGTAGGGTTGTAGGGGGAAGTCTTAACACTGTATGTCCTTTTTCTTCTAAAACTTTATCATGACAAAGCCGTTTTTTTCTTACTTTTCCTAACTAAATTAAATTATACTATTCTATACTTTCAACACATTTTTCGTGGAAGGTATATTTTTTTTTCAGCAACTCCTTATATTTTCTTTTTTGGTCTATTAACACTTTGGATATACACGTTTTTGCATTTCTCTAGTGTATGCATGATTTTTCACGTATTCATATTTTTTCTATGAAGACTAATTAATGTTTAGTGTAAGCGAATTCTCTTGATGTCTTATGCTTGGTCTCCAACAATGTAATTGTTGCGAAAATTTGCGATCTTGGCACTGGCGATTTCTGTTTTTTTTTTTTTTTTTTTTTAATCTTTGATAGTATATAAAGGTCTTCGATTTAGTTGGTTTCCATTTTTTTACTGTCCCTATTTATTATTCCGAGAATAGTTCTTTCCATGCTTCTTTGCGGAGACAGACTTTTTCGGCATTCACTCGTTCATTAATTTTTATTTTAATAATTAAGATACATTATTGTTTTTTTAATATTCACCCAGACTATATAAGAATAAAACAATTGTTTTTACTCTTTATTATTACGGTTAGGATCATTACTTTGCATCGCTTTGTTTATAGCCTACTTGTATTTCAATTTTCACACACACACACACACACACACACACACACACACACACACACACACACACACACACACACACACACACACACACACACACACACACACACACACACATATATATTTTAAGTGTTGATTACAATTAGTCTTAAAAGAGGACTGAAATAAAAGTATGGGAGCTGTTGCAGCTGTAAAACCAAAATTCAACTTTAATCACGAATGCTTCAGCTTCATCACTATATTCTTTATCTTGATACTAAAATCAAAGATTGCTAATAGTTTAGTAGCGCTTCCGCAGTAGAGTACCGAATTCCATACCCGTCCATTAGACACTTTTTTAATTAAACGTTTAAGTTAGTAGATACGTCAAAGAATGTAAACAAATTTGCATAAAATATTTAGATTTTTAACTTTTTTTGATCTGTTAAAATCAATTCCGCAAAACTAAGTAATCCCACAATACACGTCACACAAGCAAACGATCAGTAACAAATTGTCAATAACATGGAATAGCGTCGTAAATGACACATATAAATTATTAAACGTATCGTACCTGACGAGATATTGCCACCACCACAACTGGATGAAATAGTAGACATAGTTTACCTCTACTACTACTACTATTACTACTACTATTACTACTACTACTACTACTACTACTACTACTACTACTACTACTACTACTACTACTACTACTACTACTACTACTACTAATACTACTAATAATAATAATAATAAAAAACTACCACCACTAATACTAATAATAATAATTGTGTAGTAGGAGTAGTAGTAGTAGTAGTAGTAGTAGTAGTAGTAGTAGTAGTAGTGGTAGTAATAGTAATCTTAATATATAATCTTAAGTTATATTGAATTGGAAATAAGCAAAAAATAAGAGAATTCGTTGTCTAATTTGTTGCACAGTTTCATGTGTTCTTGCATCGTATTGTAAATAACTAAATGGCGTCCACAAATGTCTATTATGAAATAATGTATAAAATTCATGTGTTATTAGATTTCCTAATCAAAACTTTAAGTTTAGCCCACCGTCTTCCGTTTTGTTGTTCACGACGTGTATGTGCGTGCGTTTCCAATGTTCCAAGTAGTTTAACATAACGTTAAAATAATTCCTTTGGACTAAGGAATCCAGCACACTCTTGGCGTTCTCTTATAAATGTGATGTTAAAAGTTTACATTACTCTTTAAATTATTCGGTATAATACATAAAATAAAATTAACACTCTAAGGTTTGCGCTGTAACAAGGTAGACAAAATTGAATTAAAACTCTATCGCTGACATTAACTCAGTTGTGTGGTTTAACAGGCGACTTACTCTTGTAACATAACATAGTTTGGTTCATTTAATCGTTTAATTTACAAACAGTAAGTTGACAAATTTTGTGCAATTTCAATATTACGAAAAACTCTTTATCTTGTTAGAAACGAACTTTCAAGCAAATTAGTCAACCTTAATTTTTCTAATCGACAATTACCTATTTACAATATACTTCCATACTGAGTAAACATGATATATGAAGCAGGTTTGTAAGAAAAATATACAATGAAGGTTTTCCTTAACGAATAATGTAAAGGTAAATTTTAGGCTCAAACTCTGCAGAGCATTTGTCATCGGAACCGTTGCTGGGTAGCTGCTATATTGACTAATTTTCGAGATTTACCATTTGTTGATTGTATTTTATTACAATCCTCTAAAATTCGTTAAGAATGACAGTTTCAGACAGTTATGAAACCACTAATAGCTGACGTACCATAATGCATCTACTAAAGCTCTCAGCACTTTTGATTGGAATTTTTGCACGATTTTTAAACTAGTAGGTTTGACGCATCCTCATATCCTCATATCCTAGCAACATACAGATTTTGAAATTGTTTTGTATAATAAACTTAACGATATTTAAGATTTGCGCTCGAGAAGCCAGTATATCTACCTCCTTTGTTTGATTTGAATATGTCAGATGAGCCGCTGATTGAGGAAGTTAATTTGTTTTAAAATCTATTGCCTAGCAACATAGAGTGTCGGTCATCCATATAGTTATAATCATGGTCATATGTATAATACCACTATAATTATCATTTACAATACAACTGCATGCGGTATATATTCAAAATTCATCGTGCAATGAGAACCGCTCGTGTAAAAACATTTTTACACGTTACACGCTGTAAGAATCGCTGATTACATTATACAAAACGTTCAGGCACAGCAACTACGAGCAGTAACGAAAGCCCGCATATGCAGATCGTTGTTTGTCCCTAGTTACGTTGTTGGCATAATTAACAGAACTTCCACAAGTTTTAAATCTGCAAGTAGAACAGCGCGCAAGCGTAATATGGCATGCATACCTCATATAGATATTTGTAATCCAGTTATGATACGGAATGCGAAAAGGACTATTGCAGAAATTATTTATATATTTATAAAATTTTCAATACTCAGTTTGTTTGTATCTACAAATTGTGTGATCTTTATTAATGTATTTTCTTTTATGAATCATTAGGGTTCACACCAAAGCAATTTAAGGTCCCAACAACTTGACTACAATATTGTTTGGAAGAGTAAAATAAATTTTGTCGAATCCTAACACAAATATTACAAAATAATATTCTTTGTTATACCCTAACATAGCTTTATTAATTAAACATTGTTATACTATTGTTATTTTATTAAAAATTAGTTTAGTGGTCAAGTAGTATCAGACCAGATCGTCTTTTTTTTATAATTTAAAAATTTATCTGATATTGAAATGTATCTAACTTAACAATAAACGTATTTAGTTCAAAATAGTGAGGGCGTTGTGCAACTCAGGAATCTTTGTAGTCTACTTCACAATTTCTTATACCTCGATGTTCGTTTTCTCCTATTTTCCCCCTGAATCTTTCTATTAATAATTCTTTTGAATGTTACAGTCTTTCGTCAAACACGTCTCTGCACCGCATGCGTCATCATCGGTATTTTTACATGCATTTTTATTTCGGTGTTAATTCTTTTCCTTTTCGTGAACATTTTATATCTAAGACAGGCTTTGTTGCCTCCTGTGTTCTATTATTTTTCTCCCCGCTCCCTTTTATTCTTACTACCTAATATTTTTAATAAATACCGTATTTAAAACTGAATACCTCTCAGATTTATAATTTCTTATCTCCAGTTTTTCTCTGTTTGTTCTTCCCTTCACATATGTATCTGTTTCACAAATATTGTGTCTTACCCTGATTTACTTCCTGTTATCGTCCTCTTGCTTCAATTTCTAATTTTTATGGCAAATTCTAATTTCTAATTTCTAATTTTACGGCTTCTTTTTATGGCTAAATCATCCGCATATACTGTAACTTGTACTGACTTTCTCATTACAGATCTTGTTTCAATATAAGTACAACTGTAGATAAATGTAACTATTTTTGTATAAATACTAACATTGCAGGTTTGTATTTGTTTGTGGCCAAAGTACTTAACTATTCAAACAAATAAAAATATTTATAAACATGAATTTAGATTTACTTTAGTTAGAAATCTGGTAATCCTGAAAACTGAAAAGACTAAACGTTGAACAAATGTAAACGTCTCACAAGCAATTTACGTAACTGCAAGAAGTAATAAAAATCCTTGCCAAATAAATTACTTACATATATTATATTATTTCATATTTATACATAGTATTACATTTTTACATATTATTGAATTTATACAAGCTGTTATTTTTTAGTCACTTTACCTATTTATTATTTATGAAATAGGATTTTAGTTGTTTATTGTTAATTGTTAAAAGTTCCAGTTGTTTCCAATTCCTGGTCCTCCGTTCGGTTCACAGAAAAATTAGCTTTTTAAAATATCTTCGTACGAATACAATACTTAAAGTCATCCCATTATAAGATGATGTCATACACTTCAAATTGATCGTGTGTTAATGTATCACGTTATTCAGTTAGGCCTAATGCTAATTGGTTAATTGAATTAGCCAGTTATTCAGTGTTAAAGTACTCACTTATTAACAGAATAAACACTGTTGCACACCACTATAGAAAAATTATTCCGATTAGCGCTTTCAAGCTTCACAGCTCATCATCATCAGTTCGGAAATCAAATTAGATTTTTCTATAGTGGTGTGCAACAGTGTGTATTCTGTTTGTGACTATAACCACTAACACAAAATTAAATATTCACTTATTAATTAAACACAGTGTCGTTGAAACATTTTATATTGTTGCCATTATGACTGAATAACTAAAGTACGAGTATCGTAACAATCATTTAAGATATAAACGTTGTAAATTTCTACATATATTTGAACGAATTTTTTTATTGTCTTTCGAAATCAGTTAAAACGTGAATAAAGATAAACGCGATTGAAGTTTAGTCGCTAGTGTGTAAGGAGTGCTCTAAAACAAGCTACGCATGTGTGAATGCTAGCTGCCACAAAGCAAAGCTGTAACTTAGTATCGACACGTTATGTTAAACTGTATCATGGACAGAGACATTGGCATGCATGCGAGTGCGGAAGATTACAACGCATACCGACACGCACGTCATGTCTGCTACGATACGTCCGTATCCCCGACCTACACTTGACAATCTGTTTCTGTGTAATCAATACAGTCTAGCTATAAACGCATTCTTGAATCAACTCGACGGTGTCTCAGTTTTTGAATACCTACGTTATAGACAACTGGAATGGTACGGGCATACTATAGCAGGCCCAACACCACTCTTCAAATGGTAAGAAATAGGAAACGTAAGAAACACAGACCAAAGGTATGCAGACTTCACACGATATAAGAAACTAATGAAAACGACGGAAAACGGTTGAGGATAATGATAATGATAGTGAGTAGGAAGAAGTGGATAAGAGAATCGATTTAGCTGAAAATCCGACTCAGGACTCCACAATATGAGGAAACGATTTTATGAATAAAATGGTTTGGTTTGTAATATGATTTAAACATAAACAAATTTTCTGCCCGCACTGTCTCGAAGAATGGGTATTTTGAAGTACGTGCTCCTAAGAATAAAATAAAACTAGAAAATTAATTGATTTTTTTTTCAGGTCAACGTAAATGATCTCTTACGATCGCAAATATGCTCTCGTGATTTAGTAAATACATATGAACCATGTGCAGTAAAGCGTGATGGATAGAAAACACTGACAGAAAATAGATAATTAATGAATCTACGTTAATTAATGTGAACCGTTATGTGTGTGTGTGTGTGTGTGTGTGTGTGTGTGTGTGTGTGTGTTTACAAGCGTGCAAGAGAGTGAGCTTAGCCGTGAAAATTATTACAGTGCATTCAATTTTATTAATCTCGGCGCTATCTAGTTTTGAATATAAAAATCTCTAAATACATAAAGGGAAAACTGCAAAGAGAATTTATGGCGGCAATAATATGATTTACAAGACGTGTTACTGTCTTTCGTAATAGATGGCGCAGGTGTCGTTTTACGCAGCCTCAGTGTTTCATATGCCGTTCTTTGTATAATATTGTGATTGCTCTTTCTTCTTCTTCTTCTTCTTCTTCTTCTTCTTCTTCTTCTTCTTCTTCTTCTTAATATTATTATTGTGTGCTAATAACAATAGCAGAAACCGTTATTATCTCATTTTTCAAAGGATATTTAGAAAATTAACCAAAATTGGATATCCTGGAACAACATAGATAAATTTTCTACTTTTTTAGCTACAGAAAATTGGATGATCCACTCATTTTTCATGCCACAAATAACGTTTCTGCATGCTCGGACTAGGAGTCGCATTGTAGCACCATTACTTGGTAACAGGAACTCGTTACCACATACACAATAATGGAATAGAGGAAGTTGTAAAGCCTAAAATACCTAACTATGAAACGGAAGTGCTTTGATTTATTATACGTCCTAGCACAACTGTACCTAGTGTTCAAAGTAAAATATCCGTTTTACTGTAAACAGACATAAATTTTCCTTACATATTTGCGAAACTGTGGTCCTTGCATTGTGCACGTGTTTTGGTTGCAACAGGACGCCTGTTTACTGTGAACTCGTGAACATCAGTATGCGTTCCTAGAGCGTGAAGGACGTGCGCTCTGGGCCAAAACAAATACGCGTAGTTTCGGTGACACCAAACAAAATATATTCTCCGGAACAAAGAAATAATCCTTCCAAACAAAAATTCATACTTCTTTATTGAATCTTCCTCGAACACTCAGGACCTGTATGGAATTACAATACGGGTCGCTTCACAAAAAATAACGAAGAGATTAATTAAACAACAAGGCAAAAGATAATGTGAGAGAGATGAAAAGGAAGAGTAGAGTTATACGACAATCGCGTGACGGGGAGAGGCGACAGATTAGACAGTTACCTTTCAGCTTTTCTATTTGTACCGATATTGGTGTTTTTATCAACAATGCCAGTCTGTATATAACTCTGTTTTTTAATTCTTGGATTTTGTTGTCCATGACGTGTCCGTTACTTAACTAAATATCACTATAGTATTGACGACTCGGAACACTAAGTTTTTTATAAGTAAAAACGTAAAGTTTTACCTTACAGCCTAAACCGGCTTTCACCTTTAGAAGCCTCTGAGCCTCTGATGGAGCCTTCTAAAGGTGAAAGCCGGTTTAGGCTGTAAGGTAAAACTTTACGTTTTTACTTATAAAAAACTTAGTGTTCCGAGTCGTCAATACTATAGTGATATTCTGTTTTTTACATTGGAATATTATTGAAGGTCTTACAGAGTCTTGGTGTAGAGACAAAAGAATGGAGTCTTTGGAAATAAATAACTAGCCATATACTCCAAAATACGTGGATGCACACACACACACAATCATCGTCATAAATATTATTATTACAGGTCACACATTCATTATTGAATTTCGATCGTTCCTTTTTCCCGATCTCCTCTAATTCTATTTTCGCGGTGAATCACTCCGCAATATCTCTTATGTTACTCTCACTACGACAAGTTAATTTGTCTTTCAGCTTCTCTCGCTGCCACAATCCATCTTCCCCTGCAAGTGACCGCCTCTCCACATCTACGATCGCTATCTTCTTCAAATCCGCCCGAACCTCGTCCTCCCACCTCCCTTTATATTTATATATAGTAGCCCTCTATAAAATATATTACATTTAAAATATATTTCAGGCTAAAAACTAATTAGGAAAATTATGAATTACATTCTAGGTGCATTTTTCAATTGTTCATTAATAAAAAAATGTTAAATATTTAGTACCAAGCCACGTGTTGTTCAATCAAATATATTGCAACTTATCGTCTGCGGCTTCCAGAAACAACGTCTTCACAAAGTTGACATGTTTCGGGACACTTGTCCCATCATCAGAACTTAAAATAATCGTGTATCATTTAAGTAGATACATTTGTCAATTAATTAAAATATTAAAATCCAACATGAAATAAATAATTTAAAAAAATATGAATACTTAAATGTCTAAAAGCGAGCGCGAAGGTTTAACGATGTACATCGTACGGAGATTGACCGCGCACTCATTTGACCGCGCGCTCGCTTTTAGACATTTAAGTATTCATATTGTTTTAAATTATTTATATTATGTTGGATTTTAATATTTTAATTAATTGACAAATGTATCTACTTAAATGATACACGATTATTTTAAGTTCTGATGATGGGACAAGTGTCCCGAAACATGTCAACTTTGTGAAGACGTTGTTTCTGGAAGCCGCAGACGGTAAGTGCAATATATTTGATTCAGGCTAAAAACTAATTAGAAAAATTATTAATTACATTCTAGGTGCATTTTTCAATTGTCCATTAATAAAGAAATGTTTACTTTATTTTGTTTTATTCGAACGATTACCTTTTACTTAGGGTGTAAAACAAATCTCAGAATTAACTTAGAGTGTAAAACAAACTAACATTACAAGGCAGGCAATAAATATTAAGTGATAATACATCATAATATATAGTTAAGTTTAAATACATATCTGTATACAATAATGTGTCCTTAAAATCTAAAAATCGTAAACACGAATTAGTTCATTTTTCAGTTAAGAGCCAAAGTCCAAAACTTAGTAGCCTATCTAAATCCTGATACAATGTAAAACTCCACTCTACCGTAACAAAAGGTCATTTAACTATCTCATTGTATTTAGGCCCTTTAAGCTTGATCAACTTTTCACTTCTTTTCTGCTTTTCCCTCCCCCACACAGTTCAACAGTTCTCTGTTGCCGCATCCAGTACACTTCTTTTGGTCTTCTCCTACCTCTTTTCTAGTCCACATATATCTATCACTATCATGACACGACAATTAACATACACAAATTAATAGGAAAAATTGTTGAGCCAGTCGGTACTGTTACACCGGTACTTATTATATTTTACTTGTTATATTTACGAAGCTTTAAACTTTACACTTTGTACTCTCGAGGGTGTTTTTTTTATTCAGGTTCAGTTATGGCGAACTTCTGTTAATAATTTGTCTTATTCGTAAACAGAAACGTATATTTAAAAAAGTGATTTTATCCATAGCCATTTCGTCGTTTCTGTTAATAGATAATATGTAACAGGTACACTAAATTAAAGAGGTATTTCATCGTATGTTAAAATAATCGTTAAATTTAATAAACCCAATAAATACTGATTATAACCTGTGAGAGTTTATTTACTGTTCGTGTAATCTGTGAAGAATACAATAAACTTTAATATGTTTTAAAATGTTAGGAAGAAAACGTTTCCTCATGGGCGTATTACGGTATTACGACGAATATTTAAATTATATCAAAAATTAATATAATATAGGGGTTTCAGTTTTTCTTGCTATCTTATTATGTGACATGACGATGTTAATTTAGTTTTCCTAAGTTAAATAAGATATAATATTAAGTTTGAGGTGAGATAAATATAATATGGTTTCATTGTTCCCAAGTGAAACAGATTAAAACAGGAATACAGGAATACTTTTTCCCCCCAGCATTGTTTAAAATGTACTTAGAACAGACTTTAAAAATATGAAGGAGAAAATACAAAGGAACAGGGAATGATTGAAATAACGAAAGACCACTATAGGCCTATGTAATTTGCTTTTACGTACGTGACCAGATCACGATGAGTCAGCCTATATAGTAGGGAATTTCAAGAAGTACCTTTAAATTAATGCTATAAAACAAGTAAAAAATATGTGCATTTGGCAACTCGACAGAATATAACGATGGAGGATAGGCAGATCACTAATCATTGTAAGGAATATAAGTGTTTAGGAACGAAAATAACTCAAGACAATGCAATGGACAAGTCATCGGAGAGAAAAGTATTCAGCGTATTAAGGTAACATCAGTAATGATTGGAATACTGTAGGTCCAGAAAAAAGGTCTAAAAAATAATTTAAAACACCATCATAACGGGTACAGTATTTTTCTTAAATATCATAAAAAACATCTTTAAAACAAGAACGGAAACGTGTTGAGAGGTATTGAAACGGAGAGCAACTCACAATGGGAGAGAATTGTAACTGGCGTGGGAAGATTAGATAAATTACACGAATAACTCAACATGACAGTTGACGGTATTAATACGAAACGGTTACGGCTAATACTGTACGGTCATGTACACAGAATGACAGGCGAGGAAAAGAATATTAATTTGGGCACCATAGGGACGGAAGAAAATGGGAAGAAGGAGGAAAAACCGGAGATAAGTACCACCGGAGAAATCAGAGAGAAAGGACTGCCGACAGATGTATGGATGAACAATGGAATATGAATGTGGAAATCGGAAAACTTGGTGAACAGAGAGATAAGTTAAATGAAATGTACAACGAAGGTTAAGGCATGAAGATAGATCATGAATGTACGAGTCTTCACTATACTCATAGCAAATTTAATGATAAGTTGCTAATTGCCAATTACTGAATTGCTAATTGCTATAGTTACTGAAAATAACGCTGGTAATTGCTGGTTACCAATTATTAATTAAGATTGTAACTTCTAATTATATCTAATTAGTATGATAATTATTATTACATATTGCCCGTAAGTGTGTGTGTGCGCGTGCGCGCAGTTTTTCTGTCTCCATTACAAAAACTTTGTCAAACGAAACGGTGTGCTTTCATCTATATACAGACGGTTACGCCTATTGTGGGCTGTTTAAATAAATCTACTTAACTTGTCGTGTACGATCACCGACAAAAGACTAGACGTTCTGTTGCTTGATATTAGATCTATATTCCAGTGTTTAATACACAATTTTAGTAGGAATTTCTGCGCCATTATATTTAGGTCCCAACAGATCACTGTATTTAGTAAAACAATAGAACAGGCCCGCACTCCGGTTCCGGCGGCAGGTGATTATTTATGATGCCCGGGTTCCGGTGCTGCAAAGGCAGTCGCTCTATCCGACATGTAATTTCCTTAATAATCCTACGGACCATTTAGCGTTTCAGAATTTCCCCGGATTTATCCATCCCAGGTGAATCCCCGTTCCGATAAACAGCTGCATAAGGCAGTGAAATAGAAACTGTTGGAAGCGAACAGGATTTTCCGCGGCTGCAGCGGCAACGTGCAAACGTAAACACCAGAACGACTGTAGACTGATTGAGAGCGTATTGCAATGCACACAATTAAGTCGTTAGTAGTCCCCTTCACTAACCGTGATTATACACCGTGACAAGAAACAATGTAAAACGTACGTGTGCCTAAACGAAAACAAAGACTTTCGTCTCTAATGTACATCTATATACTGTACTTACAAACCCCGTCCACACGCGCATTCTCTCTCTCTTACACACACACACACACACACACACACACACACACACACACACACACACACACACACACACACACACACACACACAAAAGTACAATGAAAAACATTCATAAGTACGTGTGTGCGCGGCATGAGTGTGTATAGAATGAAGTTGACGCCGATAGGTAAAGGACACAATGGGACCCGAGTCGTAAATTGCGAGAATTACTTTCCTGCATTGTTCATTGTCAACACAAAAACTCAACATTTTAAACGTTTTGTACATATTTCATATTAGAGTTTTTACTAGTAGAATTTTTATCTTAGTAATTTTTAATACTCAGTAGAGCCTATATATATAGACGTTCTGTTGCTTACAACACTTTATAATGGGTTCTTTTATATATATATATATATATATATATATATATATATATCCCATGAGCACTAGCTTAATTTTGTTTACGGTTCTTATATTCACATTGCCGTGAGCGAGAGCGTCCTTACTTCTTACTGTAGGCCTACAATATAATCGAACGTTGACATAATTAGGTACCATAAAAGTAAGTTTCAAAACATTCCCAGTAGTTTTAATTAACAAGTTGTATGTTTCTACTCGCAAGTGGATGGAACTTACATGTTACGATATTACCGTGGCTTAGTGTCAGGTCTGAGAATGAGCTAGATGCTCGAAAGCGTTTACCGACAGTAATGAAGGACCGTGGGTGGGAATGTATAATTTCTTATTTAAAAATGTACGTCTACCAACACAAATACTTTAACTTTATTCTAATATTAATGCAGAGCATGAATGTCACAAGGACAGTTACAAGGGTTCTCTCCGATCGTAGAACTTGTATGTCGGTTGTACAAATCTCTTTGAGAATCATTCAGTCAATACCCTTGCCGATGAACAATGATTGAAATCTTTAACAAGCAGGTTGCAACACCACACATAATTGGCACCTGTCTGACTTAATAAATCCATAATACTTCACTGTCTTCGTCTGGTATTCATAATTTCACAAAAACTCTCACTAGACGTATAAGAATTTAAGTAGGCCTATAAAAGAATTTATAACATTCGCACTTCTAATAGACAGTCTTCATCTTGGCGTTGAGTGAACAGCGCGTCTAATAACGAATTTTTTTAATTTAACTTTGGTTAGTTAGTAACTAACTGTACAGTTTTGTCTCTTATTAATGAGGCAACAAAAGTGCTATAAAGTTTTCATGGTTTAGTTTGTCACTTTATTTACTGCTACAATGATATCCCGCTCCCACTACTCAGTGAACAAAATAAACTCAGCAAATTATCACAACTCAGACTATTTAACTGAATTTTTTATAGTTTTAGAAGTGAATAAACATAGTCGAGGTTACTTGTATACAATATAGCGTAATGAATAAGCTGCAAAGTTAAGCTATTCTAGTTCAAACTATTAGGTATTATTTATCCTTTTAACTCTAGCTTTTATGTGCTTATGCTTTTTGTCAACAGTGAATTTCAATTCTGTATATATTTTTCAGGGCCATCGCCTCCGGGCTTCTTGAGAGGCAAGAGGGATCCTACACGGTCGATGCTGTTCAGCGGCTATGTACCTGGGGGTGGAATGTCAGCGTTCGCGACCAGCGGAGAGTTCTACCCATACTACAGAGCTCGCAGACCGGTGGCGTTCCCACGTGAGAAGTGGGGACCACAGCCCGCGGTGCCTGAACAGGACCCGAAACGAGAGTATCCGGTTGTGCCGTCCGTGAAAGACGTGCCGCAGAACACGGCCGATGCGATCCCGCAGAACCCTCAAGAAGTGTATCCACAAGAGGCCGCCAGCGAAGAGAAACCATGGTTGACCGCGAACGAGAAACCCGCCGAGGAAGAAGCGGAGCAGCCTTCTCCTTCTGCCGAAGAACAGCAGCCGCCCTTCGTTCCCGCTGAAGAAGAAGCCAACGTTGAATCTCGAGTTGAACCAGAAGAAAGTAAAAAATCGAAGAAGAAATCTTCATTCATTCCAACTATTGATATTAAACCACCACAACTAGACGAAGATGAGGATGAAGCGGAAGAAGATGACCGCCCTAGTGGTGAGATTTCAAATAGTTAGTTAAAAAATTAATAGTAAATAAGCCTTGTTTCCGATAAATTTTTACCGCTTATATATTGGGTTCTTTTTTAGCATTCAGTATAAATTCTTTACAGCATTGCCAGCTCAATTCTTAATTCCCTTTCTAGTATTGTGCTAAAACAATCCACATTGTATTTATACTGATCATTTCTCTGCTTGTCTCCTTCAATTTGCAGTTGGCTCATCCCATTATTAACGTTCGCCTGCTGCGAACATGTTCGTGTGTGATACTCAGATTTTATCCATTTTGTTACTTATCTTTAAACTGCATGATCCACATTATTTTGTCACGCCGGCTTGACTGTTCAATGCAGTAGCCTAATATGTCTGTAAATTATTTCATTTTCTTATTAACGTCTTTCATAGGGAGGGAGTTTAATTGGCATTCCCAAAATGATTAGCTTAATATCTTGTAGGCTACGTTAAGTTACAAAATTAGATTAGTTCAAGTTGCAAAACGTTATTACATATATTGAGTGTTATTATCAATGAAACAAGTACTGGTAATAGTCATCACGGTTTTAGGTATAATGTAGTTCACTGTCACGTCACAATCTGCGGCAAAAGATTCTATGTGGGCCTAAAATAATATAGTTCAGCGTTTGTATATGTCTAGCCTGCGTAACCCCTTCTATCGCAGTCGCAATTCTAAAACATTAAATCAGACGTGTTCTCAGATTTCTAAATTTTAAACAACTGTATCTGATGTACCACTGACGTAACTGATGTATAGGCCCTAAATTAAATTATCAATAGTTTTACTATTTAATTAATTAAAAGTTTTGTCTTATTTTTATTTAAACAAAAATAACCAACGATTTATTAAATTTATGCATCATGCAAAACACGTTCATGTATGTGCATAAATCGTGAGCTTTTTTAATTATAAAGTCGCTTAATTACTTTTGTAATGTATTTATAAGTGTTGTCAGTGTTAACAGTCAAAGTTATAATATAATTAAAACATTAGTTATACTTACAAAAATGTCCAAGACTTCTTTTTTTCAAAGACATACCATAGTATTTCGTATATATAACAGCTTTCATGTTCAGAAGGTTTCATCTGCCGAAAAAGTTACGTATAATAAAAAAACTTCAGAGCAGGGACAATTAGAACTTGAATATGCCATGCTTTTAAATACCTATGAACACACTATGCAAATACATCCTTTTAAGAAGAATCCCTAATGTATATAGTTATTCTTCAGTCTTATTATGTGGGTGTAAACTTAGGGAATACAGTAGCACTATTGTCTATTTTTAATTCGGTTAATAAAAATGGTACATTTATTATTTTTAATCTACATATTTTTATCTTCTTCTACTTCTACTTCTCTGTTTCCCTATTTGTTATAGTCTACTCAGCCTTATTGATGATTGCCTATTTGACTACACGCTCTTCTTCTGTAACTGGTATAAGATACAACGAGTATCTGTTAAGCAAATAGTTAATGTCTTATGTCTTCAAGTATAAAATTATTCAGAAATTTTTATTCCATTTTGTTTTGTCATTCGGTGTGTATGTTGTTACAACCAATACGCTAATATTCTGCACCACTAGTATTACTGAAATATGTTTAAATCTTATTTTCTTTTGAACCGTCTTGAATTAATATTGTCATTTACGTTTTAAACATAATAACCAACATATTCAACATTGGCCTTGATTTTTTTTTAAACAATCGTCGGTAAAATTTAAAGAAAAGATTATATCGATAAAATGGACAGAAATTTATAACATATGAAAACAAATAAAATGTACTTTTAAAATTAAATACAGTAAACTTTATGCCAGTCTTACGCTAACTGAATGATTTTGGTGTTCAGTATGACTGAAACATACGTGCTGTGCGGCATGTGTGTTTGTGAGAGAGAAAGAGATTAGACGTAAACAAAAGTTATTAACGTAACAGCATAGACCGTAGAAAGACGAAAGAGGAGCGTGATTCGTAAATTAAATTATAAACCAGTGAAGTCCAAGAACACTAGTAAAATTGAGAATGTAACAGAAACGCGAAAAATATTACTTTTTACTGTCTGTGCATGATTAAAAATAAAATTTAACTACATTTAGTTGTCTGAAGATACAAGAGAGTTGAAGGTTGCATGACGTCAGTGTTGACTTGCGTGTTATTTGCATAAATTTATAGCTGCATGCAAAGGGTATTTCTGAAGAATTATTTTTAACCGTAGTAACTTACTGCATATAACTCACTATACTACAAGTACTATAGTAGATACTATAGAATAGCGGCACATTATCTCATATTATCGCTGTTTGCCTACGTTTTAGAGATTTCTTCTGTTTCTTTCAGCATAGAACACAATTGAATAAGAAACGGTAATACGCGTTTAAAATAGCCTATGTCTCTTCTTCCTATCTGTATCTCTATTGTCTGCTTGTCTCTCTCAATCTCTTTTTCTCTCTTTCTATATGTATACACATATAATTTAAATATATATGCGTACTTTTGTATAATATTAGTTCTTAATACGTTAAATATGGAACTGTACCTTATAAATGAAAAAATAATGCCTTTTCCGTCTATAAAAAAATGTATAACCGTTTTCTCTTTATTGACCTTTACCCCCCCCCCCCACACACACACACACAAGTAAAATGCGCCACGCGATAGCACAAACATACACGTACACGCGAGCGCGTCCCTTGTACACAGACGTGTGAGTGTCTGTTTGTGTGTTACATATTAAGAGTTCGCGATAAACTATTCAGGTCAAATCATACTCTTTTTAATATTTTCTCTTTTATTAATTTTCATTTTTGGGAAAATAAAGTCTGATTTATCAGAAACAACTTTGCATGTTATTACTACGTATATTTTTATGGCACAAATTTTTGTCACAACGAACTAAAAATAAGAATAAATGTATGAATTTAAGATCTACTTAATTACTGCAAATTGTAGTAACATCATTGCCTGAAATTGCACACATAAGAGCAGTATAGAATAACTGCACGTAATATATTTAAAACCACTACAATTAAAATTGTACTTAAGTTGTATATTAGGCCTACGGTGATGTTGATATGCCTCGAAGACAAACCAAGTATTCCCGATTAGGTTTCCATCTGACTTCCCATTATGCATGACCGCCCACTTACGTTCAAATGCCATCAAATCCTCCTGACTAAGTTTTTCAAGCTTTGACTGTTTCCACCGACGAAAAGGTTTTACTATAATTACAATGTGCTCCCACTGTAAAGTTTTACTGTATCTGAAAATAAAGAAATAGACACAAACTTTGACTCTAAAAGCAGAAGTCTTATGCACAACGGCGCACAGTCAAACTGGCCTCCCTCCTCCCCCCACACACACATGCTCGAAGATGTAGAAAAATTTATTATTCCAAGATAATTTTATTGGTATATAACTAGCACTTTTAAAATCGTGAAATCATCCTGACTCCCAGCGCGTACCATTGATGGTTTGAATTTTGCCATTGACAAACTTCTGAATTTTTAATTTTAGTTATCAGTATTTAGCTATTATTTAACTGTATTCCAATACATAACAGTATAGAAATTATTTTTCGTTCTTAGAAGCAATTTTCGTAAAGTTCGGTATTGTGCACGAGAAAAAATTATGTACATTAATTTATTGTGTTCTGAGAAAATCGAGGTTTCGTCGTACTGCAAAAAATATAGTACTACAGCGCGTGCAGGTTTCCCACGAGGAAGCGAGATCTAGTTCTGATACAGCAGCTTTGTCCTGCAAAACGGTGAAACGTGTTATTTATTGCGAAACACACACAAAAAAAATACTTTTTCTAATACACTTGAATCTCGGACTGTTTGTGCGCCACGGTTAGAGGTAGACAAGCCAAGGACGCTTGCTGGTTCTATAATTACCACACGAAACTACAAACAGCTACTTACAGATTGTGATAAATATAATTTATCGATTCCACGTGTCATCTGAAAACTGTGAATTTCTGTAACTACTATACGAATTAAATTAGGTCTTTCTTTGAACTGCTAAAGACACAATAAAATTACTACGTAGATACAGAAAAGGAATATGACAGAGTACTTGGTGTATAACTGGACGGACAAATCTTTAATGTTTAGAGAATTATACAAAGAGGTCTGTGGGAATCCTGACAAATCGATATAGCAATTACATCGACAGATTCACTTGTACTCACACGTGTGTACGTGTTGGAAGCAATAATCGACTACTGGAGAATTAAAAATAGGCCCTACGTATTTGTAAGCTATATGTACACAGAAGCCGGTAATTGAAATTCACGTTTAGAGTTAAACGTATTATTAATACGAATTAATAAATAATTAGGGCTAGTTAAGCTCCACATTATTCCAGCTTAAGTATTGTGTAGTTTTCACTCACGGCCGTTATTCCAAGACTGCCTTGAACCACTACTTTTCGCCTTTCTTGATGGTTTCCCCTTACCTGCTGGTGCCATCACTGATCATGCATTTAGTGCATTTGCTCCTTTGTTTAGTCTTTGCTTATACTTTTACCTCACCGTATAGAAATAAAGCTTAAAAGAAATTTCTGACTTTTCATATTCTCCTTTCATTCTTACCATGTTGTAATTATTATTCGTACATTCAGCTCTGCAGCTGTATAAACATGATTAATTGAAAAAGCCAATAAAAATATTCACTTTCTTAATTGTGTCGAAGTTGTTAATTAGCAGTTTAAGTTATTACGTTTAAATATATTCCAGCGTTATTACGATAAAAACTGTATACTGAAAAATTCTCACATAAGTTTTACGCCGGTAAACAACATTCGCCTCTGCAAAATGAGACTGCACCTCCATTGGTTCGGCATTTGATTACGTAGAACACACAGCTATTTCAAATACCCTGGTTTGCTTTTTTGCTTTCACTTTGTAACTTTACTTTTTTAATTTCAGTACTGAGAAGTATATTAATTTATTAAATCTATTTTTTCCAAGATGTGATACTTAAAATATTTTATTTTTTTACTAGACATTTACACGTACATTAATGGACTGTTACAGGTGGAAATGCGGCCGCATCCTTCAACGCTTGGTTCCCGATCATGCTGGGCATGTTTCCCCCTTCAGCTTACGGCGGTGAAACGGGATTAGGATATTCAGGATACAGTGGCGGCAGCTCAGGTAGCGGGACCCGCCCGTCCAGTTTAACGTCGGTAGTGGCGAACAGCGTCAGCCACGGGAGGAACGGAGTAGCGTCCAGCCACGCGGTAGCGTACGGCGGAGGAGTACCGCAGCAACAAGCTCTGCAGGCACGGACCCAAGCCCAGGAACAACCGCTGCCCAGTCCTCACAACGGATAACTAAATATTACAACAGCATTCACTGCCAGCAGCAAACAGCTGTCTCAGCACCGAGTCCTATAGCACTGCCTACGGTTAATTTCGTTCTCCGACTTATACTGTTCATGAGTCATAAAAAAATATTAACAAAAAAAGAAGAAAACAACACATGACTCTAAACAGTGCACATTTTTTATATTCAGTATTTAAATTATACGATTATATATTTGATCGAATTCGATTTGTATTTCAATGTATAATTTTTATATATTTACGTATGTCTATACAATTATACATAAAAAAGTTGCAATATTTTTCTTTTTTAAAATGTTTTTGTTTTTAAGATTTTAGTTTCATAAGAAAGTCTTTATAAAATATGAATTATATAGATTAAGTAAAAATATTTTATATGTATATTAAAAGAGTGATCAATAAAAGAGTCTTTCGTAAGAATTTGTATTTATTAAAGTTTTTACTACCTAGTCCTGTTAGTTACTGAAAATTTCACTGATATGAAAACAACAAAAGATTATAGATGAAAAGAGATTGGTTCAGCAAGAATAACATATTAAATCTTCTTTTTATTATTCCTATTTGTGTATACAATTAGTGCAGTAAGTTGCATCGCAGGGGTTTCCTAGAGCTTGGAATATCTTGTCGTAGTTACTCCTTTGAGGACCTCACTTTCTTACACTAAGCAATTGAACATCGTCTTTTTTGCAAACTACAGTTTTATTATAAATCGGCCACAAATTCTCAGTAAGTAGTCGTACCAACCTCATATTCTGTAAACAGTTTTTGTAAGCTAATATTTTTTAAAACTTGAGTCGATAATTGGTGTAACTAGCGACGCTTACAATATCTGGTCTTTTTCGTTTGTCTGTACAAACTGCTTTAATGTTTAATAGTTGATAACTTAGAATACGGTGTAAGGTGTATAGGTACTATGTAATGTTCCGTTCTTCGAGACGTTTCAATAAAAATGGGGATGATTCGCGTTGCGTACTTTTTCAGTTAACATTAAATAGCGAACGATAGGCAAAAATTCGGGTGTCAGGAAATTGGTAGTTAAATTTAACTATTACCCAAACTTGAATAAAGGTAATTAAGTGTTTAACAAGACTGTAAAATGCAGAGGAAGCATAGTGCTGACCACACTACATGCAATGTGTGGCAAACGGCTCATATAGACAGCCTGTTCTGCCTCTATCCTAAGGACCCGCTGCTTAATTCGGAGAATCTCATAAAAGAGAAATGTTGTGATACGTTGCATAAGAACTAGTTCACTGAAGCTATCTGATTCTTATGAGCCGAAAATTCCTTACTTTTTTTAGATAAGCAGATGATACAACTATCGAAAAAACAACAATGAAATGATGTGTTTACTACATAGAGTAGGAAGAGAAGGACACGATTTCATGCTTGAAAATACCTATCACACAACCAATAGTTTGCCGTGGCAACCGACTCTGATTCACAAACAGCATGCCAGAAACAGTAAGACTTATCGGGATGGCAAAAAGTGCGCTGTCAAACTTGAACACAATTCGAAAAGTCAAGAGGAATCTCTCGACCAATTACAATTTTCCTAACTAAACCTCTGGTTTCTCAATTATTTTTCATTACAGGGCAGAAACGTAAACTCAGCGGAAAAGGCGAAAAATAGACGCTTACGAAATCTGGTGTTAGAGGCGTGTACTGAGAATACAATAGACACGCAAGAAGTGAAACTCAGACCAGGTCCAGCGTATTTCGGACACGTTTTTAGCAACAGTGACTGCCTTCCTATGTCGATGTCATTCACAGGCCCAATCGTACTTGCAGAAATCAGAAAGGGAAGGCGCTGTACGTAAAACAATCATAAACAGATATCACAACTCTCAATATTGAGGACCATATATTAAAGAGAAAAAAGAAAGATAAAGAGGGGAGACAGGGAGAGGAGAGAGATGGACAGACCGACAGAGATAATCGGATGGAGGTATAATAAAATTTATAACAAACACGTTTATCGAATATGCGTTATAATTAAATGCATTGAATAAATTAAGTTTTAAAGTTACGAACTTTTCCTTATTTTAAATGAAACGCCTTGTAATTTTATACATTTTCAAAAAAATAAATTAATGATGTCGATTTTTAAGCACTTTAACTGTACACGTAAATTACGCGTGCTCGTGGAGTGTAGTAGAAAGGCAGCACGCGCCGAGATGACGTACTGTTTGAATAAACTGACCTACAGAGGGCTGACGGCTCTTCTAGAACAAAGAGTGAAAGGAGGAAATCATAGTAAAAAATACGTCAAAGTCTGCACACGATGTTGAAATGTTCCCGGAAGCAAGATGTGAACAGTGGTCGCAAGTGAATAATGTATTACTGGGGACTGAAAGTGTTAGCAAAAGTACCGCGAATTATCTTGCAACGTGCTAAATACTGTTTGCTAAATAGAGAGCTTCTTGACCTTTTGTATTCCAAGGATAACATGATACCTTTAACAGCAATTTTTTCTGAATAATCGTGGGTTTGTTAATGAGATTACAGCGCGACAAAAGATTCGTGAAGATTCGTGGTTGCATTATTTCTCCAAGAACTCATAAATTTTATAATTTTTCTCAGTTGTAAGGGGGCCAGTAACTTTAACTTCACTGACAAGAATTAAAGAGCGTAGATAACGCAATTAATATCCATTATCCTGAAAAAAGGAAAATGATAGTGTCCTCTTAAAAAATTGTGATAAGCTAAGGAGGATCAAAATATAGGCCACTGTCTCAAAAACTCTATTGTCAATACCTGCAAGCGAGTACCACGAAATCTGTAGCCTATTTCATTTGGAAATAAGATGTACTTAAAATTTCAAATTTCTGAGGGTTCACATCAAGGTTGTTCTATTGTCCCAGTACTTTTACAAAACTTTCTTAATTGAATGTCTCAGAAGAATTCAGATTCTAGAATCGAGTAAAATAAGAAATATGGACATTTGGACGTGAGAGGCGATGGATAAAGTCATAAACGGAAACAACTGAATAGACACCTGATATACGTTTGGACACGTGACTGAGCATGAAAAAAATGTCGAAAGGAAAAGGGTCCCCACAAAATATGGAACTGTCGGCCAGCAGAAAAAAGGAAGCCGGAATGATTGAATCTTTCCTGGGGGAAAGAAAACGGACATAGAGCTATTGTTTAAAAATATACAGGAACGCGAGTGGTTTAGCAAATTTCTTGATTGTTTTGTGCTCATTACCCTGAGATAATCAGTATTGTCTTGAAAGTAAACCACCGGACCTAAATCTACTGTAGTTTTCTGTACACATTTAAGACTTACTATAGGCTAAGTAATTTTGACTAGCTCCTTGGTATTCTCACTATTCAATTTTTTTTCTTTGCAGCACAGAAACGACTCGAAGTATTCATAAACAAAGACTATGCATAATCAAGCTTGTAGAGCTTAATAAACTCGGGAGGCTCGTGTATGCATAGTACGTAATATAAAGAGAAGGACGTAAAGGAGTGCACAGACATAAAAACCCCTGGAATAATGAGTTCCATGTAACAAAGTACATAAATGACTATGGTGAAACTCTCCTATTGTTGATCTCTTCTCTTACAGTTTCCTCTACCTTACGAGTAACAGAGAAACAAAACTGGCACAGCGCTTTTCATTATAATTAATCATTTTCAATGTTATTTATTAGTCAATATAAGTTTAATAGAAAGAAGTGCTTAATGATTTTAACACTACAGGAACAGCTTGAGACTTCATCTACTTAGTACTCAATTAGGCTTGAATTCGGGGCACTGGAGGGCCCGGAGCGCCGCTCTTGGGAGTGCGCTAAACTGAAGTCTAAAAACATAGAACATTTAGTGTTTTTAGTCCTTGTATTTTGTCATCAGCATTATACCTAAAATGGTTCGTTCCTGTCCCAAGCAGACAGACTAGAGCTGGTCACACACCTTTCCGGTCTTTCGGCTTATAATTCAATAGTTGTTAGGAAATGCGGCAGTGATCCATTCGGTTAATATGTTCCAACCATTTCCGCCGATGTTGAACAATTTTATCAAGTATATTCATAAATACATCGACACATATTCCTGCCGTATATCGACACTTCTTTTGCCATCTTGAAGAATAATATACATTGCCGTCTATGTATATATCCTGCCACGTGCCTGCTAAATCTTATTTCAGCTGCTTGAATACGACTAGCCTGTCTGAAAGTAAGTTCGATTCTCAGACCCATAGACAAGTGTGGGAAGACCCGTCACCTTGTAGAACTAAAGGAGTGTTTCTTTCCTTGTTGATTGTAGAGTTCTCCTGATGCTCCAACAACACACATGGTTGAACTTGTGCAGCTTCTTCACACATCATTGTTTGTAATGTAATATACTTTACGGCCTAGATATTCCAAATTACTGATCTACTCCAATACAGTACCATCTGCAACAATTTTTTCTCGTATGGGATCAGCTCCATGACAAACCATCACATTGATCTTCAATGGGGAGGTTTGTAATCCACAATCCGTGCAGATTTGGGTAAAGGAGTGTACAGCCATCTGCAAGCGGTTTTCCGAGTTCGACAGGATAGTCTGGTAATCAGCAAATAACAATGTGTCAACTGCAGATGAAATGATCTGGAAGATTCATCTGCTAAGTGTGTATGACATCGTCTATATATAAAGTAAAAAGAGAAGTTGACAAGTTGGCGCATAGTTTACAAGCTCGACATTCAACCCATCATTGCCCGACGATTTTCCATTTTTACAGAATTATAGGGCAGCTAAGAATTCATCCATGGCTACTGGATCCACACATTAATTTGATGTCTGCAAATTTTGTTTCCTACTGTTGCTCGTGAGTCCACAGCCACGCGTGATATCGGAACCATTCCTCATGTGTGATATTGCTGATCTTCAGGTTATCTCTTTCTATCTGATTTAAATGCCACAGTATTTTGTAAGCCTTGTCCTGCCTACCCTGCATGTCGTGCTCTATATCACTTATATATTTATCACAGCTATTTCTTTTCAATTTCCTTACTTCTCTTATGGCAATGCTACAGCGGAGTTTATATTCATGACCTTGTCTGGTCAGTCTTTAAAGCTGGGTGTTTCAAATATCCCTGTTTTTTAGCATCTATTACTTGGGCAAAATCATCATCACACATATGCAGGCCTCGGTTTCCGTAACTTTTGCGTCTATTCCCAGTGCTTCTAATGCCGTATAAAGACTAATGCCACGCGTTGGACAGTCAAATATAAAGAATTCTTACTTGGGGTGGTTAAACAAGTAATAAATTAATAATTAAAAATCACTTACTGCCAAAATGTTTCAATTTCCCGGGCGCCACCTCATATCTACAAGGATGTGGATATAAAGGATTCATTTGCCAAACACACAACAACAATATTATGTCTAATGCTTATTTAATTAATTAAGTTGTACCAAATTACAAATATAACACTCTGTATGGATATTTCCTTAAGTAGAATCACTTCTCTTATCTTAACAATGAGTATCTCTGAAATCGCGATTAATTAACATTTAATAATTTTCTAACACTTATAATTGTAAATTATAATCTACAATTGTATTTGGCAAATTTAGATTACTGTTTAGATATGATTTTTAAGAATTTACTAATTGACGTTTTATTTCGCTTCAGTCGAATGCAGAGCACTGAGAGGCAGTTCTCAAGGTTAATTAATTATTAGTGTGAGTTCTTTGACTTGAATGAATTGAGTTTATTGACTTAACTCTAAAGTACCATTAGTTTGAGAGCGTTGGTTATTCGTAGTTCATACTCTCGGTGACATCATGTGGTCCTCTGTGTTTAGTAGTTGCTGGTCTCCGTAGTCGTTGTAGATTACTTATCCCTTCGCGGTCACTGCACCTCACAATCACTGTTTAATTATTGAAGAATTCTCGAACTGTTCACTTTTCACGGCACTCGTATTGTGTTGAATATGAGTGTCCTTAATTGATGTTGGTAAAGTTCATGTATAATGTTTTTTAAAGTAGTTCTTTAGATTGCTGATTTTATGTCTAATATCTCTGTGGTAGAATATGCACTGAGTCTCTCTGTTGATGTGTTCTGTATTATATAAAAGCTGCTGTAATGTTTATAGTTTCTTGTGAATTATTTGTAATTGTAGAATGTCTGTTAATTGAATTTGTCTTCACTTAGTATTGTACTGTGTATCCGTATCCTCCGACACTTTGTTTAAATTACGGTGAAGTTAATTAATTGTAAAGTCTGTTTACATGTTGACTTCGCGTGATATTACTTTATACTAATAGTCTGTCGAACGCGATTAACTGTTCAACTCTCTTGCTATGAGTTTAGAATTTGGTGAGAATTATAACAACGAGTTTCGTACGATTTGTCGTATTCACTTCATTGTTCACTTTGAGAAATTGATTGTTACCGAGTTAAGATGACTCGTGTGATCACTTTTGTAGATGAGTACTAGACTGCCGTTTTTCTGTTCTGAGATCTACCAGGTAAACTCTCATCCCGCCTACCTCTGCTGAATCTTCCATTTGCTTGGATACTCTTATTGGTTCTTTAGCCCGTGTGACAAATTGTATATTCGTCATTGGTTTTCGAGTATCTCTGCTTTCCACGTGATTCTCTTGTCGAACTACCATTCGTCCCTGATTGTTCCTACTGCCGTTTTCTCTATTTACTAGGAATCTCATTCAAGCACTCCAGAATTCGTGAGTTTCACTTTCCCCTTGTAAATCAGGCGACATATCTTTGTCTCTCGTGGCCGTCTCCTAGTGTCCAATTTCTGTTACGCTTTGACATAGATACAATACTGGTATTGTTCGATCTGCTGCACCATTGTTTATCTTCAAGTTGCACTCTGGCTTTGTTTTGAGTCTGGAACGAATCTTCCTTTGTAATCACGACTTTCGTCAAATTTCTACGTTGCAATTGTTCTGGCCTCTAATGTTGTACCGTATCGAATTGACAAACTCTTTGCTTTCAGTCTGTGTCAAAGTTTTAAAAAGGGTAGATTGGTTTATTGGGGGTTATGCCTTTCTTCCCTCAGACCAGCTGCCTGATGCGAAATACAACGTCTCACATACATCTAGTAAGTGTCACTCTTTTTGTCAAACAATTAACTTTACAGCCGTAACACATCAAGCTGTATGTAGGTTACAATGCCAAAAGGACAGTCTTACAAACTTTCCCTTCACACACCCTTACATACGTCTTTGTCAAATATAACTGCTAGTACATATTATTTTTAGCTATTATTTACTACTTGTACAATCTTATAAATATTTTCAAAAATAAACGTTACAGCCGCGTGATATATGATAGTTCTGATCTTACACCACTCATTGTTTGTATGTTTGTTCTTTTCTCTTTTTTATCACTACATCTGTACATAATATACACTTATATAAATTATTTTCCACTAACTACCTACATATTGCAAAATATTAACAATATTTGAAACAGCAAATCTTATAGTTCTCTCGAAGTCTTACGGAAATTTCGATTTGACCTTCCTCTCCGCGACAATTTAAACGGACCTTCCTCCCCATCTAAAATAAAAGATTCGTTGTTCCCAATGTAAAGTTTATTTTCAGGTTTACTGTCTAGTACCATTTATTTATCACTAATTATTTATTAGTACCACTAAAATATTACTAACGTTCAGGTGTTATTTGGATAAATTTAGAAAAATGTTAGACTATAGCAGCAGTCGGTAACCCTGCGCCCGCGAACCAATGTGAAATTTCCTTTTCTTTTGAACGAAGGAACGCACCCACCCTCATTGTACCTGCTTCGAAGTACTGTATTATAAAATAGTACAAGCCGTTTACCGAACCGCGCTACGTCTTCCCCCAATACGATTGTCGAACTTGTCGCCCAGAGCCTGTAAACACCTTTCTCCCCAAAGTGATTTTTTCAAGTTTTACATTTCTGTGCACTTTATGAAAATAAATAGTGTTATTGTGGTAAGTTCTTTAATTTATTTTTATTAAAATATTTTTCTGTTTAACCATTTTTTGTTTAAAGTTTTGTTAGTTTTAACGTGCGTGTGTATGATGATAAATTGTTGATGACCTACTCCTAATGTGAAAAATGTTCACAAATTCATATGAAAAATACTGCAAAGCTTTTTTTGGTTCGCTGCTCCACGTCGCTAAATATAAACGCAAGGAATAAAGCGACAGTTACCGTAATGTTTGTAACGTCCGGCTATTTAACTCCGCACCTTTCTATTTCCCATTGATGGGGTGTGGAGGGTTGCGCTCATTGAACTAGTCCTCAGTTATATATGCGCCCCTATACATTCAAAGATTGCCTGTGACTGCACAATAGCTTTTAAGGCAAACCCGCAAATTAATAAATGAGAATAGAAACAAACAATACAAAACAAAAAAATTATCCACGTACCGTACCAAATAGAAAATAAAAATATGTGTATGTAAAACCATGTTATTTTCAAATTAATTTAGGAAAGTGGAAGAATATAAATAAAAATTATATGACTGCACTTAAGAAACAGGAAACAATGACGTCTTTCAATATACACTTATTAGTTTAAGACGATTACTTATAGAGCAAACCCAACTAAAAAGAAAAAGAACAGCAAATGAAATTGCAAAGATAACGCTTAACTGACTTAATAGGAAACCACAAAAAAGAACTTATTAGAACAAGCATAAGAAAAAGAAGAAACACGAAATAAAGTCATAAAGATACGCATAAAAAATTTTAAAGGAAGCCACGAAAGAGGCACGCTACCCAACGAATAGTTGACAAGTAATTATAATGTTTTCCACTAATCTGAAACAAAACCCACAATTGTCACAGTCTTGTTAAGCAGCGTTTACTAACTGGGCCCAAACGGGCGTTGACAAAGGGCTATTAATATATAATGGCAGTTAAAATTTGTATCGCCAGTTAACAAACTGTCTGTTAGGAGGAAAGTCAGCAAACGTGCGTTGATCGTTTCGGACTATATTTGCGTTTATGCGAATGAACATCTTTTTGCTTCTGTGTAACCCCCAGTGATTGCCGCCATATAATCGCAGCGTTTGAACCTTCTTGGAATTAGAAATTTATCTAGATGTATTTTTCCTCGTCAAACAAGTTAGTGAACTACAAATGGGTCTACAGAACACTGACACATTTAAGTTCATACACTTTTAACTTATATTCTTGGAAAGTAAAGTATATTTTATGGTTTTTACCTTTTCCTATTAACCAAATTTAACGACAATGTTATACCGCGAACATAATACAATTTTTTATTTCGCAATAATCATAACTCAAAGTTAGCCATACTTATTTTGTGCAAAGTTAGTATTACAAGATACGTATCTACGCGATCTGCTAACAATTAAATCATAAATAAGCCACATCTATATCTTTAATCTGTGTTACTCGGTTATTATACGTCATTGTTTAAGAAAATCATAGCTCGAAAACGCTTGTCGTAAACTGGTTTAATAAATAACAACAGTTCCAGCCAGCGGTGCGGACTACAAGCTCACGACCGAAGTAGTGAATCTTTACAATTACTGTCTGTACAAAACGCATCTTATTGGCAAAAAAAGTGTTATTTAATATTCAGGTTTATCTAGCCTCGCAGTTGTAAGGCATACGTTGTAGTCCAATTAATTGTCCTAGTCGATCTACGTACTACGTAATTGTTTGATCATGCGTACGCTTGCTGTCTATCAAGTCGTCATTTTTTGAGCAAGCACAGTACTTGTTTTAGAGCACATTCTTTTAATAAATGTTTACTGTTTAATTTTACGTTACATTCGTTCTTTAGTTTATATTTAATAAGTAACTATTCAGATAAAATTTCAGTTTAATATTTAGTTTAGTTGATTCTTCGTTTACATAATACATTCAAATATCATTAGCAGTTATTACTTTTAGTATTGTTATTATTAATTTTTTTAAATTACTATTCATAATAGACCGTGAAATAACATCAAAATTTATCATAAAATATAAATTAAATAGATGTCTGTGGGACGTATCCTATCAACGAGACCGTCTGGCACGCTGGACGAGTTGCATGACAGTATGGTGCGCACATCCATCACCGACGTCGGGCATGCTGGACAGCGGCGATGGATAGTGCGTAGCCGGCTTAAAACTCTACCCACTGTAAAGCCTTCTACAGTAATGAAACAATAAAGTTTGACTTCAGATATAAATAAATAATGATAAGTTATTGGAACTTATTGTTATAACAATACAAAATAAGATTAACCCTCACCATTAAATTTTCTAAAAACGAGCCAAAATAATCATTGTTTCGATTCCAATTCGAAATACATATCTGAATTAAAAGAGCTAAGTTTAAATCTTAAGTCATACTTTGCTGAAATATTATTCCTGCATTTATTTTGTAATAACAACTCAGAAGCAAGTTGACACAAATAAGTAACGAAAATACCACTGAATATAATAAGGTGATTTGCAGTATCTGAGGATATTCTTTAATACATTTTCATCTAAAATGGGATTTGGAATATAGCAAACGTAATTATAGCACAGTTTGTTGTTGAGCCTTTCCACAGTGTTTTTTTTTCTACTAGCAAACGACTCTATATATATTTCAAGCTGCATTGAGAGTTGATTTACAAACCCACTGCTTGCTCCATACAACCATTGGCTGCAAACATAGCAGATATTTGGCGACAAAATGTTTCTCTCTTTTTTTATTACTTCTCCGCGTGTACATGTGATGTAAAAATCTGCAGATTCTGTCACAGGTAGCCTATATGGGGCATACAGTTTAACACTGACTACGAATTGATAAATAGCGAGGTATTTTAGCCCCAGTGATATCATGTGTCGTTTTGACAAGCCTTGCGAGTCAAAAGTGATCGTAAAAAAAAACCATATGTTTTCCCCGCGACTATAATCGAACTCAAGCCGCATACATCCACGGCCACTACCATGGCCGGTTCTAGTAGAAGGCCGGAATGTTAAACGTAGCAACACTGGAATCAGCTGATATTTGAGGTCGACTAGACGTTCTCTTAATTTATGTATTTCAATAATCAAATCGCGTCATTTTTAATTGCCGGTTAACAGCAGTTTCATAATTCTACATTTTTTCCAAATTAAAAGTTTATTATGTAAAATACTGTTATATTATTTAAGAAATATACTAATTAACTCATTCGTATGATACGAAATCAATAATTCGAACAAAATTAATTCATTGGGCCTAACACTAATTTTTTCAACTTAAACGTATAGTACTAAGTGCGCACAGACTTATAATTTCGATTTAGCTATAAATAGGTTTACTCATGATTTCATTAATGCTATAAAATTAAATCAAAATATAACGTGTTTACTTTAGCTAGCTATTTTATTACACTATGCTTACAGGCCTCAGATGCAAAGTTATTCCAATGACAAATGTAAAAAAAAAAAAAAAAAAAAAAAAAAAGCATACACCGACATGACGTAACTTGTATATCGACTAATAGGCGTGCATTCAAGTTTGTATGTAATAACACTAAGGGAAAGATCTCTGACAATAAGAACAAATTGTTTAAGAAGCGGTTTATCATCTTGTATTCCCATAGAATTCCAATATATACATACAAGGAACACTCTCGTATCAGTTGTAATTTTCTAAATAATCAAAATAACTTTTAACGTCCAAATAATACCAAAGGTTTTACAAAAAAATTAATTAGAATTGATTTATTAATATTTTGTATTCATGATGTGTCACACAATCAGTTTTTATGATTTAAAAATTTTGTTTTAATAAATTAATCTATTATTGCATATGACCCGATTATCCGAAATGTTCGGTTATTTCGCTGAAATTGTTCCTCACCGTTATTTTGAGTAATCGCGATTTTACTGTGTATACTTGTTACATGTATATATGTTATTGTTATAACAAATTATATACTTGTTATTTCTCAACTTACACATTTTTCTTTATATATTCCACTTACTTGTGCACCTTTACGATCTTTTTAATACTACTTACTAGTAAATGCTAAGTAAATACTACTACTTAATACTATAAATAGTTCTATTTATATATTTTTATTTTTTTAACATCGTTAGCCTTACTTCTGTAAGGGTTGCAAAAACATTAAGGTTACGTATGTAAATACTTATGAAACTTTGTATATAATTGTTGCAGTTTCCATTTTCCGAACTCCACTGCTTTCATCTACGGCAAAAGTGAAGACTCTGTTTGCTAAAGTAAAGTAACCTTCATAATGCTCAGGAAAGAATATAGCGGTAAACAAAAAAAACACAGGTGATGCACAGAGCGTATGCTAAATTGACGAAGGTTATCTGTATGCAGTGGGCGGAGGGGCGACAAGTCAAGTGAAGGCGAACCAGGGAATCCCAGTTAAATCACGGAAAATAACACAACACAAACTCCGGCACGATCCTGATGAATTGTTGCAGTTGTTACCACGAAGTACTGCGTTTCTCGTTCAATGTAGTTCAAAGTTTATTATCTCCGCATCTTGCATAATTACCTCCATTATCCGCTTTGCCAACGGCGTCGACACTGTGACTTCATAACCACTCGTCTTCGTCGGGTTTTTTGCGGCGATGATAGTACTCCATGTCGCCAACTTTATAGATGTTTCTTTTTTTTTAATTTAAATCGTATTGTCTCACATGTCTGTACACGGGTATGCTTTCAGAATTATAACATTGAACATAAAGCCATAAATAAATATCTTTCTCGTTGCTGGCTCAGGAAATACTCGTCCGTAGTAGCACTTGGTGTAACGAAAGAAATTTTTTAACGTAATTTCTGCATTTAGTAAGAAATCAGATGTGCTTATGACATATTACAGTCACAAATCAAATATAGTGTGCATAGAATTTCTCTCGTGTACGTTCCTCCTATAATGCCTCACCTATAATGCCGAAAAGAGCTCTTCAAACACACACATTGCACGAGTCAAATCATGAGTGAAAGCATGTAACCACAGGCTTACTAATTTTCATATGCTTACTGAATAAATTAAATTGCTTAATCAGTAGATGCTACTTTTACTGAGATAATAATACACTCATATGGTTAAAATAATCATACATGAAGCAGTCGCGTACGTTGTAGTGGGGACAAGGAGGTATCAGTGTAATACACATGAGTAGAAAAAGACTAAATTTCAAAATATTAGCCTGCTCCCTAATTGACGAGTAACTTTTGATTTCGATTTCGATTTCAACTAGACTAAACAGTACTGCAATAGACACAATTGAGGGGCCATACAAAGATTTCACTGAGTTATAATATGTTTAGTACTGCAATTAATTTGTAAAACGTGACTTAGCATGTTGTGCCTATTACATTCCTAGTAGAGCCTAGATATTAACAGACATTGTATATTTTGGAGTACGATTCAGAAAAAACGTAGTAATATATAGTAAACAGCTTGAATATATATGGTTTGAATAATAATATAATAACAGCCTCAAATGTGAAATACCTGTGGTGTGTGTGTTCTAAAAAACAAGTAGATGTAAGGTATCCATAAAGAACAGGAGAAGCAATGTTAATGCAAAAATTAGACTAAAACTGTTGAAGTAATATAGCACATAATTACTTACACCCAATTACAAATATTTAGCTAGTTCTTCCACCACGCTAATGTTTCCTTCACTGTTATCACCCAACGTCTTCACTTTAATTTTGAAACGATCTGTTATATTACCCACTCTTTGGTCCAAAGTCACGTAATCTTTTCAATTTGCATGACGTGGTCACATCTTGATGTCCAGTGTGTGACATATGTAGCCTACACTCAGATTATTTTTTTTCTAAGTTTATAACACTGTCTACGGAAAAATTCACGTTTCTTCTTTTAACACACTCTTCACGATGGTCTTAATGATTTCTGTAGGACTAATATCTGGGTGATAGGGTAGAAGTCTTGAAACAGAATGTTCATGGTTTGCCAAAATAGCATTTATTTTAAAAGTTTTGAACGTTGGTTTATTTTGTTTTGTTTGGTTTATTAGTCCATAGACCACAGGATTTAATATAGACAGAGTAAATAAATGCCGTCGTTCACTAGCCAGTTAATCATAACTGCCTATTTTATTAAAGATGTTGGAGGTGGATTTATTTGTACATTATAGTAGGAGGCATCATCAATTAATACTACAATGCTCTTATTTAAGTTAGGAATAAGCACTTCAGTTATCCTCTTTTCATAATTTTAATAGTTCATGACGTTGTGATAATCGCCTTTTTGGAACCCGATTTAAACATTAAGAGCGTTTTAGGTACAAACCCATTTTCACCACCAGCATGAACTACAACCACCCGCTGTCCTTTGTTTATTGGAATTTTCAGCCACCTTTGTCATTGTTTATCCACGTTTTTGTAACTGACGTTGAACTGTGAAAATAAGTTTCGCCTGTATACACTACGGGCCGCCGTTCTTCTCTGTAAGCCGTAATTTTCAATTATAAGCAGTTGCTTATGAAGTTTCTAATGTCGTGTTTTTCTATTATAAGTTTCCTATTGCTTTCGTATTTGACGGATAAAGTGTCTCAGACTAGATACTATCAACAGTTCGCCTTTGCAGCTCAACAAGGAATGTGGTGACGTATGCCATTCCACTGCACGCATCACTGTAATACTACACATTTAAAATACGTTTAACAAAGTTTCGGTATTACTTGACTGTCTCTCACAAGGTGTAGCGAATGAAAAAAAACACTAACAAAATATTCAGTAAATTACACTTACGAACGTTCAATCTAACACGCACACAACATTACAACTAAATACGTGTGAACAATGTGTTCAGAAACAGTAATACCGCACCAACACAAGCACGCACTATCATTCAGTAGACCCCCCGCTCCTCAGGCGTCTCGTCAGCAAAGCTCGTGTACGTACTATACACTATCATTATAATTAATTAGTTCTTTAAAATGTATTAAATAACTTTAAATATTGGTCTTTACCCTTCTATGGACTGACAGTCGAAATCGTGCACTTGTCGATTTAAATAAAGTCTAATAGTACACTTGTCGAAATCGTGGAAATTGGTTTTTATTTCTTTTGTTGAACGTTTTTTACGGAGAGTGCTGAAAGATTTTATATCACCCGTATATGCTGATGCTTCTTTAATAATTCTAAAACACTACTTAGAGACGCAACACACGCCTGAGCTACACGTTTGTGTAACTTACTTTCTGATATTCCTTTATCTTACGATTTAATCTTGTACACGTTATAAATAATTTTTTAACTTAGCCTATGTACCATTTCCCCTTGCACTGAAGTCGATGGTGATGCAGACTTATGCATTACACTCTCCAAACCGGAAAATACACCAATAAATTATACGCTACGCTTTTGATGAAAAGTACGAACACAATAATCTCCACAGCTTCTCGCAGACAATTTAGCAATCTTTCTATGCTGACGCATGATATGCTGATGCATTGGCACAACAACAGTTGATTCATGTCTGGTAAACTCACCTATGCTGATTTTTAGCTAAGTGAAATTGTAATAATTAAAGCATTTAGTAATAATGAAATTGTTCATTTGTTTGTGAGAATATAGTAACTACCATATTCCTAATATTTGTTGATTACAAAATTTGTTAGTAGGGGGAAAATGAGAGTTCTAACGCGGAAGTGACGTCACACGGCGGGAAATTCAAAAATTGTGGTGGTGGGGGTAACCATGCGGTAGTTGTCTTTCGGCCATGTTGTCGTCGTCGCCGCCTAAAGTGGGGTTAACGTGTGCGTTGATTGTCGGAGGCGTGGCTATGTTCGCCGTTCGCCGTTCGCCGTTGACGTCGTCGTTGACGTCGTCATCGTCGCTGGGCGGCGGCCTGGTGGTGGCTTGATGGCCGCCCGCCGTGGTGGGGCGCCGGCGGCCATGTTGGAAAAGGTGCGATGTTGTCGAGTGGTGTAAGAGTGTAGTGGTTAAGGTACGGCCTGGTTGCCGATTCGTGCGTGTGTTATAGTGTATGGTTATGTATATGTAAGGGGTTTTTCCGGAAGTTCGGCCATGTTGGAAAAGCGTCGGTGTTGCCAACTGTTGTCGGCTCGGTGTTATAGTGTACGGGTTGAATGTATGTTTCGCCATTGTTGCCAACTCGGTGTTATAGTGTACTGGTTTCGTATATATTTACCCTGCCGTGCCGATATCGTCGATGTTGTGTATAAACATGGTTACTCCCACCACCACAATTTTTGAATTTCTCGTCGTGTGACGGTCCCGGCTAGAACTCTCATTTTCCCTGTAAGAAATACACATGATATTCAGTGTTCGATTCACTTATCTGAACGATTGCATTGTTGACAACTGTGTGTCTATGTGTTAAGTAAATTGTAGTATGCGGAAAGGATAGTTGAAAATAAACACTTATACAATGAAAAAATATGTACAAGTTTATTATAAATACACAAAATATAAACATAAAAGAAAAAAATATCTACAAGTTTATTTTACAACTATGTTTACACTGCCGCCATTGTTGCCAACTCGTGCGTGTGTTATAGTGTACTGGTTTCGTATATATTTACACTGCCACGTCGATATCGTCGATGTTGTGTTTATGTGTCAAGTAAATATATAAACAGATTGAAAAAAATACGTTCGCAGCAACCTGTTGGTCTGCGGCTCGCTATGTCTAGCCCTACATTTGATGTTGTAAGAAACACACCGCTATGTCGAGCCCTACTTGAAAGAAACACACATGATATGCAGTTGTCAATTCACTTATATAAAACACATGCACACGCAATATTTATGTAATATCTGAATAATAGGACGTTGCAAATGATGTAATCGGCTCCCACCATGATTTTCACATGTGGAGTTATTTTTTACAACAGAATGCTGACAGACCATCTGTTATCATTGGTGGGTATGTAATATTTAAATATTCTTTAATTTCTAAAGTATATTATAATCATGCAATTATTGTTTAATAAAATTGATTTTTTTTAGAATATTGTTAATGTTCCAAGGAATTTTGAAATTAAAAAACAATAAAAAGGTTAAAGCAATACTGTTTAATTACAAATAATTAAAATACATGTAATCAAAATATATTACAATTTAAAATACATAATATGTAAACGCACACAGTAGTGAAAATTACAAAACTCAATTGCGCTAATAGTTGCAATTATACTTTCTGGCACGTCTCTCAACGAATGAACGAATAACGCACGTGCACAGCGGAATATATAGGGAGGTAGTTGTGGAGGTGGAAACCGGAGAGGGGGGAAACCACGCAACGCACAGTAAGCGTTTATTTTTAACCGTGTGAACAGGACACGAGCTGATTTCTCACGGTTCGATGGGAAGGTGGGGAAGAGGGGAGTCGGTTATTTTTTATACGTCTAGACAGCACTCGTGCTTGTTCGAACATGTTGACGACGCTAATTTATTTTTAGGCAGGTGATGTATTTAACTGTGTGAACAGGATACGACTTGATTTCTCACGGTTCGATGGGTAGGTGAGGAAGAGGGGTGTCGGTTATTTTTATACGTCTAGACAGCACATGTGCTTGTTTGAACACGTCGTCGACGCTAATTTATTTTTAGACAGATGATGTAATAGATAGAAAGGCGACGACTGTTATTTTTTACGTAAGCGCTAAACAATAATGTTAGTAATTGATCAGAAACTTATTGATTATTCTAAAATCTGATACAACCCACTCGCGTAAAGCGTGTACTCTAGTATTTGTACATATTTCCGGAAATAAGCGGTGCGCGAGACAGGCTGTTCCATGTATTGATTGTAATTGATCAAGTTTGGGACAACCGAAATCTTCTAAATTTATAATATTAAAATGCACGATACGCTTCTGTAGAAATCTTTTTTTGCAATCATTTTACGAACACGAAGTTGTAAGGAAACGTATACTTTTCTAATATCGGTACAAGATGTTCGTACGATGTGTCCCCGTCCGTCAACGTTAGTCCATGATAATGGTCTGTTAACCATCTGTTTGCACTCACATGTTTGTGATTCGAAACAATCGTGTCTATTGGATGTGTAAATATCCAATGCCTGCTGGCAAATGCGGTGACGTCCATAACGGCTAGTTCCTTAACGAGTTAGCTTCCATCGTTGTCGATGAAACAGTGAAAGTCAAGTTGTTGTCGGTATGTGCATGACTATGTTGGAAAAGCGGCGATGTTGTCGGGTTGTGCATGTGTGCTGGTTAAGGTTCGGCCACGTTGCCGATCCGTGGTGTGTTATAGTGTATGGGTATGTATATGTAAGGGGTTTTTCCGGAAGGGTGTCCATGTTGGGAAAGCGTTGTCGGCGTTGTCAACTTGTGCTGGTTTAGCGACGTTGTCGGCTCGTGCGAGTGTTATAGTGTATGGGTTTAAGATATATTTACACTGCCACCGGATATCGTCGATGTGAAGAGGTGAATTGCATTGTTGCCAACGCGTCGACCACGTTGTCGGCTCGTGCATGTGTTACGTGGTGTGTTATAGTGTACGGTTATGTATATATAAGGGGTTTTCCAGGAAGTGCGGCCATGTTGGAATGTTTACACTGCCGCCATTGTTGCCAACACGTTGTCAACTCGGTGTTATAGTGTACTGGTTCCGGATATATTTACACTGCCACAATTGTCTCGATATCGTCGATGTTGTGTCTATGTGTTAAGTAATTGCATTGTTGCCAACTCAGTCAAGTAGTGTAAGAGTGTGCTGGTTAAGGTTCGGCCACGTTGGCGATTCGAGCGTGTGTTATAGTGTATGGGTTTGGATATATACTGTGTTTTCCGGAAGGGTGTCCACGTTGGAAAAGCGTCGACGTTGTCAACTTGTGCATGTGTGCTGGTTTAGCGTCGGCCACGTTGTCGGCTCGTGCATGTGTACAGGTTTCAGATATATTTACACTGCCACCATTGTCCGGATATCGTCGATGTGAAGAGGTGAAATGCATTGTTGCCAACTGGAGAACTGTACTGGCATCGGTCACGTTGTCGACTCATGCATGTGTTATAGTGTACGGGTTTCAGATATATTTACACTGCCACCCCATTGTCCGGATATCGTCGATGTGAAGAGGTGAATTGCATTGTTGCCAACTCGAGAACTGTACTGGCGTTGGTCACGTTGTCAACTTGTGCATGTGTAATAGTGTATGGGTTTAGATATTTACACTGCTGCCGTTCGGATTTACTACTGCGGTGCAAAATTGAATATCATTTCACTTGTAAAAATTGATTATCGTGCATTTGTGCAATTGTTCTGATTGACATTTCACTTATGAAACATGCATGATGGACGGAAAAAAGGATAGTTGAAAATAAACAACTAAGCAAAGCAAAATTTACATATATTGTAATCAAACACACATAAAAATATACAATACACTACACACACACACACACACACACACACACACACACACACACACACACCACCGCCGCAAGATGTTCGAACGATGTGTCCCCGTCCGTCCACTCTAATCTATAATAATGCTCCGTTAACCAACGGTTTGTCCTTACGTGATTGTGATCCGAAACGATTGTGTTTACTAGAGGTGCAAATATCAAATGCCTGGTGGCATATGCGATGATGTCCATAATGGCTAGTTACTTGTCGAGTTCGTTTCCATCGTCGTCAACAAAACAGTGAAAGTCGTCAAGTTCATTGAAAGCTGTCAGACTAAGGTACAGCATGCCATAACCGATCGTAACGATATACCCATAACCGCAATGTCAACCTGCCTATCGTTAACGAAAACATTGCCACGTTCATTGAAAGCTGTTAGACCAAGGTACTGCATGACAAGCCACGTTCATTGAAAGCTGTCAGACCAAGGTACTGCATGCCATAACTGATCGTAACGATATACCCATAACCGCAATTTCAACATGCCTATCGTTAACGAAACCATTGCCACGTTCTTTGGAAGCGTTTAGACCAAGGTACAGCATGCCATAACAGATCGTAACGATATACCAACAACCACAATGTTAACCTGTCTACTGTTAACGAAACAATTGTTACGTTCATTGAAAGCTGTCAGACCAAGGTACTGCATACCATAACCGATCGTAACGATATACCCATAACTGCAATGTCAACCTGCCTATCGTTAACGAAATCATTGCTACGTTCATTGAAAGCTGTCAGACCAAGGTACTGCATGTCATAACCGAACATAACGATATACCCATAACCGCAATGTCAACCTGCCTATCGTTAACGAAATCATTGCAAAGTTCATTGAAAGCTGTCAGACCAAGGTATTGCATGTCATAACCGATCGTAACGATATACCCATAACCGCAATCTCAACCTGCCTACGGTTAAAGAAACCATTGCCAAGTTCATTGAAAGCTGTCAGACCAAGGTAGTGCATGCCATAACCGATCGTAACGATTAAAACATAACCGCAATCTCAACCAGCCTATCGTTAACGAAACCATTGCCACGTTCATTGAAAGCTCTCCGACCAATGTACTACATGCCATAACCGATCGTAACGATATACCCATAACCGCAATGTCAACCTGCCTAACGTTAACGAAACCATTGCCAAGTTCATTGAAAGCTGTCAGACCAAGGTACTGCATGCCATAACCGATCGTAACGATACACCCATAACCGCAATGTCAACCTGCCTAACGTTAACGAAACCATTGCCAAGTTCATTGAAAGCTGTCATACCAAGGTATTGCATGCCATAACCGATCGTAACGATATACCAATAACCGCAATATCAACCGGCCTATCGTTAACGAAACCATTGCCACGTTCATTGAAAGCTCTCAGACCAAGGTACTGCATGTCATAACCGCTAGTAACGATATACCCTTAACCGAAATCTCAACCTGCCTATCGTTAACGAAACCATTGCCAAGTTCATTGAAAGCCGTCAGAACAAGGTATTGCATGCCATAACCGATCGTAATGATATACCGATAACCGCAATGTCAACCTGCCTATCGTTAACGAAACCGTTGCCAGTTCATGGAAAGCTGTCAGACCAAGGTATAGCATGCCATAACCGATCGTAACGATATACCCATAATCGCAATATCTACCTGCCTATCGTTAACGAAACCATTGTCACGTTCATTGAAACCTGTCAGACCAAGGTAGTGCATGCCATAACCGATCGTAATGATATACCTATACCCATAACCGCAATGTCAACCTGCCTATCGTTAACGAAACCATTGCCACGTTCATTGAAATCTGCCAAACCAAGTTACAGCATGCCGTAACCGATCGTAACGATATACCCATAACCGCAATGTCAACTTGCCTATCGTTAACGAAACCATTGCCATTTTCATTGAAAGCCGCCAGACCAAGGTACTGCATGACATAACCGATTGTAACGATATAGCCATAACCGCAATGTCAACATTCCTGTCGTTAACGAAATCATAGCCAAGTTCATTGAAAGCCGTCAGACCAAGTTACTGCATGCCGTAACCAATTGTAACAATACGCCCATAACCGCAATGTCAACCTGCCTATCGTTAACGTAACCATTGCTACGTTCATTAAAAGCTGCCAGACGAAGGTACTGCATGCCATAACCGATCGTAACGATATACCCACAACCGCAATGTCAACCTGCCTATCGTTAAAGATACCATTGCCAATTTCGTTGAATGCCGCCAGACCATGTTACTGCATGCCATAACCGATCGTAACGATATACCCATAACCGCAATGTCATCCTGCCTATCGTTAACGAAACCATTGCAAAGTTCGTTGAAAGCCGGCAGACCAAGTTACTGCATGTCGTAACCGTTCGTAACGATATACCCATAACCGCAACGTCATCCTGCCTATCGTTAACGAAAGCATTGACACGTTCATTGAAAGCTGTCAGACCAAAGTACTGCATGACATAACCGATTTTAACGATATAACCACAACCGCAATGTCAACCTGCCTAGCGTTAACGAAACCATTGCCTCGTTCATTGAAATCTGTCAGACAAAGATACTGCATGCCATAACCGAGTTTAACGATATACCCACAAACGCAATGTCAACCTGCCTATCTTTAACGAAACCATTGCAACGTTCATTGAAAGGTGTCAGACTAAGATACTGCATGCCATAACCGATCGTAACGATATACCCACAATCGCAATGTTAACCTGCCTATCGTTAACGAAACCATTGCCACATTCATTGTAAGTTGTCAGACCAAGGTACTGCATGCCATAGCCGATCGTAACGATATAGCCATAATCGCAATATCAACATGCCTATCGTTAACAAAACCACACCAATTGCTTTGAAAGCTGTCAGACCAAGGTACTGCATGCCATAACCGATCGTAACGATATACCCATAACCGCAATGTCAACCTGCCTATCGTTAACGAAACCATTGCAAAGTTCTTTTAAAGCCGTCAGACCAAGGTACTGCATGCCATAACCGATCGTAACGATATACACATAACCGCAATGTCAACCTGCCTTTCGTTAACGAAACCACGTCAAGTCCATTGAAATCTGTCAGACCAAGGTACTGCAAGCCATTACCGATCGTAACCATATACCCATAACCGCAATATAAACCTGCCTACCGTTAAAGTAACCATTGCCACGTTCACTGAAAGCTGTCAGACCAAGGTACTGCACCCCATAACCGATCGTAACGATATACCCATATCCACAATGTCAACCTGCTTATCGTTAACGAAACCATTTCCACGTTCACTGAAAGCTGTCAGACCAAGGTATTACATGGCATAACCGATCGTAACGATATACCCATATCCGCAATGTCAACCTGCCTGTCGCTAATGAAACCATTGCCTCGTTCATTGAAAGTTGTCAGACCAAGTTACTGCATTCCATAATCGATCGTAACGATATACCCATAACTGCAACGTCAACCTGCCTATCGTTAAGGAAACCATTGCCAAGTTCATTGAAAGCTGTCAGACCAAGTTACTGCATTCCATAACCGATCGTAATGATATACCCATATCCGCAATGTCTACCTGCTTATCGTTAACGGAACCTTTGCCACGTTCATTGAAATCTGTCAGACCAAGGTACTGCATGTCATAACCGATCGTAACGATATACCCATAACCGCAATCTCAATCTACCAATCGTTAACGAAACCATTGCCAAGTTCATTGAAAGCTGTCAGACCAAGGTACTGCAAGCTATAACCGATCGTATTGATACACCCATAACCGCAATGTCAACCTGCCTATCGTTAACGAAACCATTGCCAGTTCATGGAAAGCTGTCAGACCAAGGTATTGCATGCCATAACCGATCGTAACGTTATACGCATAACCGCAATGTCAACCTGCCTATCGTTAACGAAACCATTGCCACGTTCATTGAAATCTGTCAGACCAAGGTACTGCATGCCATAACCGATCGTAACGATATACCCATAAACGCAATGTCAACCGGTCTATCTTTAACGAAACGATTGACACGTTTATTAAAACCTGTCAGACCAAGGTACTGCATGTCATAACCGATCGTAACGATATACCCATAACCGTAACATCAACCTTCTTATCGTTAACGAAACCATTGCCATGTTCATTGAAAGCTCTCAGACCAAGGTACTGCATGTCATAACCGATCTTAACGATATACCCATAACCTCAATCTCAACCTGTCTATCTTTAACGAACCCATTACTAATTTCATTGAAAGCCGCCAGACCAAGGTACTGCATGCACTGTCGGACCAAGGTATTTCATGTCATAACCGATCGTAACAATATACCCATAACCGCAATGTAATCCTGCCTATCGTTAACGAAATCTTTGCCAAGTTCATTGAAAGCCGCCAGACCAAGGTACTGCATGCACTGTCAGACCAAGGTACTTCATGTCATAACAGATCGTAACGATATACCCTTTGTTATGGGGGTTCGAACCCACTATCTTCCCCATGAGTGCGAGTGAGAGCGAATGACATGTGCAATGAGTGCGTGTGAGATGGAAGATGACACCACTACCCCCCCATCCTTCCCCACCCTCTACCGCAGAAGTGACGTCATACGACCATGTTGTCGTCGTCGTCGCCTAAAGTGGGGTAATGTGTGCGTTGATTGGCGGAGGCGTGGCTATGTTCGCCGTTCGCCGTTCGCCGTTCGCCGTTCGCCGTTGACGTCGTCGTTGACGTCGTCAACGTCGCTGGGCGGCGGCCTGGCCGCGGCCTGGTCGAGGCTTGATCGTCGCCCGTCGTGGTGGGTCGGCGGCGGCCATGTTGGAAAAGCTGCGATGTTGACGGGTTGTGGATGTGTGTAGTGGTTAAGGTACGACCAGGTTGCCGATTCGTGCATGTGTTATAGTGTATGGTTATGTATATGTAAGGGGTTTTTCCGGAAGTTCGGCCATGTTGGAAAAGCGTCGGTGTTGCCAACTTGTGTTGGGGTTAATCGACGTTGTCGGCTCGGTGTTATAGTGTACGTGTTGAATATATGTTTACACTGCCGCCATTTTTGCCAACGCGTTGTCAACTCGGTCTTATAGTGTACTGGTTTCGGATATATTTACACTGCCACAATTGTCTCGATATCGTCGATGTTGTGTCTATGTGTTAAGTAATTGCATTGTTGCCAACTCAGTCAAGTAGTGTGTTTGATTACAATATATGTAAATTTTGCTTTGCTTAGTTGTTTATTTTCAACTATCCTTTTTTCCTTCCATCATGCATGTTTCATAAGTGAAATGTCAATCAAAACAATTGCACAAATGCACGATAATCAATTTTTACAAGTGAAATGATATTCAATTTTGCATCGCAGTAGTAAATCCGAACGGCAGCAGTTTAAATATCTAAACCCATACAATATAACACATGCACAAGTTGACAACGTGACCAACGCCAGTACAGTTCTCGAGTTGGCAACAATGCAATACACATCGACGATATCCGGACAATGGGGTGGCAGTGTAAATATATCTGAAACCCGTACAGTATAACACATGCATGAGTCGACAACGTGACCGATGCCAGTACAGTTCTCCAGTTGGCAACAATGCAATTCACCTCTTCACATCGACGATATCCGGACAATGGTGGCAGTGTAAATATATCTGAAACCTGTACACTATAACACATGCACGAGCCGACAACGTGGCAGACGCTAAACCAGCACACATGCACAAGTTGACAACGTCGACGCTTTTCCAACGTGGACGCCCTTCCGGAAAACACAGTATATATCCAAACCCATACACTATAACACACGCTCGAATCGCCAACGTGGCCGAACCTTAACCAGCACACTCTTACACTACTTGACTGAGTTGGCAACAATGCAATTACTTAACACATAGACACAACATCGACGATATCGAGACAATTGTGGCAGTGTAAATATATCCGAAACCAGTACACTATAACACCGAGTTGACAACGCGTTGGCAACAATGGCGGCAGTGTAAACATATATTCAACCCGTACACTATAACACCGAGCCGACAACGTCGATTAACCCCAACACAAGTTGGCAACACCGACGCTTTTCCAACATGGCCGAACTTCCGGAAAAACCCCTTACATATACATAACCATACACTATAACACATGCACGAATCGGCAACCTGGTCGTACCTTAACCACTACACACATCCACAACCCGTCAACATCGCAGCTTTTCCAACATGGCCGCCGCCGACCCACCACGACGGGCGACGATCAAGCCGCGACCAGGCCGCGGCCAGGCCGCCGCCCAGCGACGATGACGACGTCAACGACGACGTCAACGGCGAACGGCGAACGGCGAACATAGCCACGCCTCCGCCAATCAACGCACACATTACCCCACTTTAGGCGGCGACGACGACAACATTGTCGTATGACGTCACTTCTGCGGTAGAGGGTGGGGAAGGATGGGGGGGTAGTGGTGTCACCTTCCATCTCACCCGCACTCATTGCACATGTCATTCGCTCTCACTCGCACTCATGGGGAAGATAGTGGGTTCGAACCCCCATAACAAAGGGTATATCGTTACGATCTGTTATGACATGAAGTACCTTGGTCTCACAGTGCATGCAGTTCCTTGGTCTGGCGGCTTTCAATGAACTTGGCAAAGGTTTCGTTAACGATAGGCAGGATTACATTGCGGTTATGGATATATTGTTACGATCGGTTATGGCATGAAATACCTTGGTCCGACAGTGCATGCAGTACCTTGGTCTGGCGGCTTTCAATGAAATTGGTAATGGGTTCGTTAAAGATAGACAGGTTGAGATTGAGGTTATGGGTATATCGTTAAGATCGGTTATGACATGCAGTACCTTGGTCTGAGAGCTTTCAATGAACATGGCAATGGTTTCGTTAACGATAAGAAGGTTGATATTACGGTTATGGGTATATCGTTACGATCGGTTATGACATGCAGTACCTTGGTCTGACAGGTTTCAATAAACGTGTCAATCGTTTCGTTAAAGATAGACCGGTTGACATTGCGTTTATGGGTATATCGTTAAGATCGGTTATGCCATGCAGTACCTTGGTCTGACAGATTTCAATGAACGTGGCAATGGTTTCGTTAACGATAGGCAGGTTGACATTGCGGTTATGGGTATAACGTTACGATCGGTTATGGCATGCAATACCTTGGTCTGACAGCTTTCCATGAACTGGCAATGGTTTCGTTAACGATAGGCAGGTTGACATTGCGGTTATGGGTGTATCAATACGATCGGTTATAGCTTGCAGTACCTTGGTCTGGCGACTTTCAACGAACTTGGTAATGGTTTCGTTAACGATAGGCAGGTTGATATTGCGGTTATGGGTATATCGTTACGATCGGTTATGGCATGCAGTACCTTGGTCTGACAACTATCTATGAACGTAGCAATGGTTTCGTTAACGATAGAAAGGTTGACATTGCGGTTATCGGACATCGTTCGGATATGTGTATATCGTTACGATCGGTTATGCCATGCAGTACCTTGGTCTGACAGCTTTCAATGAACTTGGCAATGGTTTCGTTAACGATTGGTAGATTGAGATTGCTGTTATGGGTAAATCGTTACGATCGGTTATGACATGCAGTACCTTGGTCTGACAGATTTCAATGAACGTGGCAAAGGTTCCGTTAACGATAAGCAGGTAGACATTGCGGATATGGGTATATCATTACGATCGGTTATGGAATGCAGTAACTTGGTCTGACAGCTTTCAATGAACTTGGCAATGGTTTCCTTAACGATAGGCAGGTTGACGTTGCAGTTATGGGTATATCGTTACGATCGATTATGGAATGCAGTAACTTGGTCTGACAACTTTCAATGAACTTGGCAATGGTTTCATTAGCGATAGGCAGGTTGACGTTGCAGTTATGGGTATATCGTTACGATCGATTATGACATGCAGTACATTGGTCTGACAACTTTCAATGAACGAGGCAATGGTTTCATTAGCGACAGGCAGGTTGACATTGCGGATATGGGTATATCGTTACGATCGGTTATGCCATGTAATACCTTGGTCTGACAGCTTTCAGTGTACGTGGAAATGGTTTCGTTAACGATAAGCAGGTTGACATTGTGGATATGGGTATATCGTTACGATCGGTTATGGGGTGCAGTACCTTGGTCTGACAGCTTTCAGTGAACGCGGCAATGGTTACTTTAACGGTAGGCAGGTTTATATTGCGGTTATGGGTATATGGTTACGATCGGTAATGGCATGCAGTACCTTGGTCTGACAGATTTCAATGGACTTGACGTGGTTTCGTTAACGAAAGGCAGGTTGACATTGCGGTTATGTGTATATCGTTACGATCGGTTATGGCATGCAGTACCTTGGTCTGACGGCTTTAAAAGAACTTTGCAATGGTTTCGTTAACGATAGGCAGGTTGTCATTGCGGTTATGGGTATATCGTTACGATCGGTTATGGCATGGCAATGGTTTCGTTAACGATAGGCAGGTTGACATTGCGGTTATGGGTATATCGTTACGATCGTTTATGGCATGCAGTACCTTGGTCTGACAGCTTTCAATGAAATTGGTGTGGTTTTGTTAACGATAGGCAGGTTGATATTGCGATTATGGCTATATCGTTACGATCGGCTATGGCATGCAGTACCTTGGTCTGACAACTTACAATGAATGTGGAAATGGTTTCGTTAACGATAGGCAGGTTGACATTGCGATTGTGGGTATATCGTTACGATCGGTTATGGCATGCAGTATCTTGGTCTGACACTTTTCAATGAACGTGGCAATGGTTTCGTTAAAGATAGGCAGGTTGACATTGCGTTTGTGGGTATATCGTTAAACTCGGTTATGGCATGCAGTATCTTTTTCTGACAGATTTCAATGAACGAGTCAATGCTTTCGTTAACGCTAGGCAGGTTGACATTGCGGTTGTGGTTATATCTTTAAAATCGGTTATGTCATGCAGTACTTTGGTCTGACAGCTTTCAATGAACGTGTCAATGCTTTCGTTAACGATAGGCAGGATGACGTTGCGGTTATGGGTATATCGTTACGAACGGTTACGACATGCAGTAACTTGGTCTGCCGGCTTTCAACGAACTTTGCAATGGTTTCGTTAACGATAGGCAGGATGACATTGCGGTTATGGGTATATCGTTACGATCGGTTATGGCATGCAGTAACATGGTCTGGCGGCATTCAACGAAATTGGCAATGGTATCTTTAACGATAGGCAGGTTGACTTTGCGGTTGTGGATATATCGTTACGATCGGTTATGGCATGCAGTACCTTCGTCTGGCAGCTTTTAATGAACGTAGCAATGGTTACGTTAACGATAGGCAGGTTGACATTGCGGTTATGGGCGTATTGTTACAATTGGTTACGGCATGCAGTAACTTGGTCTGACGGCTTTCAATGAACTTGGCTATGATTTCGTTAACGATAGGAATGTTGACATTGCGGTTATGGCTATATCGTTACAATCGGTTATGTCATGCAGTGCCTTGGTCTGGCGGCTTTCAATGAAATTGGCAATGGTTTCGTTAACGATAGGCAAGTTGACATTGCGGTTATGGGTATATCGTTACGATCGGTTACGGCATGCAGTAACTTGGTTTGGCAGATTTCAATGAACGTGGCAATGGTTTCGTTAACGATAGGCAGGTTGACATTGCGGTTATGGGTATAGGTATATCATTACGATCGGTTATGGCATGCACTACCTTGGTCTGACAGGTTTCAATGAACGTGACAATGGTTTCGTTAACGATAGGCAGGTAGATATTGCGATTATGGGTATATCGTTACGATCGGTTATGGCATGCTATACCTTGGTCTGACAGCTTTCCATGAACTGGCAACGGTTTCGTTAACGATAGGCAGGTTGACATTGCGGTTATCGGTATATCATTACGATCGGTTATGGCATTCAATACCTTGTTCTGACGGCTTTCAATGAACTTGGCAATGGTTTCGTTAACGATAGGCAGGTTGAGATTTCGGTTATGGGTATATCGTTACTATCGGTTATGGCATGCAGTACCTTGGTCTGAGAGCTTTCAATGAACGTGGCAATGGTTTCGTTAACGATAGGCCGGTTGATATTGCGGTTATTGGTATATCGTTACGATCGGTTATGGCATGCAGTACCTTGGTCTGACAGCTTTCAATGAACTTGGCAATGGTTTCGTTAACGTTAGTCAGGTTGACATTGCGGTTATGGGTATATCGTTACGATCGGTTATGGCATGTAGTACATTGGTCGGAGAGCTTTCAATGAACGTGGCAATGGTTTCGTTAACGATAGGCTGGTTGAGATTGCGGTTACGTTTTAATCGTTACGATCGGTTATGGCATGCAGTACCTTGGTCTAACAGCTTTCAATGAACGTAGCAATGGTTTCGTTAACGATAGGTAGGTTGTCATTGCGGTTATGGGCATATCGTTACGATCGGTTATGGCATGCAGTAGCTTGTTCTGGCGGCTTTAAATGGACTTGGCAATTGTTTCGTTAGCGATAGGCAAGTTGAGATTGCGGTTATGAGTATATCGTTACGATCGGTTATGGCATGCAGTACCTTGGTCTGACAGCTTTCAATGAACGTGGCAATGGTTTCGTTAACGATAGGCCGGTTGATATTGCGGTTATTGTTATATCGTTACGATCGGTTATGGCATGCAATACCTTGGTCTGACAGCTTTCAATGAACTTGGCAATGGTTTCGTTAACGTTAGGCAGGTTGACATTGCGGTTATGGGTATATCGTTACGATCGGTTATGGCATGCTATACCTTGGTCTGACAGCTTTCCATGAACTGGCAACGGTTTCGTTAACGATAGGCAGGTTGACATTGCGGTTATCGGTATATCATTACGATCGGTTATGGCATTCAATACCTTGTTCTGACGGCTTTCAATGAACTTGGCAATGGTTTCGTTAACGATAGGCAGGTTGAGATTTCGGTTATGGGTATATCGTTACTATCGGTTATGGCATGCAGTACCTTGGTCTGAGAGCTTTCAATGAACGTGGCAATGGTTTCGTTAACGATAGGCCGGTTGATATTGCGGTTATTGGTATATCGTTACGATCGGTTATGGCATGCAATACCTTGGTCTGACAGCTTTCAATGAACGTGGCAATGGTTTCGTTAACGATAGGCTGGTTGAGATTGCGGTTACGTTTTAATCGTTACGATCGGTTATGGCATGCAGTACCTTGGTCTAACAGCTTTCAATGAACGTAGCAATGGTTTCGTTAACGATAGGTAGGTTGTCATTGCGGTTATGGGCATATCGTTACGATCGGTTATGGCATGCAGTAGCTTGTTCTGGCGGCTTTCAATGGACTTGGCAATTGTTTCGTTAGCGATAGGCAAGTTGAGATTGCGGTTATGAGTATATCGTTACGATCGGTTATGGCATGCAGTACCTTGGTCTGACAGCTTTCAATGAACTTGGCAATGGTTTCTTTAACCGTAGGCAGGTTGAGTTTGCGGTTATGGGTATATCGTTACGATCGGTTATGACATGCAATACCTTGGTCTGACAGCTTTCAATGAACTTTGCAATGATTTCGTTAACGATAGGCAGGTTGACATTGCGGTTATGGGTATATCGTTATGTTCGGTTATGGCATGCAGTACCTTGGTCTGACAGCTTTCAATGAACGTAGCAATGATTTCGTTAACGATAGGCAGGTTGACATTGCAGTTATGGGTATATCGTTACGATCGGTTATGGTATGCAGTACCTTGGTCTGACAGCTTTCAAGGAACGTAACAATTGTTTCGTTAACAGTAGACAGGTTAACATTGTGGTTGTTGGTATATCGTTACGATCGGTTATGGCATGCTGTACCTTGGTCTAACAGCTTCCAATGAACGTGGCAATGGTTTCGTTAACGATAGGCATGTTGAAATTGCGGTTATGGGTATATCGTTACGATCAGTTATGGCATGCAGTACCTTGGTCTGACAGCTTTCAACGAACGTGGCATGTCATGCAGTACCTTGGTCTAACAGCTTTCAATGAACGTGGCAATGTTTTCGTTAACGATAGGCAGGTTGACATTGCGGTTATGGGTATATCGTTACGATCGGTTATGGCATGCTGTACCTTAGTCTGACAGCTTTCAATGAACTTGACGACTTTCACTGTTTTGTTGACGACGATGGAAACGAACTCGACAAGTAACTAGCCATTATGGACATCATCGCATATGCCACCAGGCATTTGATATTTGCACCTCTAGTAAACACAATCGTTTCGGATCACAATCACGTAAGGACAAACCGTTGGTTAACGGAGCATTATTATAGATTAGAGTGGACGGACGGGGACACATCGTTCGAACATCTTGCGGCGGTGGTGTGTGTGTGTGTGTGTGTGTGTGTGTGTGTGTGTGTGTGTATGTGTGTGTGTAGTGTATTGTATATTTTTATGTGTGTTTGATTACAATATATGTAAATTTTGCTTTGCTTAGTTGTTTATTTTCAACTATCCTTTTTTCCGTCCATCATGCATGTTTCATAAGTGAAATGTCAATCAGAACAATTGCACAAATGCACGATAATCAATTTTTACAAGTGAAATGATATTCAATTTTGCACCGCAGTAGTAAATCCGAACGGCAGCAGTGTAAATATCTAAACCCATACACTATAACACATGCACAAGTTGACAACGTGACCAACGCCAGTACAGTTCTCGAGTTGGCAACAATGCAATTCACCTCTTCACATCGACGATATCCGGACAATGGGGTGGCAGTGTAAATATATCTGAAACCCGTACACTATAACACATGCATGAGTCGACATCGTGACCGATGCCAGTACAGTTCTCCAGTTGGCAACAATGCATTTCACCTCTTCACATCGACGATATCCGGACAATGGTGGCAGTGTAAATATATCTGAAACCTGTACACTATAACACATGCACGAGCCGACAACGTGGCCGACGCTAAACCAGCACACATGCACAAGTTGACAACGTCGACGCTTTTCCAACGTGGACACTCTTCCGGAAAACACAGTATATATCTAAACCCATACACTATAACACACGCTCGAATCGCCAACGTGGCCGAACCTTAACCAGCACACTCTTACACTACTTGACTGAGTTGGCAACAATGCAATTACTTAACACATAGACACAACATCGACGAAATAGAGACAATTGTGGTAGTGTAAATATATCTGAAACCAGTACACTATAACACCGAGTTGACAACGTGTTGGCAACAATGGCGGCAGTGTATGTAAATTTTGCTTTGCTTAGTTGTTTATTTTCAACTATCCTTTTTTCCTTCCATCATGCATGTTTCATAAGTGAAATGTCAATCAGAACAATTGCACAAATGCACGATAATCAATTTTTACAAGTGAAATGATATTCAATTTTGCACCGCAGTAGTATATCCGAACGGCAGCAGTGTAAATATCTAAACCCATACACTATAACACATGCACAAGTTGACAACGTGACCAACGCCAGTACAGTTCTCGAGTTGGCAACAATGAAATTCACCTCTTCACATCGACGATATCCGGACAATGGGGTGGCAGTGTAAATATATCTGAAACCCGTACACTATAACACATGCATGAGTCGACAACGTGACCGATGCCAGTACAGTTCTCCAGTTGGCAACAATGCAATTCACCTCTTCACATCGACGATATCCGGACAATGGTGGCAGTGTAAATATATCTGAAACCTGTACACATGCACGAGCCGACAACGTGGCCGACGCTAAACCAGCACACATGCACAAGTTGACAACGTCGACGCTTTTCCAACGTGGACACCCTTCCGGAAAACACAGTATATATCCAAACCCATACACTATAACACACGCTCGAATCGCCAACGTGGCCGAACCTTAACCAGCACACTCTTACACTACTTGACTGAGTTGGCAACAATGCAATTACTTAACACATAGACACAACATCGACGATATCGAGACAATTGTGGCAGTGTAAATATATCCGGAACCAGTACACTATAACACCGAGTTGACAACGTGTTGGCAACAATGGCGGCAGTGTAAACATTCCAACATGGCCGCACTTCCTGGAAAACCCCTTATATATACATAACCGTACACTATAACACACCACGTAACACATGCACGAGCCGACAACGTGGTCGACGCGTTGGCAACAATGCAATTCACCTCTTCACATCGACGATATCCGGTGGCAGTGTAAATATATCTTAAACCCATACACTATAACACTCGCACGAGCCGACAACGTCGCTAAACCAGCACAAGTTGACAACGCCGACAACGCTTTCCCAACATGGACACCCTTCCGGAAAAACCCCTTACATATACATACCCATACACTATAACACACCACGGATCGGCAACGTGGCCGAACCTTAACCAGCACACATGCACAACCCGACAACATCGCCGCTTTTCCAACATAGTCATGCACATACCGACAACAACTTGACTTTCACTGTTTCATCGACAACGATGGAAGCTAACTCGTTAAGGAACTAGCCGTTATGGACGTCACCGCATTTGCCAGCAGGCATTGGATATTTACACATCCAATAGACACGATTGTTTCGAATCACAAACATGTGAGTGCAAACAGATGGTTAACAGACCATTATCATGGACTAACGTTGACGGACGGGGACACATCGTACGAACATCTTGTACCGATATTAGAAAAGTATACGTTTCCTTACAACTTCGTGTTCGTAAAATGATTGCAAAAAAAGATTTCTACAGAAGCGTATCGTGCATTTTAATATTATAAATTTAGAAGATTTCGGTTGTCCCAAACTTGATCAATTACAATCAATACATGGAACAGCCTGTCTCGCGCACCGCTTATTTCCGGAAATATGTACAAATACTAGAGTACACGCTTTACGCGAGTGGGTTGTATCAGATTTTAGAATAATCAATAAGTTTCTGATCAATTACTAACATTATTGTTTAGCGCTTACGTAAAAAATAACAGTCGTCGCCTTTCTATCTATTACATCATCTGTCTAAAAATAAATTAGCGTCGACGACGTGTTCAAACAAGCACATGTGCTGTCTAGACGTATAAAAATAACCGACACCCCTCTTCCTCACCTACCCATCGAACCGTGAGAAATCAAGTCGTATCCTGTTCACACAGTTAAATACATCACCTGTCTAAAAATAAATTAGCGTCGTCAACATGTTCGAACAAGCACGAGTGCTGTCTAGACGTATAAAAAATAACCGACTCCCCTCTTCCCCACCTTCCCATCGAACCGTGAGAAATCAGCTCGTGTCCTGTTCACACGGTTAAAAATAAACGCTTACTGTGCGTTGCGTGGTTTCCCCCCTCTCCGGTTTCCACCTCCACAACTACCTCCCTATATATTCCGCTGTGCACGTGCGTTATTCGTTCATTCGTTGAGAGACGTGCCAGAAAGTATAATTGCAACTATTAGCGCAATTGAGTTTTGTAATTTTCACTACTGTGTGCGTTTACATATTATGTATTTTAAATTGTAATATATTTTGATTACATGTATTTTAATTATTTGTAATTAAACAGTATTGCTTTAACCTTTTTATTGTTTTTTAATTTCAAAATTCCTTGGAACATTAACAATATTCTAAAAAAAATCAATTTTATTAAACAATAATTGCATGATTATAATATACTTTAGAAATTAAAGAATATTTAAATATTACATACCCACCAATGATAACAGATGGTCTGTCAGCATTCTGTTGTAAAAAATAACTCCACATGTGAAAATCATGGTGGGAGCCGATTACATCATTTGCAACGTCCTATTATTCAGATATTACATAAATATTGCGTGTGCATGTGTTTTATATAAGTGAATTGACAACTGCATATCATGTGTGTTTCTTTCAAGTAGGGCTCGACATAGCGGCGTGTTTCTTACAACATCAAATGTAGGGCTAGACATAGCGAGCCGCAGACCAACAGGTTGCTGCGAACGTATTTTTTTCAATCTGTTTATATATTTACTTAACACATAAACACAACATCGACGATATCGACGTGGCAGTGTAAATATATACGAAACCAGTACACTATAACACACGCACGAGTTGGCAACAATGGCGGCAGTGTAAACATAGATGTAAAATAAACTTGTAGATATTTTTCCTTTTATGTTTATATTTTGTGTATTTATAATAAACTTGTACATATTTTTTCATTGTATAAGTGTTTATTTTCAACTATCCTTTTCGCATACTACAATTTACTTAACACATAGACACACAGTTGTCAACAATGCAATCGTTCAGATAAGTGAATCGAACACTGAATATCATGCGTATTTCTTACAGGGAAAATGAGAGTTCTAGCCGGGACCGTCACACGACGAGAAATTCAAAAATTGTGGTGGTGGGAGTAACCATGTTTATACACAACATCGACGATATCGGCACGGCAGGGTAAATATATACGAAACCAGTACACTATAACACCGAGTTGGCAACAATGGCGAAACATACATTCAACCCGTACACTATAACACCGAGCCGACAACAGTTGGCAACACCGACGCTTTTCCAACATGGCCGAACTTCCGGAAAAACCCCTTACATATACATAACCATACACTATAACACAAGCACGAATCGGCAACCAGGCCGTACCTTAACCACTACACTCTTACACCACTCGACAACATCGCACCTTTTCCAACATGGCCGCCGGCCCCCCACCACGGCGGGCGGCCATCAAGCCACCACCAGGCCGCCGCCCAGCGACGATGACGACGTCAACGACGACGTCAACGGCGAACGGCGAACGGCGAACGGCGAACATAGCCACGCCTCCGACAATCAACGCACACGTTAACCCCACTTTAGGCGGCGACGACGACAACATGGCCGAAAGACAACTACCGCATGGTTACCCCCACCACCACAATTTTTGAATTTCCCGCCGTGTGACGTCACTTCCGCGTTAGAACTCTCATTTTCCCCCTACTTTTGTTTTCCATATTTTGAGGGGGGTGTTCTTACCACCAAACCCCCCTGGGTGCACCACTGGTGCGGTTTTGTGCAAACCTCTTGTGGGTCACTACACTACCAACTTAATTCAAATCGACGACTTTAGGTTAGTCTATCCAACATATAGTTGTCAAATCATGCAGTTTGATGTTCAGTACCTTTTCCGGGTTTCTACTAACCTAAAACAAACTTAAGAATTACGTTAAATAATCGAGTACACGGTTGCCAAATCGTCTATACTATTTTTTCAATACTCCTTGCAGGTTGTATTGTTTCCTCGAGCAAGATAAAACGACAGATCGTTGAATGTACATCCAGTTCCAAGATATCTGAAAGACATAAATACAATTAGGTACCTGTTTACTATTTATACAGTAAACCTATTCCAATACATTGCGCCTTGTTATAATGTTACTAAAGAGACACAAAATAATCATTGTATGAAACGATAAATTTCAAATTCTAATTTCATTTTATAAGTAAAATTTCGTATTAGGCCTACATTTAGAACAATAAAATAGCTATAACCGAGGGCCGCTGTATTTAAATTATATTTTCTAGACAGTGAGCTACAACTGTCATTGTTTATTTTCAGTGTTAAACTATAAAGAGAAATGAAAAAACCTCAGATCCGTTTTCGTCAGAAAGAAGAAACTTCCCAAAAGAAGCGATGACAGGAAATCAATTAAGCCATAGTATTTAAATAATTATATACAGATCTTAAATCCTTATACAAAATCGTAACCATCCGTGACCGGAAATCTGCCGGCAGTTGATTCTCCAGAAAACCCAAACGAAATTGCCCAATTACAAGTGGTAGAAACGGTGGAACCGCAGGAGACATCACATCGGACTCCAATCAAAAAGTTGAAAAGAAAATTCACTATAAACGAAATGAATAAGGCGTTTATTGATTACTTCGAAAAGAAAAAAGATACCCCAATGATAATGATCCACGAAAACATTTCTTACTGAATCTTCTACTTGAAGTTGAGGAACTGAACGAATCACAATTCCGGGGTTTTAAAAGAAGAGCATTGTCACTGTTGAATGAAATAAAATATGCTCATCCCTGAAATAATCGGTCGCCTTCAGTATCGTACATTCCAGTCGCTTCAAGGTATATCGTAGGGTGTACTGGTGTGAGAGAGGGCTTACAGTTGCTACTAACCTTACCTACACAAACTACGAACTTCTTGTTCAGGTGATGTGCTTCTACTTGCCATATTATGCAGTCTAGATTTTGCTGGTCGTGAATTTTGTGTCGATACTGCCAGAAAATTCAATATATATTTATGTTTTTTGTTACATAAATTATTTAAACCTTAGCATATAAACAGGCTATTTATCTATTTCGTTAGCATCATTCAGAACTTGGTTTCGCTGAAAAATAAAAGCGAATGAAGGATAACTCATTCATAATAAAATTTTTTAATGGTAATTTACTTTATTTACAAATATACTTTATTGCAAACTGACAAAATAATATTTTATTTATTTATAAAATATAGTTCTGTATATTAATACAGAATATACATGGAAATAGGTAGAAAGAACCCCACCCCCAAGAAAAACCAGTAGCATTGTGTCATTTTATTTTTCTTTTAAGTTAGTTGGAAGTATTACTTATTATACAGGATAATAATTAATTCTGTTTACTAAACACTTATAAACATTTTTCCGATGGGGAACGCAAATATTTTAGATACAAATGTTTACCTTATTGCCTGATCTAGCTTATGGTCATTGCGAGCTTCATCAGAAGCTGCCGCTAGGAGTGCTGTCCATTCTGTTTTGGAGGTGGTGCCGTCGTTTGAAAGATTGTTGTGTGTGTGTGTGTGTGTGTGTGTGTGTGTGTGTGTGTGTGTGTGTGTGTGTGTGTGTGTGTGTGTGTGTGTGTGTGTGTGTGTGTAAGCTGTTCAAATAGTATGTGTGATTTAAATTGTGTCTTTGTATTTAATTTTAATATTACAGGGAAACACAAAATATACATCACCAAAACACTATTGTAACAATGATCCACCCTTCAGTTAGTTATTCTACAAAACCATCATCCCTAACCAAAAGTAGTAGAGAATACAAAGTACACCAAACTGCAGACTGTTTAAACTATTAACTAACCTTGCAGACAAATTACACTAAGTAAATCTGTTTTCAATAGTGGTGAAACTAGAGGCTTAGTCTCCCCAGTCAAAGTTTCAAGGTGAACCCTCTTTGATTTCCGTAAATCATCTTCCTTATGTGTTATAATGACTGAATAATGTCTGTATAATTATCAATCTATCTGAATTTACTGGCACGTTTCCAGCCGCAGGTCAGGGAAGGAGTACCAACTAGCACCAAAGTAATGAAACGTTTCCCTTGTTCCTGCATTGAAGTCAGCACTGCTGAATTAGTCTGTAACTGATTTGGTAAATAGACAAAGGAGACTTTTCATCGCTATATTCTGTGAGTGTCTATAAACTTGCACAGTACCAGTGTAGGATATGTGACCTTTATTCATCCATAGTAAACCTTCTATACTTAACATCATGAAATTTTATCTTGAACTTATCAGTTCTACTAAAATATAGAGTAACAAATAATGTGCCATTACTGAGTGTGGTAAGACAGATCAGCTGCCTTACAAAATATATTAATTATATAAAGTAGAGATAAAAGTAGATGGACACCGTTTCTTTTGTGACCCTCTTTATTTATTAGCTAGTCTACCCACTCTGTAGTTATACTCTTACTAGGCTGTATCAGTTTAATATAGAAGGGAAATAGCTTGCATAAATATAAAATTGACATGTTTAGAGCATCAACTTCCACAATTAAAAGCATTGTGACTATAATATGCTGACTACTGTAAAATCATAGGCAGGCATTTTCTGGGTTATAGACACTTAACTTACTGCATTCTGAACTTACAAATGAGCTTCTAAGGAGCTCTATGTGGATAATTTACACTATTTATGTGGATTAATCTGACTATTTATGCGGTTACTTATACACTTCATAATCACTTACGTCTTAACTTTTACACTTTGAGTCTATGCATATCCTTTGTGAGGTCCCCAAACAGAAAGTCCACCATGAGTCTACATAAACTTGCTCACAGAAAATAAAAATAATTAAGAACTCCGAGAAAAAGACTACAGATTATCACCATTTGTTGGGAAAGCATTAAGGCTCAGTTGCTTGACTGTCAGAACAATTGCAACTGATAAACTGAATAGCACAATATGTGAAAGACAATGATATAGTAAAAGCATCATTCATTACTAGGAGGTGTACTAAATTAATTATTGAAAAGAAAAAGTCATTATTAATTTGAAAACCCCTCTCTGATACTCGAAAATAATGAGTAGTAAACATAAATGTCATAAAGAACTGACGATCGTAAAGGGTCGTGAGGAAAAGTTCAAGAATGACATTAGACAATCAATGAATTAAACAAGTGAAATGATTTCAGAGCTGGCTGAAAGTGAAGAATAAATGTGCCACACCTCTTTTCAACTAAAAAGTGGCCAAAATATTACACCAACTGCAAGAGAAGTTAGCATTAGTTGTGTTTCAACTTTAGCTTTACTAAGTTGTATTTAAATTGTTAAGGTGCTACTGTATCTTAATTGAGGTCCATGTTCTTGAGGGGGGCGAAACATAGGAAACAATTTGCCATCTCTCATTTCACTGGCAGTACTGAACATCTAGTAAAGTATAACTTTACATTCCTAGTTAAATTAAGCTGATTTCATCGCTTAAAAGCTAAAATTATTTTTATATCTGAGTTAATTTATACCATGTGCAATTCTTTTAAATATAATATTTTTGCCCAAAAATGTGTATTACAATTTTTATTTTTTCTCCCTATCAAAATCTGCCACTCCCCAAATTATGCGCCTAACTTACCTAGTGGTAGGGCCAGCCATGGCAATATTACTACCTGAGGGGTGTGATTATGGGAGACAATAGGTGCATGTTAGAAGTGAAAACACAAGTAGCGCATGCTAAGCAAGCGTTTGAGGGTAAAATGAATCCGTTCACAAATAAATATATTGATTTCTAAATTATGATGTTTTTTGTTAGAAGTTTTTTAAGCAAATATACTATATACTTTAAAAAACAACCTTAAAACCTGTTTGAACCTGCAACTATAGGAGACTACAGGTATTTCTACGTACAGCTCAAATGACTGTTGGGCAAAACAGAGCTCTGTTGTTAATATTCTACCTGTGTCAGTAATACGTTTGTGCTCCTCAACATTGACATAATAATAGTGAAGCTGGAGACTGTTTACTTCAGTAAAGAGGATGGTGGTAAAGTTCAACAGACTTTAAAGATTTTGTTCTTTGAACTAGCTGGATTTAGACTCAGCGAACTTTAACAGACTGAAAAGACATAATATATTAGACATACCAAGTTTGTCAATCGCTTTCCCAACAAAAGCTGACTGACTAGGCACATCTTTTTTTGTACTAATACCTTAGTTTTCATAAATGAAGCAAAATATCAGGTAGAAGATGACTGAACAAGAGACTGAAACACAGTGTCTCAGCTACAAATAAATTCCTGTCACAAGGAGAGTTCCATTATTTTAATAATCCATCTGTTGATATTGATTGCTATTTCAATTACTTTCATTTCGCTTTCATAGAGGTTTCTACAAAATTCACAATTGTTGTCACTTACGTTCACATAACTACAGTTATTTTCACCATCTGCATTTTACTTTTTAAAAACCTTTATTAAGTTGAAGCTATCAATAACTGCCACACTGTCACTTTCTGTTAATGTTAAACTTCTCTACTGTCAACTTATTTTATATTTTCAATTGCATTTAAAAAAATTAACAAAATTCTGTGTTAAATTTTGCTCAAATAAACGATGAGTATGCAAACTGTGTAGTGTTTCCTAAGTTAACAGCTTTTTATTAAAAAATAGTGCGCACTTGCATACTGCAATAACAAGTGTCTGCTGAATTCACCTGTGTCCTGTAATATTTATTTTTTGTTTTACAGACAAACGAGCATTAGTAGTAATAAAAGGTTGGTTCTGGGACAGCCACGCCCCCCTCGTTTGTTTATGTTTACATTTTTTTCACTCCCTCCACCCCCGTCTTCACCTACATACCGCCCACGCGGTCACTCAACTCCGCTCGTTTGTTTACGTTTTTTTCGGTTTGTTTACATTTTTTCTCTCTCGCCACGCCCCCCACTCCTCTGTTTATGTTTACATTTTTCCTTCCTCCCCACCCCCGCCCTACCCCGCACCCACCGTCGCCGCGTCGCGGTCATCGACCTCTTCGTGTTTATGTTTACGTTTTTCGTGTCCCAGCTTTGCGTTGTTTACGTTTGTCGGAATGTTTATGTTTACGTTTTTTTCTCTCTCGCCGACGCGGCGGCTATCACCACGTGCTCGTTGTTTTCTTTGGCCGCCGCGTCGACGGCACGCTGACCCAGTAACAAACGTAAACATAAACATTCCGACAAACGTAAACAACGCAAAGCTGGGACACGAAAAACGTAAACGTAAACATTCGGAGTTCGGCGACCGCCGCCGGAGCGCGTCTGTTTGTAAACAAATGTTTAGGAGAAGGGATAATGGCGTGATATATTTTTTTATTAATAACGTTATTTGGTATTTGTCATTGTACAGTACAATCGGAAACTATGACGCCGCTTAAATCTGTAATATTTTTTTTAACATTATGGGCAAAATGCGATCAAATATTACTAGCAAATTCTTCGGCCGATAATACAACACAGATTGAAATGGATAAAGTTAAGCGATATTTATATGACTATGGTTATCTTAAAACATATGATGAATTTTCGTTGCAAGCGGTAAATGAATCAGATATTGCTAACGCGTTACTTATATTTCAAGAATACTATAAATTGCCTACTGATGGCGAATTAAATAATGAAACTATAAACTTAATGTCGAAAACTAGGTGCGGTAACAGTGATATTATCGATTATCGAGTATCTAGTTTCAAATGGAACAAGCCCGAAGTAACATGGCATTATTATTTAGCGAATCAAGAGGTGTTAGAATTGACTAAACAATCTTTCGCAGTATGGGAGGAAAAGTCTGGTATACGTTTCAAACATGATAGAGTGAATACAGATATTTTAATTTCTAATAAACGATTGAAACATATGATGCAAAAAGAATCATGGCAATGTACGAGAATGTTTGACGGCAAAGGCGGAACATTAGCGCACGCATATTTTCCTGATTATAATAATTCAAGACGAGAAATTCATATTGATGAAGATGAAAATTGGTCATATTCGACTGGTAAAGTCGTTCCTCTTGGCCAATCAAGTTTGTATGCAACTTTAATACACGAAATCGGTCATGCTATAGGTTTATCACATTCAGATGTATCAGATTCTGTAATGTATGCTTATTACAACGGTAAAATCGAGTTAGGTGATGATGATATTTTAGCTATTCAAAATTTGTATGGTAAGACACAAAACACTTTTATGACGTCTTTCATGCCGATGTCACCATCTTCTTCAATACCAGAGACGGAAGACGAGCGTCCTATAGATACAAATAAAATTGATCTTTGTAATTTTAAAAATATTAATTTATTTTTAATTGCCGATAAACGATTATATATATTACATGAAAAATGGCTGTGGATATTAAATCCGACAGAGATGATGTACACCAAACCGCTTATAATAAAGCATTGGTTAACGTTTCTTCCAAGAAATTTCACAAAAATTTTAGCTGTATATCAACGGCCATCTGGCGAGATAGTTATGTTTATAGATTCTTTGGTATTCATGTTTGATTTAATGAGTCTTAAATTAAGTCATGGTTATCCGAAGCATATCCAGTCTTTATTTAACATACAACCGAATAATTTGCATGCGGTATTTAACAGTTATACAGGTAAAACTTATATATTTCATGATGATAATTATTATAGAGAAGTCAATGAGTGTATGTTCACTACTAAATCATGGGGTTATATATCCGATACATTTCCTGGAATACCGCCTAAAATCGATTCATCATTTAGATTTTCTGATGGCAATTTATACTTTTTTAAGAATAACACTGTGTATGTCTTTAATGAATTTACGGGCGGATTAGTTAGAACAGAACAAAATAATCTATCGATATTCGGATTGAAATGTGCAAATGATGATGTACTATACAAATTGAAAGAATTAATATTACAATTGATAATTCAAAAGAAAGACCAATCGATTTCACACAATAATTGATAGTAATATCGATGAAGAAGAATAAAAGTTCAGTTTGTAAATAAAATTTATAAAAATAGAGTTGATATGTATTATTGTCGACGCTTGTTTACGTTACAGTCGATGGACAACCTATAACCTTCAAATTGATATGACTCGAATTTTTGTATTGAGAAATATTTCATTGTTGTAAAGAGTGTAATAAATTGTATTGTTAACAAAACACTGGTTTTATTTTAATTATTCCTACGAAATAATAATAACAAATCAAAGCAGATCACAATATTTATTATCATACCATTAAATACATATATAATGATCGGATTATATCAACAAATACATACAAAATGATTATTTGAATAGTTACAAATTTTGTGATAACAAAATAATTGAGATTATATTAATAAGTACATACAAAATGATTATTTGAATAGTTACAAATTTTGTGATAACAAAATAATTGAGATTATATTAACAAGTACATATAAACTAACTATTTGAACAGTTACAAATTTTATGACGACAAAATAATTGAGATTATATTAACAAGTACATACAAAATAACTATGTACATACAAAATGACTAACAAATTTTGTGATAACAAAATAATTGAGATTACATTAACTATAAAGTACATACAAAATAACTATTTGAACTATGATAACAAAATAATTAAGATTATATTAACATATTATTTTTTATTTTTTTTTATTTTTATTTTTTTTTTATTTTTATTTTTTTTTGTCAGTAGTTGGAAGTCAGTCCTCCCCAACCTATAACAAACAAAAATAATAATTTGTTAATTAAACGCACCAAGAATCCTTTGAAAAAAAAGTCATATTTTTTTAAAAATTGAACAAAAGATAAACTAAACTTTTAAGAACTAAAAATTGAATCCTATTAACTAAAGATAAAAAAAGTAATAGAAAAACGTACAGAATACATTATATATTTTAATAATTACATATTTAAAAAAAAATGATATAGGAAAGACTTATAAGACAAAATTTTTGGAATAGAGAAATGTAAAAACGACATATGAAGAACCTACTTATTTTACAGGTAACGAATTAAATTATATTGTGAAACTAATATAATCACCTATTTTTTTAAAATAGTAAAAATTATTTAAAAAAAAAAAATACCTTAAAGATGATAATGATCACATCCAAGTTGTGTTATCACAAACTGGCATTGCGGCATTCTTTTCTTATGTAATGCTATAGGGCAATCCTCCGCCGTCCATTCCATAAATCTGATTCTACATGTCAGACATCGAACGGTGTCGCCATCGCCTTCATAAACAAATCCAGCGGCTGCCAGATTGTGAGGATTTTGATTTCTATTAGGATAAAATCTATGATAATGTTTTTTTCGTCCAGCTTTTTCAATTTTATAAAACGTCTTTAAGCGTTTCAAAAATTCTGTGTGATTATACATTACAACAGTTGGTATGCTTCTGGATGCTGAGCCACAATTTTTAATCGGTTTATATAGACAGAAAACGCATTATCGTCAGTACGTGTTATAAGTAGAAGGTCAAAAGATTAATTTATTATTGGTTTCATTGCAATTAACACAATCACGTTTCCAGTATGCGTTTCAATGAACATTTTTTTGTGTAGGAAATTATTTGAATATTGTCGATATCGTTTTTTTTGTTCAGGTATTAAAAATATATACATAAAATGTCATGGTAAATTAAAATATGTTAAAATAATTGAGATATAGTATTCCAAAGTTGAGTAACACGTTGATCGCATTTTAAATGATTATTACAACAAGTATTTTGATATACATCAAACTTTGTACAATTTTTAACACACTCCACATTATTATCATATTCTTCTACTTTTTCACGAAGAAATTTAAATATTTTAGAATAACAGATATTAAAATTTTTAAGTCCCATAGTCTGAGTATCGTAAATATTAAAAACGATGTTTTTACGTTGATTGTGTTTATTTTGCAACATAAAAAGACGATTCATAGTTCGACTATAAAGTATCAACTTGAATGGCTTAATGAATAATGACCGTACGGGATTGTATTTATCCCGTTATCACATAATACTCTCTTATCATCATTATTGCTTAACGCTAATTTATTAATTGATACCGATTCTACTATATGTTTTTTCGATCTTATTAATTTCATAATTCTACGTTTTTCTGTTTCCGAAAGAGTATTATGAAGACAATTTTTGAAATCGTTAAACGCGATCTCGTTATTAATTACACATTTTTTAATTCCTTTCGCTTTCTTTTGAATATTATTGTCACGCGTAGTATAGGTATATAATTTTGATCGTAAACCAATAAATTCCTTAATCGGAATACCGTTACATTCGTCTTTAAATTTGCCAATTACTTTTTTATTTATAGTAGAATAACATTTATGATCAGGAGGATAATCGCTAGTATCAAAAAACATTTTCAAATCTGGATCTAACATATCTTCATAAAAATCATTTGTCAATATTTCATAAAACAAACTGTCAGTATCAGTATATAATAACGAAATTTTGTTTCCATATTTTTTTTTCATTATATCATAATGAAATTCATACATTAAGGTTTTGCTCAATTCTAATACCGCGAAACCTACATAAATTGGTTTATTAAAATAAATAGACGTTTTGTTTGATAATACAGCACAAAGTGATTTATCATATATAATTCTGTCTTTGAAAGTCGGCTTAGAAATAAGTTTTAATAATTTTTTATTTTCACTTACAAGATCTAATTTCATTCTTTTTCTTACATTTTCCATACACTTACCAAAGACAGAATTATTTAACAATTTAAAAAAATCTTTTTCAAACTCGTTTGTTGCAATTCGTCGTTTTTCCGTATTTAAATCGATATACGGTTTTAACCATGGTTTTTGATAAAATTTTAACGTTCTGTGAATTTTAGTTACTTTCAACCCGTGATTGACAGCTTGTTTTAAATTGATATAATGGCAAATATAATGTTCTTTTGGTTCTAATGTAGTTAGTAATTTTGTTTGTTTTGTGTGATTTATACTTTTATTAATTGGAAGAAATGGTAGATCCATATGGTTATCGTGTAAACTTTCAGGGTATTCTATATCGACTTCTAATATATACCCTGTTTTAGAATTATTAGGGGTATTTAATATATCTGTAATAGTAATTTTATCAGTCCATACAAAGTTAGAATACGGAATATATTCACTCATCGCCCACCCGTATAGATTATTCGCGTCTAAATATGCTAAAAATGTTTTAGGATAATTTGGATTATATGTTTCTTTTATATATTCGTTATTGGCTTTTGAATGTTTTTTAATACATGACGATATTCCTCCTTTTACAGCGGCCTCAAAAAACATATACATTTCGTATTCGTTAAGCAACTCAAGTTCAATACCAGTACAAAATAGCATCGCATCAAAAGCAAACCCTGGAACGGTTAAATAGTGCGCGCAATCTAAATTATGTGAAGATAAACAAAGCAAACGAAAACTTTCAAAAACGTCGCATAAAAGCAATACGTCAATTTTCAAATATAAATCACTGTAGTCGCCCAACGATTTAATTTTAAAATGATTCCAAACTTGAACCGCGTGATTATAATCTTCATCGCTTATATGTTTCGCATTTAATTTACTATAAAATTCGACTTTAGGAGGTAGTTCTTGTACTTCCAATTTTTCCCACGAATCGGTATATTCATAAGGATATACACCTTTTCGAGTGACTAAATCCATATCATTATTTGAAAAAAATTTGCTAGTATGAAAAAATTGATTTTTTGGTAGATTATTACTTAGTTCCGCTAAGGATCTATTTAGAAAACGAAAAGTATCAACAAATTTAATAGTTATTCCGTTACACGTTTTTTTTGAAAATGATATATATTTTTCAGTCGAATTTGGAATAACAATTATTTGCCTAATATCATACCCTAATTGACGGACGATAAAATGAGAATCATAATTTGAACTAGCGTGAATAAAAACGGGAACAAATTTTTGATTTTGTCTCCTCAGATTACAATTATTACATAATGCGGAACGGTAACGACCGGTAATATGACAATGATCTCTAACGGGTCTGTAAAATAACGTGAATTCGCGTTTACACATTTCGCAATGTGTAGTAGATTTATATTTGATTTTATCTTGTTTTGTCATTTTTAACGGTATAATATTATTAAGAAGCAAACCTAATAAATTTATGTTTTCAACGAGATATGATACGAATTTTTCCGCAGCATTTTTACCTCTATATAAGAACGGTTCTGATGGCAAATGTTTTTTAATATTAGCGGGAATTGAATTATCTACAACGAAATAAACGCAAAAACTCATAGGTTCGTGTAGTTCATTCGCGACTGTAAAAGAATATTTCCGATCAGGGTAACAAGTACTTATCGGTTTTAATATACATTCAAAATCCGCGTAAACTACTATTGGAAGTTTATATTGGTATTGGAAATTTTGAAATTTTAAATTATCAGTCGGCATTATCACTCGTGTAGGTGTATTTTTTTGACAGTTTCGTTTATGTATTTTTAACTTTTTAGATTTAACAGTGAAGTAGGTTAGACATCGTTTACAAAATTCTATATCATTAAAACTTTTAGTTACTTGCGATCTAATTAATTTGGTGAAATTTTTAATATAACAATAATGGGTCGTATTATTTTTATTTAATAATAAAAGATCGAAATGGTTTGATTTTTCATTATCACATACTTTTAACGGGTAAATTGTGATATCGTTTTCAACACCATACACGTTAATCGAAACGTTATTATTTTTTTCAAAAATTTTTATTTGTGTTAACGGAGTAGGAAAATCGATATTATTAAAAGTAAATTTATTTTCTAAATCCTTATAACGAAAATTTATGCGTTCCGGGTGTGAACCGTTTACGAATTTACAAAGAATCGCCCATTTAAAACAATAATTATCTGTATTTTTAGGATTAATTATGCTTTTTTTAGCAGTCAGTTTTGGTGAAAGCGGAATATACGAACTACCTCTTAAAGGCTTAAAACGATTAATTCGAATTAATATCCCGTCAATTGAATGTAACGACCATCCAGAGCCTTTTTGTACATATATGTCTTCTTCATTACAAATACTGTTTATCATACTGTCTATTTCAGATGGTATAGACGAACTATGAAGTAAAATAATATTTTTGGTTTTAAATGTTCTGTCCTGATATTCATTAATATTATTTTTAACGTATGTACATTCAACTAAAATATTGAATTTTATAGCGTTATATATTACAATCATATTACTTAAAATGTTTAATATTTCTAATTTTAAATAAATTAATAATAGACATATGTCTTTAATTACGTTATTATTATTTTTATAAAAATACGTTCTTAAATTACCCTTAAACGCATTTTCTATTTCTATAAATTTATTTTCTAAAATTATATGTTTTAATCTATTATTTTTTAAATGTAAATTATTATTAGATGATGATGATGATGATGATGATGATGATGATGATGATGATGATGGTGATGATGTGGAAGAATAACTTGGATGTTGTATATAAGATGGCCCAGGCTGAGGATCTTGTCTGGATGAAGATCCCGGTTCAGGTGTGCCAGTATTTGCGTCATTATCGGTTCTCACAGACAATCTCTTTTTGAATGGGAGTTGTTTGTCCATTATAATCTAAAAAAAGTAAAATCATTCATTTTTTAAAAAGTAAATATTTACTATTGAATTAGTCTAACAGTAAAATAAATAATTCCAATACCTATAGGTTGCTGTTGTTCAATAAAGCTGAGTAATAGTTTTGAAGGTACACAAAATTCGTTGATTTTGTTATGAAGCGATTGTATCTCTCTATCTGTTCTGTAACGAATTTGATGAATTTGTCTTCATACTGATGTAGAGAAATAAAATCATAGTATTTAAATGTTTTGCGTTTATAACAGTAAAATACAAATTGAGAAAAAAAATATTTACGTCATTTCAGTTAATTGGCGCCGTACATAAATGGAAAAACCAATTTGCGATAATTCCGGGTTGTTTAATCGACAGTACTCTTAATTATATTATTTTTTGTTTTGTTTTTTATATTACAATCTGTAAATAACAAGTTTCACGTGTATATCACACGATTATTAATTACAGTTATTAAAATAATTGGTTCGATAACGAAATCCGGGTTCAGAGTTTTAATTATTATTCTCTCTACTGTATTCTTACATATTATTTTTTTTTTGTTTTGACATTACAACCTATAAATAACAAGTTTCACGTGTATGCCACATGATTATTAATTGCAGTTGTTTGTACAATTACGTAAATGGAATTAGCTTGATAACGAAAACAGTAAACAAAATCTGGATACAAAGTCCTAATTATTATTCTTTTTACAGTATTTTTATTTCTTTATATTATTTTTTTGTTGTTTTGACATTACAATCTGTAAATAACAAGTTTCACGCGTATATCACATGATTATTAATCACAGTTTTTTTGTATAATTACGTAAATGGAAGTGGCTTGATAACGGAAAACAGTAAACAAGTCTCTGTACAGAGGTCATAATTAGTATTCTCAAAAAATGTATATAAAGTAAATTGAATTTTACTGATCTATGTACAATTCTTCGTTCGACTCGACGTGTTGTACTGCTGCTATCTCAGGTAAGAGACAATTTTTTGTATACACTAACATTGTTGATGGTGATAGATTTTAAATAGATAATGTTAAGTTGTGAAATTAATACTTTTTTTATTTTTATACAGATATCATCTGCTTACTACTACTACTACTACTACTACTACTACTACTACTACTACTACTATTTTTGGTAAGCGGATATTTTTATTTAATATAAAAACATTAGCGCTGTTGATAGTAATAGATTTTAAGTTGTAAAATTAATACAGATATTATCAGCTTGTTTCGTCTCCCTTCGTACGTTTTTATCAATCGACTACCGTCACTTTTGGTAAATGATTATTTATATTATAAACACTAACGCTACTGGTGATTATGTTAAGTTATAAAACTAATACTTTATTTTGTTTTATACAGATATTATCAGATTGTATTTATATCAGCTTTCGTCTCCCTTCGTACGTTTTTATCAAGCGACTGACTACCGTCACTTTTGGTAAATGATTATTTTTATTAAAAAATACTAACGCTACTGGTGATTATGTTAAGTTATAAAACTAATACTTTATTTTGTTTTATACAGATATTATCAGCTTGTATTTATATCAGCTTTCGTCTCCCTTCGTACGTTTTTATCAAGCGACTGACTACCGTCACTTTTGGTAAATGATTATTTTTATTAAAAAATACTAACGCTACTGGTGATTATGTTAAGTTATAAAACTAATACTTGATTTTGTTTTATACAGATATTATCAACTTGTTCTTCTTCTCTTTTTTGTACAACAACTTCATACATCAATTCAGTAAGTAATTGTTTAAAATTGTTTTTTAATATATGTTAATATTATCCGATAATGTAATTGTTTTTGTATATAGATATTATCATCGCTGAAGGCAGTATAATTTGTTTTTTGTGTTGCAGGCATAATGGCAGTTCCAACTCTGTTTTTTGTCAAGTTATCTAATAATGCTTATCCTCCAGTCAAAATGAGCGCATATGCTGCGGGTTTCGATCTCAGAAGCGCGTATGATTGTATGATCGCTCCTCATGACAATGCGTTAGTTAAAACTGATTTGGCTGTTAAAATTCCAGAGAAATGTTACGGACGAATTGCACCACGTTCTGGGTTAGCGTTAAAACACCATATCGCCGTCGGTGCAGGCGTTATTGACAGAGACTATCGCGGAAATGTTGGTGTAATTTTATTTAACCATTCTACTGAAATTTTTTACATTCGAAAAGGAGATCGTATAGCGCAGTTAATATGCGAACAAATAGCTGAGCCAAAATTACAAGAATTAGCGAGTTTAGATTCAACAGCTCGCGGTTCTTGTGGTTTTGGCTCGACAGGAGGAACAAGCGTTGCAGATAACTATGATGATGATGATGAAAACTTATTGCTAGAAATAGAAAAATTTTTAACAGATTTCTAAATTTTCTTTTTTTCTAACAATATTATTTATTTTTTTAAAAATGTTGTTAGAAATTAATTATGTTATTTTTTTTCTGTTTCTAGTAATGGAACGCGAAGCATCCAATACTTCTCCTTCAGCATCCGCCGGCCCATCGACGTATTTTTCAATTAAAGACGTGATTCAATGTCTTTACATAACGGGGCTGGTAAAAATAGTGCTGTGGGAGGAGGCATTAGAAAATTTGAAAGCGATTGTACTGGACCAACCTTCAATTATTATTAATTTATATTTAATTATTCAGAATGCGGTCATGCATATATTTGATGATGAACCGTCAGAAATCGATATTTTCCGTAGGAAACAAAAAGAAATGACCTTAGCGGAAATTATCGATTATTTTAATTCTCAGATTGATGACGAACTTTACAATAGCAAAAATTTAGATCATGATAGTATTAAATTGTTTCGTGAATTAATTAGTATAAAGAAATCGGCCGAGACGATTGAACTCAATAAAAACAGCGATAGTAGTACCGATACTCAATCAGATAGCGAAGACGATTTTGATAAAATTTTTAACTCTTTTTCCAAATCTAAAAAATCTAAAAAATCTGAAAAATCAAAAAAAATCAAAAACACTAAATTTGAACAAAAGTTTGAGATATTAAAAGACGGTATGAAGAAATGGGTTAAAACACCAGGTGAGGAAGGTCCATATTTGATCGAGGTAAAATTAACGCAGACGGCTGACATCAAACGTGTACCTTCCGACAGCTGGTGGCAAAAAGTATCCCGTAAAGTGACTGTTTTAGCATCGTCACAACAAGACCCGCTGTTCGTGGCAACAGCCGATTTATTTAAATCGGCTTTAAACAAAATTAAAAATGTTAAAGATGTAGCACACGGCTCGTACAAGACGCGGTATAAGCCGTATTAAAATAATTTAAGGTTGGTCTGTTAGTTGATTGATTGATTGATTGATGTATGTAAATATGTATATATTATAAATAAGTATTTAATTGTATGTATATATATATATAAATAATTTAATTTTAATATATATAATAAAAATAATATGTTTTACACAAGAACGTGTATAATAATTCTTGTTTTTTTTGGTCACCTGTAAAATAAGTGTGTTCTTTTTATATCATTTTTAATATATGTATTATTACAAGGTATAACGTATTTTATATTTCTCTATTCAAAAAATTAATTTGTTTTTGTTATAAGATTTTCCTATGTTATTTTTAAACCGTATTTAATTTTACATAGAACACATTTACAGCTGTTTTTGACCTACTTCTATTTGCGTCTTTGATGGAAATGAACACGTCATCAAAACAGGAGGAGGAGAGTCGTCTTCTCCATAAATGGTTTTTTTCGCCAAAAAGATTAACACCTGGAGAAATTGTGAAATTGAAAGCGATAGTCGACAGACCAGGCTCGACTATACAACCGTTTATAAAAGAATTAATAAAAAAATTATAGAATTTTTGTAATTTTATATATATATGTATAAATAAATAGCATATAAAAAAAAATTTAGTGTTGGTGTTTAATACTTTCACAAAATCCTTTCCTTTGTTTGGTATTTATCATGGATTCCCGGATTAATAATAATGTGATGTTCTAGCATAGTAATAGTGAAGAAAAAAAATATGTTTATACAGACTGTTTTAAGACACTTAATGAGGGACACTTCAACCGACTTGTAGTCGATCATAGATTAATAATAGTGAAGGAAAAAGATGTGAAATAAATACATTAAAAAAATACATTTTAAATTTTATTATTCAATATCCAATTTGCTATATGAAATACATTATTTAGCGCACAATGATCAAGATTATGTTTATATGGACAATCGACACGTGCCACAGTCTGCTGTTGTAAGACACTTAATGATGGACACTTAAGCGCTTCGAGATCTATTACTTCAACCGACTTGTAGTCGATCATGTCCTGGATGAGTCTCTGTTTTTCTGCTCCTTTAGTGTACACATATTCACCTTCAGTAACGATGCTGTTTAAAATATTGTGAAGTTCGTCATAGCTGTGAATTCCACAATTCCAGCTGAAACCATGAAAAAATCTTTTCAACCACTCTACTTGTTTTTTTCTATTTTTTGATAAATAACGATAATCGAATGGTGGTAAAAACAAAAAATGTTCTCTCACACCGGTACAGTTGTGATTTTCTATTCTTTGTACACACAATTCTTTAACAATATAATTTTTAGCGTCGTCGAAAAAACATTGAACATCAACAATAAAACCGATCATTATTATAAAGCGCTAACACTACAAGTGATTATAAAATGTGTATGACAAGCGAATAAATATAATGTTAACAATCGATTCATTCTATCGATTTTCTTATAACACCAGATAAAGGTAAATATACAAGCAAATTATCAGATATTAGTAAGCAATACGCAGTCGTTTTCGACGGAAAATTCTGCGCTGATTCTATTTCTAAACGAACATCAACAGAACCGGTTTTTAAAAGGTCGCTCTGATGAGAGCAGTCAATAACAATTATCGGCGCGTATAATAAATAATCGGTCCTGTCCAGAACAGGTTCGTTCTCGCTACCATCATAATACGATAATTGAAACCCTTTATACATTTCGTATAGCGTCTCTTTACTTCCGTTTAAATTATCATACGGATAGTATTGCGAATTCAAATATAATTTAATATTATGCAAGTTGCATAAATCAAAATGAGAGGCATTTTTTGTTATGTTATTTTTTCTATCTGTTTGAAAACCTACAATTATATAACGCGGTTTATCAGTCTGTGCTACAGTTTTTATCGTCCACGTCAACTGTTTAGTTTCTGGTAAAGTCGGGTATTCTTGCAACTCCCATCTACGAAACGCTAATTTTATTGGCGTATCTCTATCAACAATACTCAATAATCTGTGTCTATACTCATCGCTAACATAAATATAAGGAATTCGCCAATTGATTTTTGTTAATTGTAATTTATATTTATCGATAGCGTTTAAAACTACAGCGTTATTATCAGACGATGATCGTATTAAAATCAGTTCTTGTTTCACATTTAAAATTATGCGTTTGTATTGTTCAGCAAAACCGAGTAATAATTTTAAAGGAATACAAAACACGAAATTCGTTGAATCTGTTGTGAAGCAACTTTTTACATCTCCCGTCCATCCTGCATTAGTTATTTTCTTCATATCACTGGGTTTGAATGTTAAAATATTCTTCATTACTGATGTGATACCAACATTTTTAACACGATCTACTTCCGTAGCACATATTTCGTACCGTATTTCATCGAATAAAAACGCTAATCCGTTACTAATTAATTGAATATTTTCGTTTTTCTGATTGTTTTCACCCATTAATTTACCTTCGATATGTAGATAACTCTCGCAGGGAAGTGTATAATGATCTTGTTGATGAACAGGAATACGTATCTCATCATTATTATTTAATGTAGTAGATGCGTAAGGAGTGTGTGTATGATACGCACGTCCGATGATACTATCGTCATCATAGACAGCGCTATTTAACACGTCCAATATACTCATTGTTAATAAGTACTTTATACCCTAACGATTTTAAAAATTTTCTATTAAGAGATGTTAACTGATTAGCATCCCGTATTTTACTGACACTATTTACGGGCTTAACTATTGTTTTATTTTGCCCATATGGAAAAATTAGCCTCATCTCGTCTTTTTCTTATATGTAATCGTAAAGAAATCGTTTCTTCTCTAAAATTTATTAACTTTCCGTCTTGATCTTCTAATCGTATTGTAATATTATCTAATCTATTTGTATTCACTGGTAAATAGATAACGTTTGTCGGTGATTCTACTAATTTATACCCCGGTCCGACTGTCGGATAAAATTCGTGTAATATATGAGATTCTCGGCCGTTCTTCAATGATCCAACCACAGCACTACAGACAAGTCTCACAATGTCTGTCTTTACAATGTTGATTGTCGACTGTGATGAATGCCATATAAGCGGTTCGAGTTTGGCAGTATTAGCGAATCCGAGAAGAGAAGCCAAAGAATTCGGTTTAGTGAAATCTATCGTTTCACTCGAATAGATTTCGCTTTTCAAAGTATTATTATTAGCACGTATTAATAATTTAATAATTTTCCTTTTATTACTTTTTGGTAATTTTTGATTTATATAAGTGTTTATATCCTCGATTTCATAAGAGCCTGTAGGTAATGCAATCACTCCATCGTTACCGAAATAAAACATATTATTTACATTTTCTTCAACATTCGGTATGGAATTGTATGTCATGAAATTAATCAATCCGAGTTCCCAATTTCCTTCGAGTTCGATGGGAGGAAATATATCACAACTAAGCGAGGATCCTACTCCGTTTAAGCTAAACATTATTACTAAGAAACTGTAAACACAAACGTCCACAATTAACTGTATTCGATCGCTGATAACGTTTATAATTATAGTTTATATTGACGGGTTGTTGCTCCGATGTTTGAAAATAACGAACTAATTCAATCGGCGGTCTTAAATTACCAAAACTATCGAAATAGTTTATTGTCTTATTTTGTTTACGGTAACATACCCAATGCGTACCTAACCCGCGTATACTATCTAAATTAACAATACCGGTTTCATTTTTCTGAATTTTTAACGGTAAAGTATCTTTCATAAAAACACCTCTAAAATTAGATACATTCAAGAGTTTAGCGTAGGAAAACAATTCATTATTGGTGAGAGCGTGTGAAGGAATCTTTATTTCTTTCGATGTTTTTTTTTTTTATTCCCACCACCGCCACCACCACCAGATTTTTTATACGGCCGTAAGTATAATCCCCTTCCCCTCCTTTTTCTTTTTTTTGATTTAGAAATTCGCTTATTTTTTTTATTTTTTTTCTTTTTAATACCGCCGCCGAATTTACTTTTCGCTTTCATAATATTAGTTAACGCCCAAGCAGCAGCTTTTTCACCGATAGACGAGTCTCGTGCTTTTACACGTTGCCAAGCTTTTTCCGCTAATTCACGATCGGCTTTAGAACGATTTTCAGTATCTCGATATTTCGAGTATATTATATCGTGTTCCTTACAAGCCGCGTCTAATTTATTAATACCCGAATCTCCGCGCTGTAATCGTTTACTTAATTTCGTACCCGGTCCGCAGTATTGATAACCAGGAACATGTAGTTCGATAGGTAAAATATCGACCGCTTTATTCAGTAAATTTCCGATTAATCCTCGACCGCGACGGACATCTTCTGCACTCTTCTGATATACACGCATTTGTGACGGCGATAAATAATAATTTACAAATATATATTTTTTTTCCAATCTTCTATATCTCTGACAGGATTATCTTTCGTTGTTTTTACATAAACATTATATAATATACTATACACGTGATTGTTTAATATATTAACAAAATTGTCTAATCTGTCTTCAACTCTCTGTTGAACTATATTAACTGTATCGAGTATAAACTGTTTGCTTACAGCATCTGTCGGAACCGATGGATAACCTATGTTATTTAACCTATAACCTTCGAAGTTACAAATTCCATTTGATACGGTCGGAATTTTTGTATCTACATACGATTTAGTCGCTGCGTCAGTAAGTAATTTCGGATCGGCTAAATTAATTATATTTTTCAAAGCAACGTCGTACTGATTATCAATTTGATATAAACAATTTTCTTTTAAAATTTTAAAAGTAACAGCATCTTCTTCCGAAACAGCGTTACCGACATTACAGAGTCTTTTATTATCTATATCATAATCACCCTCATCTGTTAAACGAAAACCTTCACCAGTAGGACCGCGAACAACGTTTATCCGCATATGTCTATTGTAACGTCCGAATTTATCGATACTCATTTTGTAAATGACAAAATTAACGTTACTACACGTTATTTTATTATATTCGCTTCTCGCAATTCTTCGATAATTGATATGATTTCATTTTCATGACCGGAATGACCGGTATTCTTAGATGCTATTAATAAACGTAATCTGTCGCATAACTCGTTCGGATCATCCCAATATACATAATTCGGCTTATCATCGTTAGTTAACGATAAAACACCGCGTCCTTCAATACGTTTCAGTTTCGATTTAGTAGACGTTGACTCTGATACCAGATTTTTAATTATATTATTATATTTATGTCCTTTGTTACTCTTAACTCGATCAGAGTGACTCTGTTTATGAGCATTTGTCGCTTTTAGTATCAAACCGTACGTATGCAGATCCTCTTCTGAATATATATAATCGTCAGGTATTTTCATAAAAAGAAGTTCATAAAGTCCAGGCGTACCTTCATACGTTACATTATCGATAATAATATTATCGCCCTCGAAATTAATAGTTGAATTGCCTATCTTTATCGAATCATCGTCTCCAAAATAAACACCGTAAGTATGATCGATTTCCTTATTTTTATCATTAAACAATTTACGTAAATATAGTCTAGGCAATTTTCCTGTGACAGCGTTATCAATCCAATAATTTGCTCTACTAAGACCAGTAGATGTTGATAGTACTTCTTGTAATGTCGGCGGTGTTTCATATATTTCCGTAGCACCTTCGTTAACATCCATTTCAGGTGTACTAGTTATCGATCCAATTTTTCTCATTTTAATCGGCGTAATTCCTACTTCTTTTTGTTCTTCTATTTTATTTCCACGACGTTTATGTTTTTTTAAACGCGTTTCTACATCATCCATTTTTTCATCCGTATCGTAAAGCACATCACGTAAATTTATTAACTTTTTTAAAGGTTGAACTATCGGTTCTAATTGTTTCTCTAATTCCTGTTGTTCGCTGATAGCACTTTGAGTCAAATTAGCGTGTTTCCGTCTAATATCTTTCCTAATTTGTTTAATCTCTTTCGCAAGTTGTTCACGTTTCGCTCGCGACGTCATCTTGTACAATAATTTATCAATCCTTATGTATCTATATAAATATCGAATCCAATACGATAACGACCGCGACGCATATCACTCTCTTTGTCTATTACTAAAAAATGATGTTTACCACGTATCCATGCTTTATTACAAATTTCTTTAAAACAATCAAAACTCATATCCGTGTTAACATGATCGGCAAAAACATGTTTTAAATTTAGTTCATCTTGCCGAAATAAAACTATTAAATTTGCGTTATCTCGTATCAGTTGTTTTGGAATTTTACTATACGACTGGCACAAATAAAAAACATCAATATTATTATGTCTCCCCATTGTAAAATAATTTCGTATATTATACTGCCGTTCACAAGCTATATCGTCGAAAATTATTACAGAATTAGGTTTAGCTTCATTCGGATGTATAACCTCGTCATTATCTGTAAACGTATGATAGCCTATAAACGGTATTTTTGAAAACACTCTATTTAAAAACTTGTATTTAGGCTGATACAACGATTTTGAAAACACATATATATTTTCAAAGCATAATCCGTTCGGATCGAATAACAAATTAAGCATTAAATTAGTCTTCCCCATGTCTGATGAGCCTGTAATTAAACATCTAATATTATCTGGTAATAATTTACTATGTTTTTTTCTCTTTTTCTTCAGATCACTACAATTACACACAATCGTATCAATATCGCGAATATTTATTTTATGTTTCTGCCGTTTAAGCTTCATCACTGACGTCTATTTTTTTACACACGTTATTATATAATATTATTTCTATTAATCCAACTGTCGTGTGATTTATCATAACCCAACCAACGTACAAGTACTTTCTCGCCTTTACGTTTTAAAATTTTTTCAATTAAATATACGTCACCAAATTTTGTTTTACTTATTTCTTGTTCATAAAAACCACCTTCTAATATATTACCTTTATCGTCCTTCAGAATATACGTTCTCGGCGCTGTAGATTTAACGTTATAAATAGTAAATAACTCGTTTGTCCAGTTGGGAAGATAACCTTTAGCAAACACCTTTTTATATTTGCTAATTCTTACTCTATCGCCGATTTTAAATTTTGGAGGTTTCTTATTGAACGTTAATTGTTTTATTTTATTTATTCGTAACAATACTTCTTTTTCGTTATTCTTGTTTACATCTACAGGTTTCATTTTAATTGTTCTGTGCACAGTATTATTGTAGTCTCTCAATAAATCAGGAAGGACATTCAACCACGTATACTTACCGTTAGTTGTAAACCATTTCCACATTTTATTTTTCAAAGTACGGTTGAACCGTTCGATAATAGAAGCTTTTTTATCTGAATGTGTAGAATAATGATTTATATTGTATTGCTTCAACAAATTACGCACACGTTCGTTGTACCATTCTTTACCTTTATCTGTTTGTAAATGATTCATTTTATTATTTTGTAATAAAATTTTAAGTACTCGCGCAACATTTTCAGACGATTTTGTTTTTATTGGAACAGCGAATGCGTATTTACTGAAGCAATTTATCATCGTTAATATATACTTATAACCTCTATTCAACTTTGCATATGGAATCATTTCTACAAGATCGGCTTGATATAAATCATCAAGACCTTTGAGCTCAACACTACGAGTTAAAAAATTTTTTCTAACTTGTTTATGTAATTCGTTACTGATATTCTCTCTTACACTCATTATATATATGTTGATGGATTCTCTCTTACACTCATTATATATATGTTGATGGTTCTAACTACGATAAGAAAATAAATAAAAAACAACAAACACAAATACATCAATACTATTTTTTAATAATAATAATAATAATAATAATAATTAATTACATACAATCTTCACCTTTGTGAATTTTCACCAAAAAACAGTGTGGTGATACTTTTTCATGAACAGTCCAAGGATCGTCAGAACATTTCCAACCGTTTAAAATGACTCTACACTCTATACATGATAATTTACTACCAACGCCGGTATAATAAAATCCGGCGTTAACCAGTTTTTTAAAATTGGGCTCGAGTGTAGGCCAACTTTTAAATGATAATAACATCACTTTTTTAGTCTCTGCAATACATCTTTTCGCATTCCTATAATTATTGAAATTATACATTATACATTGCTCCATCTCGCAATTCGGCTTCGATAATTTATGCATAAACTGAATATGTTCGATAGGTAAAGTTCCTCTTGTCTGAAACCCGCACAAAGAACACTGAACACTATCTAAATATCGTTTAAAAACAAAACCGGATTCTAACAATTCGTTTATCGAATGATTGATTAATCTTTCACACAGCAGCGCTTGTTTTGACATTGTTTTTTAACCGACGTCTTCACAGCGACTGGTGACGCACGAACTGATTTTACTTTATACAATTTTTCTTCTTCTTCATGATCGATACTCAGTAGTGTTTGACGACTACAGTTTTTTAATTTTTTCAATACAGCACCGTACGTATAAGTAATCGGTAAACTGATTTTAATAATCTGCTTATTCCTTTCAATTTTAACAACATTTGCTCGTGTAAATTCGTTCACTATCAAACAACAAATTTCGTTAAAATTTAATTCTCCATCGAGCGGCGGGCCGAAATAATATATTTGCCAATTAAATGCGGAAATACTGTTTTCAAATTTATCAGTCATTTTGTTTTTAAAAATCGAAGATATCTATCTACAAAAAATAATTTAATTTCTGAATCATCATGACTTTCAATCAACTGTAAACAACACAGTAATTTATTTTTATTTCTTTCAAAAATAGCGCACGGGCACGGACCGTCTATAACGTCAGTAAACTTATCACTACAACAACACCCGTCTTCAGATAACTTTTTTACTTCACAATAAAAAATAATTTCTTTTAAGCAATCATATATTCCCTTCAGTTGGCACGTTCGAAAATGATCTATCACCAAATCGTCTAAACTCGTTACTTTAATAATATTTGATAACCTTAATACAACGTCTTCTGAAAATTCGCGTTTTAATAAGTCGATTATACTTCTACCGTCCATTCTTTCGTTAACATGTTCTCACAGAGACTGTAAACTGAACACTGACAATAAAATTGAACGTATACTAAATATTCGGTTAGGTGGGGATAGAAAATAATTCTTTATATATTCTAACTAATAAACAATATGGCGAGGCTTTCGCATGCTCAATCCAAGGATCGTCAGTCTCCTCCCACTCACAAAGAACCGCTTTGCATTCCACACACATTACGTCATCTTCAATTCCGGTATAATAAAATCCCGCTGATCTGAGTCTATCGGCTGACGGTGAACGTTTTGGCCATGTATAAAATGTCAACTTCATCATTTCTTCTGTTTCTTCAACACATTTTATCGCATTCTGATAATTAGCAATACACTCTTTTGATTTAGCGAGTAACATTTGTCTCAGAAAATTCATTATTTACAAAATAAATCTGACGAAAAATCTGCGCTCGTAAAAACACAATGTTGCCGCTAAGACCGCAAGCTATTTACTGACAGAAAATAAACATTTGTTTAATCGGGAACTGAAAATTGTTCTTTATATATTTTAATTAATAAAAAAAATATGATTTGGTAATGCGAGGGATCGAACCTACGAACTAATAATACTGATAAAACCGTTATAGGATACAATTAACGCACACGACCAAATCATATTTGATAAATAATAATTTTAAAACGATACTAAACGAATAATTCAAAATAAAAAAAGCGCATACATTTCCAGATAAAACTTGTTTATTACTACTACTATTTTTCCGCACACTGTCTCTTGTGCAATTTAATTAATACACAGTCTGGCGAAGCTTTCGCGTGTTCGAGCCAAGGATCGTCAGTCTCCTTCCAATCACAAAGTACTATTCCGCATTCAACACATATTACGTCGTCTTCCGTTCCGGTGTAATAAAATCCCGCTGATACCAGTCTCTCGACTGACGGGTAACGTTTTCGCCATCGAGGAAACGCAAATGATGCTTCCATCTGTTTCCGCGCTTCTCGAACACATTTCACAGCGATTGGATAATTTGTAATACACTCTCTCGATTTAGCGTAATCTTCAAATTTATAATACCTATCGCGAATCATTCCGCATTTCGGATATAAAAGTTTATGCATGAACTGGATATGCGCGATTGTCAGATATACTTTTGTTTTAAAACCGCACTTGCTGCATTTAATATTATCCGAATTAGTTATAAAAACAAAACCTTCGTTGACAAAAAAATCTAGCACAATCTGGACGGGTGTAACACGCGTTACAGACATCATAAACGAAAATCTCGTATTAACTGAAAAAATTGATACGTAAACAATACCACATTAATAAAAAAATATATCACGCCATTATCCCTTCTCCTAAACATTTGTTTACAAACAGACGCGCTCCGGCGGCGGTCGCCGAACTCCGAATGTTTACGTTTACGTTTTTCGTGTCCCAGCTTTGCGTTGTTTACGTTTGTCGGAATGTTTATGTTTACGTTTGTTACTGGGTCAGCGTGCCGTCGACGCGGCGGCCAAAGAAAACAACGAGCACGTGGTGATAGCCGCCGCGTCGGCGAGAGAGAAAAAAACGTAAACATAAACATTCCGACAAACGTAAACAACGCAAAGCTGGGACACGAAAAACGTAAACATAAACACGAAGAGGTCGATGACCGCGACGCGGCGACGGTGGGTGCGGGGCGAGGCGGGGGTGGGGAGGAAGGAAAAAATGTAAACATAAACAGAGGAGGGAACGTAAACAACGCAAAGCTGGGACACGCGGTGGAGAAAAAAACGTAAACATAAACACGAAGAGGTCGATGACCGCGCGGTGGGTGCGGGGTAGGGCGGGGGTGGGGAGGAAGGAAAAATGTAAACATAAACAGAGGAGTGGGGGGCGTGGCGAGAGAGAAAAAATGTAAACAAACCGAAAAAAACGTAAACAAACGAGCGGAGTTGAGTGACCGCGTGGGCGGTATGTAGGTGAAGACGGGGGTGGAGGGAGTGAAAAAAATGTAAACATAAACAAACGAGGGGGGCGTGGCTGTCCCAGAACCAACCTTTTATTACTACTTTTAAGAATAATAACCTACTTATAATAATAACCTTTTTTAAGAATTTCTTTTACAAGTGTTATAAAGAATTATAGGTAAGCCACATTGTATCATGTTATGTTTTTTTAATTCTAAATAATTTAAAACTATCTGTATAGTACCGGTACTGTAAGGTATTTAAAAAAAAAAAAATATTAACTTTTATTGTTGCAATTGTCGATAACAATAAATTGTTCGCTTCTACGCAACTGATAGAAATCAAACGAAATTATTTAGTTTAATTAAAACCAGCAAGGTTCACGGATGTATCCTGTCGGTGTCTCTTAGATAAATTCATCTCCTGGCACATTTACCCACTGTAGGCCTAAAGTACTCTAGGTACATGGTATTTTTACTATTTTGATTGTCACGATTAGGACACGGGCATCATAGTCACACACATCCGTTTGGTGTACACATGCTGGCGCGCAGTTTGCGTGTTGGCGCCTTGCATTGACTCCAGCCCGCATTCTGGAGCGCTCACACATGTGACGCCCTCGCGTACAGACTCACACCGCTGCTCTGGGCTGTGCGGTTGTACGTCGCAGAGACGAACCGCTCAGAAAACTGAGTTCCGAGCTACCTTCTGGAGCTCCTGCCTCGTGGCCCTGGCCAAGTAGATCGTGTGCTCTGTAGCAGGCCGTTTCTCGACTGTTGTGCTAGCCTACACTAGCGCAGTATACACCGAGGGCGTTTCCACGAATCACCTGGACGTATACGATACCTGCCCAGCTCAGCCACAAGAGGATTGGGAAATTCGCCGCACGTGCATAAAATTTGCGTGCAAGCCGCCTGAATGTGTCGTCTAGGGAGCGGTCGCGAAGTCCTCTCCTCAGAAGGCGAGATGAAAAGCTACGGTGCACTTTGGCCACTAGCCGAAGACCCCTGTCGAGGACGCTAGAGACTCACACCACACCGCTTGAGCTGACACATATCATGCATTGCAGTCTGTGCGTGTTGGGGTTCAGTGCGAGCGCGCGCAGCTTGCATTGACTCCAGCACGCACTCTGGTACGCGCACCCATGTGCGCTCGCGGTGTACACACATGCTTTGTCGTTTTAATCGTGGGAATCACAGTAGTAACATTTACCAACTGGAATATATTTGCATTGGGCAAATACACTTACTTACTTACTTACTTACTTACTAGCCAATGCCCACCCTTGGCTGTTGAGCCATTAGGCGACGCGCTGACCAGTAGCGTCGGGCTTCGGTGATCTCGGTGTCCTCATTGGACGGGGTGTGGTCTAAGGCCGGGCAGTCTCTCAGATGGTCGGCGTCCATCGTCGCGTGGCTGCACAGCTGGCACTCAGGGGTTGGCAGCGCGCGGAGGCGGTGCAGATGTGAAGCGAGATAGTCGTGTCCGGTTTTTAGTCGGAAGTTGGCGACACACACTGCACGAGGGAGGTTGGGGTTGATTGGACCGTCGGTGACGAGGCTTTCCCATTTTTTGCCGGTGGCCGCCTCAGAAAGTCTTTGCTTATTCCATATGCTGACGGCGGAGTGTATTTGAGCCTTGGAAGATTGTAGGGACTGCGGGCGGGTAGGCTGGGGTAGGGTTGTGCCTTGCTTGGCCAGTTTATCGGCCTCCTCGTTGCCCCAGATGTTGACATGACTGGGTATCCATTGGAGTTTTAGGATCCACCCTCGGCTCGCCAGGGTCTCCAGTTTCCTTCTACAGTCGATAGTCCTTTGGCAGTCGGTTTGAGAGTTGCGTGATAGATTGCGTATTGCGGCCTGCGAGTCGACTAGGAGCACGGCTTTTGAAAGGGGAGTGATTTTTTCCAGTTCATCAACGGCAGCATGAACTGCTTCGATTTCCCCATCGTAGTTACTAAGGGGGCTGCCCACGGCTAAGTGTCCTTGGAAAAGACGGCTATAGTACCCAGCTCCTGTTTTTCCATTGCCTGGATTGATGAGCCGTCAGTGTAGATATGGATCCACTCTTGCTCGGGATAATCTTCGTGGATGGTTTGCAAAGCTGATTGCTTTAGTTCTAAATTTGTGGATGCATGTTTAGGTGCTGAGTGGTTCTTAAGATGGTAACTGGCTTGGGGTAAGAGACTGAAGAAGTCCTGATGGGTATTCAGCGGCGCTGTTTCTGTGAGGGCAATATCGTATTTTTCGGCGATGTTTTTATACATGGTCAATGGGGTTATTTGTGTCTTTAGCCTGGGAGTAGGTTTTCGGTAGTCGTTCCATAGATGCTTGTAGACACGCCTGGAGCGCTCCCAGAATCGCAGTGCTGAGCTTTCTCTATATGACTGTAATGGTTCTATCTGGGTTTGCGCCTCCATGGCCTCGATGGGGGTGGATTTTGCAGCTCCTGTTATTACTCTTAGGGCTGTATTTTGTGCGAGATCGAGTTTGTTTTGTACGCTGGCGCTTGCTGTGACGGTGACTTCGCTTCCATATTCTACCATGGGTCTAATATATGCTTTATAGGTAATCTTTAGGACATCTTGGTTAGCTCCCCACTTAGTGGCTGTCAATCTCTTTAGTAGTCGTGTTCTTTTTAAAGCCCTTTCCGCGCTTTGGTCCACATGAGGTTTCCACGTTAAGCGCCTATCCAATTGTACTCCCAGGTATTTAGAAATGGCGCTTTCTTCCAGTGCTGTCCTGTTGTAAAATAGGTTAATCGGCGGTACTTTTGTAGAGAGTGAGAATAGTTGAAAGGTGGTTTTGTCAGAATTTACTGTCATTGCGTTTCGCTTTGCCCACACCTCGAGTTTTATTAAGGTCTCGTTCAGGCACGCCTCAAGTGACAGTGTGTTTCCACTAGTTGCCCAGATGAGAAGGTCGTCCGCATAGAGGAGTGCTTTGACGCCTGGCACACTTCTTACTGCTTCGAGAATGTCGTTGATAATGATATTAAACAGCGAGCAACTCAGCACTGCTCCTTGGGCTAGTCCTTCCTGTTGGATGCGGAATTTCGATGTGCAATTTGAATATCGAACTCGGATTTGTCTTTGGGACAAAAACGACTTAATCCATTTGAATAGTTTGCCAGATATTGCGTGTATGGCCAGCTTATGGATGAGCATGGGTTTCCATACCGTATCATATGCGCCTTTTATATCGACTAGCACTCCTAACGTTGACATTTTCCTGTGGAACCCGTCTTTGACGTGTTGTGTGAAATTGGTTACGTGATCCATTGTGCTGCGGTGTCTGCGGAATCCGGCTTGAGCGTAGTCAACAATTTGTTTAGCCTCGACTAGTTGATGCAATCGGTTTGTGATCATCTTTTCTGCTAGTTTACATGGGACGCTCGTCAGGGAGATAGGCCTGTAGCTTTCTGCTGAGTCTGCTTGTTTTCCCTTTTTTAGGATAGGGATGATTTCGGCCTTCTTTCATATGTGAGGCACGTGTTTTTCCCATGTCAAATTGATGGCTGCTAGCACGGTTTTCTTGGCTGTATTGCCCATGTGTGTGAGGAATTCGGGGAAAATTTCGTCCACGCCTGCAGACTTCTTTTCTTTGGTTTGCACAAGGGCATTTTCTAGCTCAACAATAGTAAAAGGATCATAGGAGAGGTCTTGGGTTTTCTTATCTAAACATGTGGCCGAGGGTCGTTTTAGCAGAGTTCTGGCTATGGCCTTATCTCCGTGTGCTCGGCTTATATTCGCATAGTGCTTGCATAAGGCATTGGCGATGTCCGAGGGATCGGTGAGTGGGCGGTTGGCACAGAACAATGGTTGTTGTGCCTTTGGCGGGTTGTCGTTATTAAGCCGTGAGATATATCTGTGGGCTTGGGTTGGTTTTTGGTATTCCTAAAGTCAAGTTTGGCTATAAAAGTCTTGAAGGCAGAGCACTTAGCACTCTTTATTTCTGCTTGCAGCCTGGCTTGGTGTCTCCTGAGGGAGATGAGGTCTTCAGGTGCTTTCGTCCGTTCGGCTGTGCGGCGGCAGTGATCTCGTTTTCCCTTCAAGTAGGACAGAGTAGAGTTCCAAAAGGGTTGGAATTTGTTTTTCATGTCCACGGGGTATACATTGGAGAACACAGTCGAACAATGTTTTATTTACCGCCTCAATAGTCTTCTCAGGGGAGTCTGATACTAACATGAGGGAAAGAGCTTCATCTGTAAGTGTGCGGAATTTCGCCCAATTTGCCTTCTTAAAATTCCAGCGCGGGGCCCTGCAGTTACTGTAGGGTGTCCTTGTAGTAAGTGACGTGACTAGGAGGGCTCTATGGCCATGCCCACCGGCGCCGTCAAGTAATCTGACTTTTGTTTTGTCGGAGATGTGCGGGTGGGCGATGACTAAATCTGGCCTTGACGTTTGACCCATAAAGGAAAGGAAAGTTGGAAGTGTATCTAAAACAACCAATTGGTTGCTGTCGATTAAGTCCTCCAGTCATTTTCCAGATGCGGTACGTCTTGAGTATCCCCATCTTGGTGACTGACTATTAAAGTCTCCGACAATTATGCTTTTTGCCTGTATTGTCCTCTCAATCACTTCTAAAGAGGGTACGTTGCCGGGTAGGTTGTACAGATTTATTACACTAAAGTGTTGCTTGTTTTTCCATGCCTCGACCAGGACGGCCTCCAACTTGTCATCCGCATCCATTTCGTGCAGAACTTGTAGTTTTGTTGTTAGGTTAAACACCAATTAGGATGCCAGAGGCATCTGTCTCGATCTCTTCATCATAGTAACGGTGTAGCCGTTCATCTGATAATAATCAGGGGGTTCAGTAGCGGCTCCTGCTTCAACAATAAAAAATAGATCCACGTCTAAGTGGTTAACGTTTCGTTTGAATTGCAAAAATTTTACATCATTGAGGCCTCCTGCATTCCAATAAATAATACGGAGGCTAGTGTCAGAGCTCTTAAAAGAGCTGTTTTGTGTTTGTGTGAGGTTTTTTGAAGCCATCTTCATTTTAGTCAGCGCGTGAAAGGCGAACCTCGTGTTGATCGTTTAGATTACGCAGGAGGCACCGCGTGCAGGCGATCAACTTCACCCCCCAATCAGATACAGCCAGGGACGAATTTATTGCTGGGACAACATATAAAACGCGTTATATTTTGGACTACCATTCGACTAAAATTTGTATCTGGTTGACGAGCACGGACAACATGTAGAACTTTTAATAAATATGTCAACAGAAACTAAAAATGTCAGTCATTTTTTAATTCGTTTAATATACTGTTATTATAAATGAATGGAATATCTAGTTATTGCTATTTCCAGAAGACTGCGCATAAATATAAGTCGTATTATTTATAGATAAAAAGTTAAATTTTTGGTAGGCTTACTTTCCCTTATTATATGTACCAGCACTACATATTCCGTTTCGCCTATGCGATAATCAGTATCAATATATATTAAATATCGCTTACGTTTGGTAAGTCGAAACGTGTTAATGAATTGTCATATCTGACCTATTTGTTTTTAATGCTAATAGTTTTTTTATTGTCATTTAATTACTATTGGAAATGTTTTTAAAAATATATTAGGTTATACATGGTTTAAATATTACTGGCGGTAAAACATGGTGTTAGCATAACAAGCAAACTGAATCAAACACACTAAAACAAATAACTAAAAAAACACCTTTTTTAATTTAAAAAAAACTCGAAGTAAGGCGGGTTGTCGAGCTAGACTCCCAGTGGGTACATTAAACGTTGCACTATTTTTTTTTAAATTTTGCTGTAATCAATTTGTTTGCTTTGTACTTACGTAATAACCGTACCTACATTCATTTTCCCTATTTCATGAATGCAATTACTGGAATCGCCATGTAGTGAACATCACACATTATTTTGTGAATCTCGTTGAAAATTGTTTTTCATTGTCATCGTTTTTACAAGAAATGTTTCTAGCACTAATATATTTCTGATGTGTGCCTAAAAAGAGTGCTGTAGGTATTTTAAAGCAGATACCCGAACTTGAAGGGCTCGAATTTAAACGTGACCTGAAGAGTGGTTCTTTAAATACATTTATATCATATACAACACGAAGCTCAGTGTGTGTTACGTATAATACAGCAGGTGCCAAATGAGCTTCATCGTTTTCTATATTTATAATCTGCTGAAATGTTAATTGTATAAGACACTTGTATAAATTACACTCTTGAAAAATAATTATTTTTACTACTGCAGACAAAAGTGAATAAAACGTAAGTATATAAAAGTAAATAGAACAAATTAATAAGAGTACATAAAAGCAGTTAAACCAATAAAAAACACAATAAAAATTAACAGATCATACATATAGACAAAAATATTCGTCTTTTAAAACAGAACTGTAAGCAGCACCAGTAAAATAAATTTCCGATGACATAATTTCTACTATATCGGCACTGCACATAGGCCAGTGGTGAGCTGCGCCACCCTACTACTCTACACTACCCCTCTGTCCCTCTCGCTGTTCTTCAATATCTTCAGCAAATACTGAAGAAATCACTGAATCACACGCACTGAGTTGAATTACACGTGTCACGACACATCGATTATTCCGTCGATAAGCCTAAAAACGTTTTAAAAATATATTTCATTACCTAACTGTTCAGTATCATTAACCTTCGAATTAATATTTGTAGGCCTACTTCCAACACCACGTATAAACTGTTGTATGATGTGTGGCGCGCACACGCGTCTATGGAACGTACACCGCTGCAAACAGAAACAGTATAATATTAAGAAATTAATAACTTTAAATTAAATAATAAATATCAAAACAGTTTCAATAAAAGCATTTAAAACAGATACTTCTCTCCAAAATCTTGTGCGTGTTTTTGCTTCAAACATGTTGTCTTGCAACATGTTTTGTTACGTGTGTTACACTGGAGTAAAACTTGATCGTGGCAAAGTGACGTAATTTTAAAGATGCCTAAATAAATAACCTATAAATTCAAGACATTCGATTTTATTAAAAGTCTAATAAAATATACAGACTTGAATCTAACAAAATTTGGCATTACTAAGCTTTACTATACTCTGTCAGTACGCTATTACAATTATTAGGCCTACTTCTAAACTAACCGATGTTTCTTTACTTTTATCACAAGTCCAATGTAATTCTAACTCATTAGTAGTAACACAAAAATAAAAGTATATAAGGCACTTATCAGACCGGCTGTTACTAATGGAGGCGAGAACATCGACATTAACAAAAAAGGAACAAGAAATACAAAGAAGGTTTGAAAGAAAGATCGTAAGACATGTTTATGTCCCGGTTACAGAAGATGTCGAATAGAGAATATGAAATAACCAGGACATAGACGAGCTGTTGAAGCATGAGGAAATTTTAATATTCATAAAGACTCAACGAATACAATGGCTAGGTCATCTAGAGCGGATGGATGATCAGCGTATATCAAAAGAAAATCCTGAGAACGCAAGTCTATAAAAGCAGAAAGAGGGGCCGACCTAGAATAAGATGGTTGGGTGATGTGCTAGAAGAATGGATGTGAAGGGTTACACCGAGATGGCAATGGATAGGAGACATTGGAGAAAATTGGTGTTGGAAGCCAGGGCTCACGTTAGGCTGTAGCGCTAAAGAAGAATAAGAATAAGAAGAAGAATGTAATTCTAACATTACTTTATCTCAAGAACCTTGAGTACAGGACTCAGTATCGCAGTACCCTACAGCAATTCGCTGGAACTAATGACTATTCTGTTTATTGCATATCTTTTTTATACTTGTTTGTCAAAATAAGCTAGAAAGTAATACTGAAATAAGTAGAAAGGTAGAGACACTATAACTATCCTTTGGGCAGTTAACCGCTTACAGTAAATATTTGTAAACTGCTGGTGTACGTTATTTCTATTTGGCAAGCAAATCAGATAACGAACTTACCTCGTATAATGCTCGCCTACTTCTCTTTTAAATCTAATGTTATATTTCACACAAATTTATATACACATATTAATATTATATTGGCCAAATCTAGATTAAAATTATAACATTACAACGCACGGGTTACAAACCGATAGAAACACACAGCTCGACATCAGCGTAGAAACATTCAGTATTTTTAATAATTGATTAAATAAAGCAGCATACAGTATTAAGTGTAAAACTCCTAAATTTGTATTCCGTCTGTTGTTTGTACACAAAAATTTATATATGTGTGCGTGTGCGTGTGTGTGTGTTCGCGTGCTGTCTGTTTCCATGCCTTGACTAGGGGCGTATTTACAGGGAGGACGAACGGGACTGGACTTCCCTCCCCTTGTGGGTCAAAAAACTTTGACGAATTCTGTTGATCTTTTCATTTTTAGGCTGTTTTATTATTTTCTCAGCTGTGTACGCTAGTGTAGTAGTAACTCTTTTTTAAGTATACAAACAGGTTTATTACACAGCATTCGCGTATATGTTTGAAATATGAAATATAGGAAAACCAATTCAGTCAGTACGTATCTTGTAAACAATCTTTCAATAACCAGTATTTTTATTGTGTTATTACCGTTTACTTTAATGGAACTGACTTCAGGATGTTATTACACGTTTTACAACCACTATAAAGATAGTAATGTTGCTTAGTCTTAAATTGTTTTTTTTTTTTTTTTTTGTACGAAGCCGACTCGACCGAACCCCCTCCAAGGACAAATTCTAGATACGCCAGTGATCTCGACTTGTGAGAAACGAAATGTGCGTACCTATCTGTATGCCTGACGATAAAGGATCCTGTCTCTATTTTCTTACGAAACATTTACTGCCTATAAAATCTTTATTATTAACAACTCAGTGTACAGTATTCTTAAGGAATCAAAAGTATGCAAATTTCTTGGTACATGTAATGTATTATTATGCGGTTCTGTAGTTCAGAATTTATTACTGAAGCATTTTACTGCATCGTTATCTCGTGCGTACATCGATTAATCAGCATGCTCTGAAGTTTAAAACTGCAGTTAATCGTGTATACCATTAAAACTCGACTATTATAATGTCATTGGTAATTCTATCACAGCCGTCATCGTTGCTGTGACATTATTCATGGCCTTATTATGTAGTGTTATCTTTATTCCAAGAACCCATTTGTTACTGACATTTAAATCTGCCCTTACAATGTTTGAATGTTGGGTGGGCTTCACGCATCTGCTCCTCCATATCTTGACTAGTGTCAATACGTTATTCTTTACCTGAATCCTAATGTGTACAAAGTAGCCTAGCTATGTTGCATTGTTGCGACCAGGAGCAGATCCGTGGGGAGGGAATTCACATCAGATGATTTTTTCGTTGTTTTGTGACTGTAGAATGGTTTTGTGATTGCAAACAGGGGCGCATTACGGGAAACGGGACGAACGGGACCGGTCCCCCCAGAGGGCTGGAAAAGTTGACAAATTTTTTTAATCTCTTATATTTAGACTTTTTTGTTGTTTTTTTTTTCGGCTGTGTACGCTAATATAGTAGTAACTACTTTTAAATATACAAACAAGTTTATTACACAACATTTGCGTATACGTTTGAAATATTAAATACAGGAAAATCAATTCAGTCAATAAGTATCTTGTAAACAATGTTTCAATAACGCGTATTTTTATTGTGTTATTACCGTTTACTTTAATGGGATTGATTTCAGGATATTATCACATGTTCTTCAAACACTTTAAAGAAAATAATGTTGATTGTTGTTTCTTTTGTATGAAGCTGATTCGACCGAACCCCCACTAGGCCACATTCTAGATACGCCATTGGTTGTAAATATGATAGAACATTCAAATCACGTTACTTAGATGCATAGTTTTCTCTAAAATTACATTAAATGTAATTGTACTTAACACCATTTTAATTTTTGTTTGATACGTAACTTAAATAAGTAGTGTGTACTGTTTTGATACTAACGCACTGTATTTTCCCTACAATGATGCACTCGTTCCTATCTTTATCCTGTAGGCAGTTAAAGAATGGTCAAACTTTTCATACACCCCTCCCAAAAAAAAAGACTTTCTGGATTCGCCCCTGGTTGCGAGCAAGCACAAAACTGTGCAGTCTCTGTATGATCTAGACTTTGTAATCGCAGGCATATTGTATCTATGTTGTATGCTGGAATCTATAGCTCAATGGAGTCTAAATGGAGAAAGCTAACTACGACGCACAAAGCTAAACCTTTTACAGGCAAAAGTAACTGGAACTATATGAGTCTGTAAAATTAGCTTCCGTAGTATTCTCTATAAAAATTGTATTGATCCCAGGAGACCAGCTTTCATGGATAGATATATAACGGTATCGTCAAAGAAATGGATAATAATTCTGAATAACGTGTATACAATGGAATGTTAGCAGCGAATCCGGACTGCTCTCTTTAAATGACTTTCCCTATATCTTCCAAGATTTGGGTCAGCAAGAACTTTCCGAATACCTGCCAGTTAGCAAGCAGAAAAGATACTGGGCTGTAACTTCACGGAGAGGTATCTTGGGTTTCGGGAATTCTATGATGTAGGCCCATGCAGTTTTTCACAAGCAAGGGATCACAATCGGAGACACGAGTTCAACAACGCAAGTAGGCAGTCGCCCTTCGAAGCTGTACGGTGGCAATACTGCACTGTAGATTCGGGGAGGTTTTTCTCTTGTTAATTCACGATTGAGAAAAGATATGGTATGGCGCCCCTTCTTTCAAACGTTGTTGTTACTAAGGCAAAGTTATCGTTGTGTGTGTGTGTGTGTGTGTGTTGCTCCATAGATGATGGTGATGAAGATTCTCGCGCTTCCACGTCGATAGTTACATTGAGAGTGTCACGCCGTCGTTATTAGCAGAGTCTCTCTGCCTTGCCCAAAATTGTCCGTGGTATTTACAGTGTGCTGTAAATCGACCGGTCTGGTTTTGCCATTCCGGACTTGTCAAATTTTGTTACGTCCTGCATAAAGCGTAGGTTTTAGCAAATTGCTTTTACGTCTGTTTTTGCACTAATCACTGCGTTGATGTACAAACCAATAGTTGCTTATCATTTTCACGACTTCGGTACATATAAATTAATTGTTCATATCTTATTAATTAACAGTAATTTTGTTATTTTTAAGTAGTTGAAATATTATTGCGTAATTTGCACTGATGTTATCTCTATATACTGATTCCTCTGCGCGTCCTCTAACGTCACCGTCGCTTTGCAAAATGTATTTTAAATGTGCGAATTTTTATTTTAAAAAACGTGGAATTATTATTAAATATTCGTGTCCTAATCGGAACACTCGCACATTCAAAAAACCGTAAACACAGACGCAGGATTCCCTTGTCTTGCATAAATCAGGTCTCAGCTAGCTACACGCACACAAACAAAATACGCCGTACACAAACACACAGGCTTGTCACCCTCGTTAATTGTCGACAGTTGTTTCTCCTCACATGTCCATTCCTGTTGTCCACTATCTAAAAATAATTACAATAATTTCTGTAAATTTTTTTACAATAATGCACAAAAATATTATTATAGGTGTATACGCAAATGCTGTTCTAATAAAGCGTAATAATTGGATTACAGCTTTTAGAAATTTTAAGTAGAATCAAATAGCCTACGCTTAGTTGCATCTATGCTGTTATACTGAAAACGAACGCGCACCTCCTTCTTCTTTCATCCAAGAACTCTCTTCAGGAACTGTCATCCTAATTCTTCTGTAACACATATTTATTAACTCCTTTCCCTCACCTTTTTGTTTTTCACCATTTTCTATTAGGTGAGAATTGGATGACCTATAAGGGAGGTAGGAAGGTAATAAGGGAAGGGATAGATGTTTGAGGTCCAAGATTTCCACACATCTCAAACTGAAGTTGCTGACACGTGGTTCCCAAGACACTACTCTGAATAATATCAGTGATGGAAGATTTCTGTTATTCTTTCTGTTTAATATATATTGGTTCGAAATTACTATTTGTATCTGAATCATTTACTAGTGCAAACAATTTAGTTGTTTACTTGCAGAAGACACGTTGTTTCCGAGTGAGTACCCACGGAGAGTACATAGGCAGTGAGCACAAACACATATCGATAATAATGGGGGGGGGGCGTCGACGACGACTGTCACGATCATACCTGTGAATATTTAATTATACAAATATAAAAAGTAATAACAACATTTCTATCTGAACTTGAAGCTCTACGATTCATATTTGCACGATTTGAACTTTTATCTGTTTACACTTACTGTAAACCTATTGACAAATAATATTACTAAATAAATAAATATGAAATAAGGTATCATACACACACGTGCGCGCGCGCGCGTTGCTAGAACCAATTTAATTCACTAGATAGATAATTCACTAGTATCACTTCCACACTTAGTTTAGGCCTGTAGTACACATAAAAAACGCGGTTTTTGCAAGTTTTATAAATGTCGGTGAATAGGTAGTGACAGTAAATTATTACTCCTTCCTATTATTATAACTTGTAGCGCTACAAACATAGCTCTTCCACAGTTTCATCTATAGACTGTAATTTAATAATAGGTCTATATTCCTAAAAAAATCTTTACACGCATATATAATTGCTGTACGCACAAGGAGTTCTGGTCGCTTAGTTGGCCGCTAGGAGCGCTGTAATCGCAGTGATTGTAAAGAAACATCTCAAAACATCGCTAGCTTTGTGACTGTTTTGTTAGACTGTGATAATGGTTAAGAGAAGGTATCGCCAGTGGCGTAGCTAGGCTTTTTGGCGCCCGGGGCAAGAAGATCGTCGGCCGCCTCACCTTCACAATTAAAAGGGGTCAAAAGATCAAAAATGAAGGCCCATCCAGTGAACAAAGTACTTAATAAATGCAAATGTGTAGATTTTTGTATGAAAGCACGTCCAGCAAACGTTTTAACAATATTTGTTAAGTCAACATTAAGAAATTACATATTATAAGTTTAATATTACCGGTATTCAGGTTGTATACATTTATTAGTAACAAATGTAGACTACAAAAAATTTAGTAATATAACAAATTTATAACATAAAAGTGTTCTAATTATTATGCAAATTATTATACGCTTGTAGGTCTAAAGCGCATCGTCAAAACAATATCCTAAAGCAACATAAAGTTAAACAAAGAAATACATTAAAAGTAATAAAATAAATCACTTACCATTAGAGATAAAATTGTTCCATCTTCTATTAATAAACACTTAATATTTAATAAATATTTAAAAGGAGACGTTCTAAAATGTAACTTTCCTGGCCTTAATTGCTGCAAAGTCGATTATTAAATCACTATAATCTACAGACGAAGCAATTTTGTTTTCAGTTGAAAGTATCGCTAGATTTGACACCCTGTCCTGAGATATTGTTGATCGTAGGTACGATTTAATCAATTTCAGTTTACTAAACGATCTTTTACAAGAAGACACAGACACTGGTAAAGTAAGAACATTTTTTAAAGCTGTTTTGTAGGCTTCTAATCCCATTGAAGAAATGTATTGTACCAGACCCCGAGGCCCGAGGTGTAAAGTCCATTTGTTCTCCGTTAACTTTTGCCCCTTTCAATAAAAGTATGACGTCTTTCAAGTCACTGAACAATTCTTCACTGTTTAGGTCATATGGGTACAGTTTTGAAGCACTATGCACTTAATATTGATTTGGGAAAGCTGTTCCTTAAAATGTACATCCCCATCATTTACGTAAGCCTCAAATTTACAGAGGAACCCAAAGTTATTTTCTAACTCTTTTATGTTAGAGAAAGGGCTTGAAATTTCAACTGACAGTTTGTCCAAAATTTCTATTAGAGAATGTCGCATTTCTTGCTGAACGGTTAATGCAGAGTCGTCTCCATACTCCCCTGCAGCGTGAGCTTCCAAATCCATGGTCTACATTGTTGATGATAATGTTCTGTCCTTCACCACCTGTAATTTTAAGACTGCACGAGGGAACATCATCCATGGTACTAGAACCAACTGAATCTTGTAACTGTACTTTGATACTTTCACAGTTTGAAGTATTCATGTCGTTAACTTTACTGTATTTATCAACAGCCTCGTCGCTAACAACAACCATTTTATGATTGCAAGTTAATTCCTTGTTAATTGTAATATTTTGACACTCATGGTTCAATGTTCCTTGAATAAAAGACTTCATAAACTCTTTGGAACGTGTAGCTCTTAATCTTTCTTCCCTCCTCTTCCGAAACTGGGCGCCACTGAGTTTACTTCATTTCATATCAGCTTCAAATAAAATTCAAATAATACTAATTCAATAATAGTATTAGCATGATGACACACACGTGAAGTATTATAGATATACCCACAAGACGCACAAACCAAAAACAAACCGCACGCTGAAGATACTCATAAACTGATAATCAACACGATCGCTGCATCGAACCTGGAAGAATTGCAAATACGTAGTCCACGTAACGTTTTTTATACGTTTACAAATAATATATTCGTCTGCATACGAATAACAATTAAGAATATTATAAAAGACTGATTGTGTGTACGTGTTTGTGTTGTTATATGTCGGGTATTACACTCCGCGCACTTTTGATACTTACTGATGACTGGTTCCTCTGCGATGATGTCGTCCTGCAAAACAATTTAAGCTACTATGTGTATGTGGGCGCCACTTGGATTTTTTGTTCCAAGAAATTATTATTAAAATTAAATTTTGATTTCTTAGTTGTTAAATTAATTCTATGAAAAAATGTGAACAAGACAGTTTGAATTTGAAAGTAACGTATGTTTAATGAACCTTACAAATCGTCTGAAGGACTAACACTCGTATTAAATAAAATTGCAGAGTTACAAAAAATTATTATTGACAAGTTTTTTCAATCAAGTATCGGCTAATAAATATTTATTTACTCAGTTGAAAAGCATGAGTTTAGTGTATGAAAAATCTTTATACTCAGGACGTGACTCCTTTGAACTGCCAAGACAAATCAATAGGATGCTTTACAAAAATTGTGTGATTTGAAGGTGTGTGACATGTGTAGTACAACTGTGTGACAAATGATACCAGGTAAAAATGACTTTAACTTTTGAACAACTCACGTTCCGGTGGGTAATTATTTCTTGCACTGGACACTTCTCTTGGGGACGTTTCCAATCTTGCCTCTTCGTGTAGACGTTCCTCGTGCACTGATAATTATTTGTGAGTCAAAATACGGGTTTTTTTAAAACTCCGCACGATTGAAATAAGTTTCGCACTGAATCTATGCTTTGAATTCTGCCGGCGGTGATCAGCTGTCTGCGTGGTTTCTCGATTCGGTCGTCGCAGCGCTAGTTCCAGATTCAACGTTGAAAGGCTTGTGTCAGTAATTGTTTTGGGAATTTTGTCAAAGTCGGTTTATCTTAGCGAATACCAGCAGAATTGATTCTCTATTAAAATTTGGTCCTTTTCAGAGTCGCTAGTATTCTGGCTGCGTGCGTTCTATTAAATATGGCGTGTTGCCGCTCTATTCAACAACACGTTGGCGTATACTCCTTGTAGAGGTTAGTTCAGTCTTTTGTCATGTACGGGAAAAGCTGTTCTGTGTTCTCGTGTCGAATTCTCGTTCTTCGGTTTCGCCTCGGATGTGATGATCAGTTTCGTGGGTGATGTGTCTCTTCTGGATTCAAAGCATAAAGTGTTTTTTGGTCAAATTTCGTCTTCCTTTTATACTCTGTAAGGGGCATTGTTTTAATTTTTTGACATGAACTTCCGGTGTATTTGTATAAAAATTCCTTCTAGAACGTTCGAGAATAATCAAATGGAACATCATGGAACAAATTTGACTTCCGTAGAAGCTTTAGAACAAAAACTTCTTATTCTTCACACTAAAGGATATTACTGAAATTATTCTGGTATTTGTCAAACAATTTTACATAACTACTTACAATCTGCATGCCATTACTATTTTTGGATTCTCTGCTTTCAACTGAATCTAATGATACTAATTACGATTGGTTTTGAACAAATTAACTCTAATAAAATAACATAAAATACAACTCTTACCTTGGAATGTTTTCACAAAATTCCATTTTTCTACTTATAAAAATGTTGTGAAGTTGTTTGGTTCTTGGTACAACATTAACGCATAACATAATTATCTTTTTATAACAAAATAAACAAATATTAACACATATAACATATAAATAAGTTCAGTTTGTATAGGCCTTACATGTGGCCTATATTTTTTGTCACTGGTTCTTTACAATAATTTGTCTTTTTTCGGTATCATATATGGGATTTTTTGGGTATTCACTGAGAGTTTATTATATTGTTTATCCTTGGTAATACCTGGTTTATCCTGATACATATTATTTTTACTGTAAGATTACTTAGCATCATATTGGTTTGCATAAGTGATTCATTTCCTTGGTGTGACAAATTTCACTCTCATATTTCAAATCCTTTAAGAATTAAGCTTGTTTTCAACCGAGTAAGTTTGTTTCTATAGCACACTATAGGATTGTACCTTTTTCCTTTATTTTTGCTAATATTCTGCAATTATTCTGTCAAATATGACTGTTTTTTGTGATTGTTTTTGGCCTCAGCCTGGTATGGTATAGGTAAATAGTTTCCTAACTCGACTGTTAAAGTGTTTTAGGTGGTCATATATATAAGTATAGTCACATTATATTGTATTTCAACTTTATAATACAATTTGGTTGCATTTTGTCAACATTAAATTCATAAATATTACAATATTATAGGTCCATTACATGTTTTCAGTTAATACTGTTTTTGGCTATTTTAATTGATTTCTAATCACTTTACAGCTTTCTCTATTTAAGATAATTTGTTCGTCTTTGTCTAATTGACATTTACATATAGGTTTTATATTAATTCTATAATAATTAATTTTCACATAAAATCTGAGTGATTGGACTCGGCTCCTAAACATAGATTTTTTGTCATAACATTTATATATTTTTTTTTATTTTAACTTACATCCTTTTTAATAATGTATTCAAATCATTTAATACATTTATTTTATTTATATTACCAAGTATAATAATGGATCTCGTCCATTAATTCACAATAAATAGTTTTTTATACCCTATTCAGAGTTACATTTCTTAATAAGTAATGACCCATTTTGGTTATTTCTGATATTATCTGTCTCTCTTATAGTATATTATTAGTTTTACACTGTTCTTCACTTAAATAATATATATGGGGTTTGAGTCTTAGTCATAGTCTTGTCGTTTTTTCATGTTAATGATATTAATTATTAGACAATATTACAAAATTTTTTGGATTACTTGGGTTCGATACTGTTCACCTCACTTTCCTCTTATGATAAATTACTATGCAAATAATTTCCTTTATGGAACGTTCTGTGACGTTACAATATCTGTACAAAGCTAATACTGTGTGATTATCAGTTCTCCTTTCCTGCACAACAACTCACTAAAAAGTCGCAAAAACATTGGAGACAAGTGAATACAAAGAGCACACATGAACACTGATGAAAAACCGTACTGAATAAACGTCTACTCAATCACTCACACACAAGATAACAAAACTCATTTAAAACAGCATCCACTGTTTAGAAACACCGAGATAAGGAACCACATAGACTAAACATGGCATAGACCAACTAAGGCATAATGAACACGGAGAGTGAAATACTGTATTGTACAGAGAGGAACAAAGAGCCTCTGTTACAGCATAATTTGTTATCATAATGAACTTTAATTACGATTCTTGAGTATAAATAGACTACTACTGTTTATCACTTATGACAACAGACAAGCTGGCTGGTTATGCTTCTTTTATGAAAGGAATAATCATATCAAAGAAACAAGTTGTTTGTAGTTTTATAAACTGAAAACAATTTTTGCAAGTCTATGCTCACTTTGCCGCCCTTCTGGCTATGCCGCCCGGGGCGGCTGCCCCCTTGCCCCCCCACCCCCCAGCTACGCCTCTGGATCGCCCAGAATGACATGCACATCCTGTTTTTCGGCTTGGCAGTAGGTAGGTATTCAGCTACATTTTGATCCGTGTTTCTGGCTCCTTGTTTCGACAGTTCTTGGCTACCCTCACGGTGTTTCACTGAAAGCAACTAACGTCTATCAGGTCTCGGTGGCCTCTAGCGCGCCAGTATGGCTCTCTAAGGTGTACGCTACGACGTAGTCTGAGCTGTGTGGCTCATACAGCGATACACCTTGCACTGGCGTATCTAAAATTTGGCCTGGAGGGGGTCCGGGCGAGATGGGTTCATAGAAAACCAAAAAAAGTTGAGACTAATCAATATTATTATCTTCAACAAAGTGGCTGAAAAACGTGTGATAACATCCTGAAATCAATACCATTAAAGTATACGGTAATAACAAAACAAAACAAAAAATAAATAAATAAAAATAAGCGTTATTGAAACAATGTTTACAAGATACTTTTTGACTGATCTGATTTTCTTATATTTCATATTTCAAACGTATACGCAAATGCTGTATAGTAAACTTGTTTGTATCTTTAAAAAAGATATTACTACTATATCAGCGTACACAGCTGAAAAAAAAAATAAGACAGACTAAACATTAAAAGATTAACAAATTTCCTCGTCAACGTTTTTCCACCTTCTGGGAGGGGGGGGGAGGTCCTGTCCCGTCCGTTCCCCCCGTAAATCGTCCAACATCTAGTCACAAAACTATGATTTTTCTCCCACGACATACCTGTTTGTGCAAAGGCAGTGTGTTAACTTACATTCGTTAGTATCTGACGAAGAAAACAACAGCAAGATCCTGGGGCTCAATGAAGTGCGACCTAGACAGCATTGGGAAACAACGATCCCCGCAGTCTGCAATAACTATAGCCCTTACGGACAACGCATTATTACCTATGATACTCCACTCCTAAAACTTAATCGTTTAATTATAATATTTAGAATAAAATATGAAATTAGTTTCAATAAAATTGTATATTTACCTACACTACCTACAATATTCTTAACGTGTACTTTATGAACAAATTAAATGACTCAAAAAGATAAAATATGTAACTATGTATTATATAAACTATGTACTAAATTATACAGTGAATCACGACTAACTTGACAATTTAAAAAAAATTGTTAATAACGATGTAGCTGATCGTTGCGTATCCTCACGCAGGGTTAGGCCTGAGTGTGACTAAAGAGACGCGAACAGACCAAAACCAATTGTGAACAAGACGCGCTGTTCAAGGACATACACGCAAAGTTCAAGGTTCCATCGTCACTTGCTTGGTTTCCATAACGCACAAAACTAGTTACTGTAGAGGTTTTTCCAGATGAACAAAGTGGCGCCGGTCGTAACAAAAGAATAAATAAATTAATCGAGAGAAAAACAACGATTTATGTTTTAAACATCAATAAATCGGCAATTTGAAATTAAGTTTCAACACGCGCGAGCGAGCGCGTGTGTGCGTGTGCGTGTGCGTGCGCTATCACATCATTCATCTGCTTGTACTGAGTGGGAATCGAATGTTGCAGCTTCCACGAAAACCACTTAACATACAAACACGCGTGTTCTACTCCAGGGTTATATAAACTCTTTGCATTTTGTATTTTAAACATAATGGAAGTGGATTGAATAATATGTTCTGAAACACAATACTAGCGAACATGACCTGTATGTGTGTGTGTGTTTCACTGACACGGTTTAGGGAAACGGATAACCCATTTGTACCTTGCATCACGTAGACATAATGCATACCAAGTAAAATTGATGCTAAAATGAGAAGGAGTATTTTAAACCAGGAAAGAAGAGTTTAAATATTTTAAGAATTTATATGAGCCAACAGATATACAAAAATTAAATGTATTAAATTCATATCGTCTTTCTAAATGTACAATTAGCTATTACAAGTTGATAGGACACCTACAGATATTAAAAGCTGTTTAAATATTATTGTAGATATTTGCAACAGTCTGCAAAATGTTTTAAATTTTCTTCATGCAAACCTCTCAATCACCGTGAATACTTGTCAATATTATAATGAGATTTCTTCACAGTAACCTTACTGAAGCCAAATCCACAATGTATAAGAGAAAATATTTGGTCAGAAAAACGTTTAAAGGGCCATTGCTAAGCGTGGAGTGCTAAGTCATAGGCCTTCTGCATCCAATTATTGTAGATCGGATTGTAGCGCAAAAGATATGGTTCGGTCATGGAAACATAACGTTACAAAAGTATGCTCTGAATTATTAGATGGTTATAAAGAAAAAAATACAATAGACTGAAGTCAATGGAGATGGATTAAAAGAAAAGACACGGTGGTAGCATTATAAAATGGATAAGATCAGAAGTAAAGAAACAAAAACTGGAATAGCCAAAACAAAACAAGAACTAAAGGAATAGCCAAAACTGGAGAAACATAGCAATTGGATTGATATAGGCTGTAAAAAATAACAGAAAAATGAATGCAAAAAATAAGGTTTTAGCATCCAGCAGCAAACAGGGGAAGAAAGTGACACAATTTTTCGTGAGGAAACGGAGCAAAAAAAAAAGGTGGTGAGTTACCGTTGGGGGAGAAGAAGACTATAGATTTAGCACAGTTTGTTCTGTCCGACACCATACACTTTCCTTGAAAATACGAGGTGCAATATATATCGCACATAAATACGCGTCAGTATAATTTATAGTATAGAATATTAAAAGAATTTATTATGAAGGCATCCACTTGTTTACTCTTTAACGATTGTCTAGACGGTAAATAATGTAACAGTCACGTAAAGGAAGAACAGAATTAACTAGAAACTCTAAAATGAGAATAAGAAATATCACACAAACTACAAAAAGAAAGTTGAACTATTTTTATACCAAATCACTGTTCGTGAGTCCTTTACGAAATAAAGACTTCCCCGATTAAAATTCAAGTACTCTGAGTTGATTGTTTATTACATTAGCATAGAATATCCAGTATAAAATACAGCGAGTGTCGTCCTGATTGGGTACAGTCTGGTATCTGGGGAGAATTAGACTGTTGTGACACTTGAGGGATGTTCCATATTGTGGATAAGCGAACGACATTACGACATACGAAGGACATTCGTTCTAACATATTTAGTATTAACGTAGAATGCTAAATAAAGTTAATAAGAACCTACTCTGAAAACACAATTTAATTAACAGAAAGTGCAAAAAGTCCATTTTAGCGCCAACAAGAAATGCGTGCTCTCTTCTGAGTAGACACCTCGGGTTACATTTGAGGTGGGTGTGTCGTGAAACATCGCACAAGGTTTGTAAGATCATGCTTCAAAACAGAGGGTCAAGATACTTATGGACCATGAACCCACAGTTGGCCTTTTTACTTAAGCAGTACCTTATTACCTTGTTGATTTATTTAATTTTTTTTACTATTTATAAACTATTATGCAGAGAAAACTAATACACATACGCAAAACGACACACTGTCCCATGATATAAATCGTTTCTTCATCGAGCATTTAATGTGGATATGTTACCCACGAATCTTTTTCAGTCTGTAACGCCTTTGTCCTTGGCAACCATGGTGTGCCTTTCTCGTATACTGCGTTTACACTCTTATTCGTCTCTGTATGTACGCATGTTCTGCTCTCTCTCAACTAAAGTAATTTTCGGATTGGGGCTGGTTTTTAAATGTCGTGCAAAACGATGCCGGTTTTCATGAAGGTTCTTTTATGTGTAAGGAACAGGTGTAAAATGCTCTCTCTACATTTCACCTTTGTGTATCGCCGGCTTTGTAACACCTTGTTACAAGTTACACATGTTGTTGGATTTTAACACTTTCAGACATTAACTTTCCCACCGAGTTGTTCGTTGTTGGGAATCTGGACACAGGATAGTTGGGCGGCAGCCACCAACTCTATAATGATTTATAACTGTTCGCAATCTGGACAAATTTTGGCAAGTACGCAATCAGGACACAACCGTACAATGTAGGTGAACGAACGTATACGAACGTAAATATACAGCCTACATATATTGTGTGTGTGTGTGTGTGTGTGTGTGTGTGTGTGTGTGTGTGTGTGTGTGTGTGTGTGTGTGTGTGTGTGTGTGTGTGTGTGTGTGTGTGTGTCTTAACGTATATTACTCCACGGCTTTAATCAATAACGTATTTAAATATGTTAGTGTAAAACAGATCTACTTGAACGCTACATTTTATCTTATTAGTATAATTATACAATATGAATCTTTACATTTATACGATACACAGCAAAATTTGAAATAGAATATTATACCAAGAACAGAGATAAAACTTTAAACCAGCTTTAAACTGCTCTGTATGACGATGGGTGGCGTGTGGACCTCTCCCCCATTGTAATAATTCCGCCCAGGCTCGACAGCAGCTAATTGCCGCGTGAGTCACCTCACTGTACGTCCACAATTTCATAATTTGGTGCAGTTTAGTGGTGAAAACGGGAATGATAATATTGGCTGGAACAAAACAAGAGCATACACAGTGAAACTGTCGTGTAGAGAGTCTTGAGAATTATGGCTTACAAACAAGACAGAGGTGAAGGTGGGTGGGTAACAGTAATGATTGTACGAGAGTCAGTCAGGACGACCGGAGAAAGACAGGTCAAGACTGAATAATAATCGCGACGACAAAGGTTAACTGTTAGGCACTCAAGGTCAACAATTTATACAACAGCTGTCATTGAGATTAGGAGGAAAATTTCTCTGTGTGTGTGTGTGTGTGTGTGTGTGTGTGTGTGTGTGTGTGTGTGTGTGTGTGTGTGTGTGTGTGTGTGTGTGTGTGTGTGTGTTTTGAAAGACCGCACGCAGGCACACATATATGTGTGTATGCACACACGCGAATGTATGCATGTGCCAACAACAGCGTATAGGAGAGAGAGAGGGATAACAGACAGACAGAGAGTTGTAATTTAGGTTGTAAATTGTCATCCTCATCAGAGCAGTCTGCAACACTCCATACAATATTTCTACACCAATGTATACGTAGCTAGTTTTTTTGCCTCCCTTGCTGCAGGAACTATGATTAAGATATTTTAATATTAGATTCAACATTACTTCACTCAGTAAGGGCTATTACCGTTAGAGATGCAAAAGAATATCAAAATCATACTATCGTCGAGAAACAATTGGCACACCAGAAACACAAAGAATTATGTTATTTGTTTAGGAACGGCTAAGAATAATCATAGAAGCTTAAGATTTCGTAGGAAGTATGATAGACATGGGTCTTATGACGTTTGACAACGGGGAACAGGTCTTATGTACGATGACTGCAATACTTAACTGCAAGGGGATTAACGAAACGGAGCATTATACTTTTTTGCCTCGTTTTCACCTCCGTAACAGGCTTCTGCCGTCTAAACCAAATCACAGAAATTCGCGCCACATTTTCGCACTCCAGCCTTAAATTCTTCGTCGTGTCAGAAGTTAATATCTAGGAAGGATATTCTTAGTTACTGAGGATGGAACGATAGGGCGGTTCTTGAAATCCGAGCTTTACGTAAACGCCTCGGAAACAAACGCATACCATTAATAAATATTGGAATTATTGTTTGCCGGGCTGTTAGGCCGTGGTCTGCTGCTTATGTTCTAGACAGACGTTTCGGCCCCACCATCGGAAGCCATCGTCAGTGTCAGACAGAAACGATTAAACAATTTGGTAGGGTATCTACCCCAGTACTGGTGCGAATTGGCGGACACCTTGCCAAATTGTTTAATCGTTTCTGTCTGACACTGGTGGGGCCGAAACGTCTGTCTAGAACATAAGCAGCAGACCACGGTCAAACAGCCCGGAAAATAATAATTCCAACAATGTTGACGCAGACCGTGAAAGCCTAAGGAATTCTATATGACACTGAAATATTCTTTGTTATATTTGTGTTATGTTACTACTAATTGTGACCCAAACCGTAAACGCGGTTTTTACTACCCACGAAGGAACGGATTTGGAGTGTGCTATTTGATTGCACGGTACGTTCCCTTCTGAGTGTTTGACGGATAAAATGATATACGGAAGGTCACTTGCAGAGACTGTTATAAAGACGACACAACCTTGGAAAAATATAGCACAAAATTACAAACGAAAATGGCCTTGGTATTAACAAGGAGACTTTGTGTAAGTCAAAATTTTACAATTAAATTATTAAGCAAATCTCCACTTTAGTTACCTTAGTACACAGGTGTAAAATTACTGTTTGGTTGAAGATAAGCAGGACGTCGATGATTATGAGCACTTTGAACATCAGACGCAATAAATGGAGTCACAAAAATATTTAAACCTCTAAGCTAAGAGACCATACCCATCCGCTGAGACTACAAGCTAGAGCATACAAAACCGTGGTATGACTTATTAATCTCTCTCAATTAGAAACAAGGTATGAAGCGAAGGAGACTGGCTGAACAATTCTGGGAATAGAGAAAGTGAAGAATTTGCGTAAATTTTGGGAAAACCGGGTGAAACAGAATGCAAAAAAATATATAATAAATCAATATGGCATTCAACCGATAAATGAATGGTTCGAAGAAAAGAGACAAACGTGTGATGATCAAAATCGCATGGATGGGTAAACATGGCTTGTTGTGTAGCGGTCGGTCGGTGAGACTACCTCTAATTTGTATTAAATAGGCAATAACCTACTAAAGACAGAGAATAAGAAGAAGGATAAGATTCTAAATTACCACATTGGTATTTTACATCATTGAAATAAAATTAAACGAGTAAGCTTCCTGAGCTGCAGAACTCGCTCACTATTTGGAACGAAGTGCATTTATTAGTGGCTAATTTTTATTAAATATAATTTTTAAATTATCAGAAAAATTATCAAAGTCCCGATTACCCTACTATTTTTTGTTCAGTAAAGTAATATCAATTGTAAAACAATCATACAAGAAATGCCAAACATTTCAAACAATCGGATTTATATTACAATCCCTTTAGTCAAGCTAACGGATACATTTTTACAGTTTTTTCAAATTTTTACAATTTTTGATCACTTTTCTGGGCCCTGGGTCAAAAAAGTTTTGAAATTTCCAAAATTGTACACTATATTAAGAGTCTGGTTAAAATTCTGTTTAATTTAATATGTCACATGGTATTTGCAATTTTATAAACTTTTGTACCACACCACGCTTTAGTACCCTGACGTCACAAAATTATGAAATTTTCAAAAATTAACATTAAATTTAAATTTTAGTAAAAATTCCTTTTAATTTGACGTCACATCAATTTTTGCGATTTTATAAATATTTTCACCCACTTTTTAGCTTCCAGCATCCCAGAACTTTTGAAATTTTCAAAAATAAACACTAAATTTAAACTTTGGTTAAAATTTCGTTTAATTTTATACCTCATATAAACTTATGCGATTTTTTTTTGTTGGAGTCTCTCACATTTTTTCATCCCGCCCTCCTATTTTTTATTGGAGCAATATCGAAAACAGTAGATTTCTGTAGGGTAAAAGTATGGGCATTTATACCAAGTTTTACGAAAATCGGTTGGTGCGTTCAAAAGTTATCGTTAGATATGCCCCATATAGATATATAGACAGACAGACAGACAGTTTCGAGTTAAAACTGAGAACTCGTTTCGTTCGTTCAATTAGAATTAATGAACGGACGTTAATGTGCGAACTAATGACTCGAGAACACTGTAAGTAGTTTTCCATCACAAATTACATCTAAGAAGAAGACGGTACATTGTTCAAGGAAAGTAAGGAGAGACTCTATGTGGCATACGTGGCAGAAGAGACGAATTTGAAACTAATGATACTGACATGATTGATGAATTATTATCACGATTTTGTTTTACTGATTCTAAGAAAATTTTGCAAACATTATAACATTAAATGTTAAATTTTTAAATATTGACATCCAAATAATATGAAAGAAAAAGAATGCCACAATAAATCCTCAATTACTTCCAAGCCTCAACATTGTCTTCACAATCCTCTACCATGTTCCATTAATTTTTTTTAACGATGGTCAACCTGTAACGATTCACGTCGATTTATTAAAGAACCGTGAGTATAGGACTTGTCTCTTCCACGTCTGCCAGGAATTAAACAAAATATATTGGGATATAACGTTTAAATGTATGTTTTTAATATATAGAATCCATTCGGTTTAATTTATAATGTAGTGTTTGGTAAATATAAAGAAATCAGCTAGTATATTTATATTGCGATACAATTTTCAATAATTCTAACTTGTCAAGCAACTAGTGGTGTTTGGTTTCCCTTTCCTGACAATACAAAGCTTGTAACAATAGCTTTAATAGTTTAAAAACTAATATTCTTCTTTTCTAGAGTTTGCTCTGAGTTTGCTCTGTTTTTGTAACAGAACTCTGTCACCGTTAAGTAGTTTTTATATATTTGTAAAAAGCAAACGAATTTCTTTGTTCCGTATTAATCTATTGCGTGTGGCCAGCTTATAACTTATCGTAACATTTATGGGTTTTTGTTGTTTGTCTAACTTTTGTATGTGACCATGTCTGGTTATTGTTAAGTTGAAGTTCAAGAATGTAATTGTTACGAAAAGAAGAACAAAAGTAAATAAGAGTAGCCTGGACTCCATATTGCTTTACGTATAAGGCCCATGGTCTGTTGCCCTGCCTAAGCTTACAACAACTACACCACACCACTGCTAGAGATATACACTTTGTATTTAACCTCATGCAGTGAAGACCTGCCTGCTGGCAAGGAAAGTTGTTCTCTGTGCTCACTTGTAGATGTCCGTTGTTACTAACTGTCTTGCCTACCTAGAAAGACAGACGTCTGTTTTGCACCAACAGTAGATATACGGGGTTGTATTGACCCGATCTTGAGACATCATATCATGACGAATAAACGCCATGCAAAGCGTGTCATCTCAAAGTGGCCTCGACAAAATATTAAATCTGGATTCAGAAAAAGAAGACTTAAGCTGGTTCTGAGAAGGAACGACGCGCCAGTGTTTCTAAGAGCTCTTGCGTGTCTGGCATGAGGGAAACAACGCCATATTTGAAACTAAAATGTCATACATTAGTTAAAATGACAATAGAAGACTACTCGCCTTCGTCTCAGACGTCTCAGACGTCTCATAAGAAATCCTGTTGCATCACGCACAGAAGTTCTGGATTACGGCAAGGGGTTTTCCATGCATGGCATCCGTGTACGTAACAGAGTTCACGTTTACGGTACAAATAGGTAGTTTATATTCCGGTCGTGGCATGTTCAGTATCACAATCATCCTACGTCGTTTCATTTAAGTAATTACCGTCCGGCTACTGCTGACACAAAACGATTTACAACAGTTACGTGGAAATAAGTCTCCGTGACGAAGACACTGTACTTGTTCACGGTCGCCGCCGGCGTGACACACTCGTGTCCCCAAGTTATTAACGATGCAACCTTATTCCCTTGTTGCGTGTTACAGATGGTCAGCGAAGACTGGTTGTATCTATTTCAAATGGAGCCTGTATGGCAGTCTAGGCAACCTTTGAATTTATGGGGGCGCATATATAACTGAGGACCAGTTCGATGGGCGCACCCCCCCTACCACACCTATAGAAAATAGAAAGGTGCGGAGTTCAATAGCCGGACGTTACAAACATTAACTGTCGCTTTATAATACCCTTGCGCTTATATTTAGCGACATGCAACACCAAATCAAACAAAGCTTTGCAGTACTTTTCATATAAATTTGTGAAAATTTTTCACAGTAGGACTAGGTCATCAATAATTTGTCATCATGCACACGCACGTTAAAACTAACAAAACTTTAAACGAAAAAAATGGTTAAACAGAAAAACATTTAAATCAAAATAAAAAAACCTTACTACAACAACACTATGTATTTTCATAAAGTGCTCAGAAATGTAAAACTTGAAAAAATCACTTTGGGAAGAAAGGTGTTTACAGGCTCTGGCGACAAGCTTGACAGTCGTATTGGGGGAAGACGTAGAGCGGTTCGATAAATTGCTTGTACTATTTTATAATACAGTACTTTGAAGCAGGTACAAGGCGTGTGCGTTCCTTCGTTCAAAAGAAAATAAAATTACAAATTGTTTCACGGGCGCGTCAAGCCTTATTGACGGGCGCACTTGCGCCCGCAGACGCAGGTTTCCCGACTGCTTCTGTATGGCGTAGTAGTTGAAATGCTCGCTTTCAGAAAAAAACCTCGTGTTTCCAATACGCTCTGCATGATATCCTAGGAAAATTTTCAAACTATCCCTATCCTTTCGCTGGAAAGCAACAAGAGCTTAATTCACAGAAAATAAGAATTATATGAGTGACGTTAACCACGTCTTCATTTGTACGTGTAAGAGCAATGAACCTGGTTCCAGATTGGCCCTTCATCAATATCGTGACGTCTTCACGCTGCTTCCGAGGTTGTAACCGCTCATCGAGATCTTCTGTTCTGACGGATGAAGACATGTAGGTGATGAGTCACTTTACCTCCACATTGAACTCAGGGTCTGTTAAATGAAAACAAAAAACGTGTAACAATTATCATACTCCTTATTGACTACTGAATGAAAAGAAGACGTGATGATATTTATTCTTCCTTATTGTTAATTTCCTCTACGTAATTTCTTACTTTTATTTTTTTATTTATGTTTCTGTTTTTGATATCGTTTTCCTTCTTTGTGTTTCTGTTGCTTTCTCCCTCTTCATTTTGTTCTACTCGTTATCGTTGTTGCCCTTGCCCTCACTACTTCTCTAACCTCGTCCTTGCTCTTGTGTTTTTGTTGTTTCAGATAGTTTTGGTCTTGGTTTTGCTTTCGTTCTCACTTTTTATCAAAGTTGTATAGACAACATATTTTCGAAAACATTCATTATTTTGTTAGGTACACTGTGTATTTATAAATTAAACAAACCTTGAGCAATAATTAATCTAGCAGTGTCAGATTGTACCTACACTGCTCTACAAAATAAGCAATTTCGGATGAATGTAAAGAGTATGACATGTTTAGTTTTAAAAATGTGAACGACATTGCTTTTCTGTACGGTTTTAAGATGACAATTTGGGATAAAAAATTAAATGCTGGATTTAACTTTCATTTAAACACTACATATAATCATTGTTTTTCGATGACTATGAAATTCAATAATCTTTCAGTGGTGATTATCAATTTTTATATATTGTATGCATACGTTGATATCTCATTAACTAGAAATATTTTTTACCGATATGTGAAAACATGTATGAAAGTACACGTTGAGAATTTTAATTTAGTTTTATAATATTGTTTTTAAGTAATTTTTAAATAAAAAAGTTTAAGATTGGGACGTTTATAAGCTGAAAATCTCTTTATAAGCATTAAAATTAAATTTAAAAATATTTGATGGTTTCGGCTTTGTTACAATACCGGTAAGATATGAAGTACGTGATATAACAGTACTATTAGTAATTAATTTTCAGTTTTCGCACGCATATTACAGAATTATTATTGCCTGTGTTTATTTTAAAAAAGAGTAAATTTTAAATAACATCTTCACAAAATTTATAAAATGTCATATTAATATAGGGACTTAAAAATTACATTCTAATAACTCTTAAATCTTTAGAAAATTCTTAATGGCTCTTATATAGAATGTATATTTTATACGATTTTAAACTAAAGTTTACAAAATCCGATAAAAATGTGTTAACAGAAATTTTACTAAAGAACATAGATAGCAGTTTTCTTAAAAACGAAATGAAGCAAGTGGAACCATTTGTTTTTTTATATTCCACTTCGGCAAATAAACTTCTTACACTCTTTGCGAAAATATTTCACGAACTTTCCTATGAGATACATGGCAGTCTTTACCGAAGCCCATTTCATAAAAGTTACTATATTAAATCGTGTCATGGACGAGGGAACGTGGATGAGGCGGACAAACTAAAATCGTGGTTGAGGCGGAAAATTAATTAAAAAAAGACAAGATCATTAGCTGTAAATCAACTGCAACTTTCCCGTACACTTTTTACAGACTAAGAACTGTCAGTGTACTTTTATTTTGAAACTTAAAACTCGCACATACAAGACACTAGTGGTTTAGAAGTTGCATTACATTTTTTAGTATTTTAAAAATATTTTCCTGTGTATTTAGTATTTTTATATTTAGTATATTTACATTGTATATGCTTTCTGTTTTTATGTTCTTTAATATTTTTATCTCATTTTTGTATATATATTTTTCTAAGTATATGAGTAACGTATTTTGTGTATATTATTGTTTCTTGTATTTTATCCATATTTTCACTACGCATTTTTTTAAACAATGTTTTTGTTTATGAATCCAACTTTTTTACATAGCTGTGAACTTTCAGTCATTTCTCCAGCTGTTGTCGTCATCAAAAGTGTTCATCATGTTGTTATTCTCTTTTCCTATCTAACAGAAATATTTTTTTCGTTTTTGATTCAGCTCTCCAAGATCCTTTACCATCAGTTGAAAAGAAACCTTCTACGCTTCTTCTTTCAGCATTTTAGCCAACAGAAAACATTAGGGTGATATCTTCTTATAATGCTTTTCAACTTTGAGTTAACATTAGGGTGATGTCTTCTTATAATGCTGTTCAACTTTGAGTTCCAACTCTCAACCACGTTATTAGTTCTGTGTCGCTGTCCATGAAAATTTCACAGCTCAATAGGAACTTTAGGGTTGTCTATCCGTTGGTGAAAAAGAAGTCCTTGAAAAGAACTGATTTCTAATTTTCGGGAAGACTTTCCATGATCACGAGCCATCCATCTTATACCGATCAATCGGCAAAATAATGCAAAATAATGTGAGGCTTATATCATCATTTTCTTTCAACTTCACAGTCAGTCAAATCTTTTATATTTGTCTCCAAACAGATTGACTAAAACGAAAGTTACAGCCACTTATTATAGTAACTGGAAATATCTTCCTAGTCGCATTGATAGCCGCAACTTTAGAATCAATTTTTATAAATTTTGGTGCCAGAATGGATACCATTTCTTGATAAAAAATGTGTTTATTCCATTTTGTCTGGTAAAAGTCCAAACAGAACTGCACACACTTCATGGTCATGAGGTGCGCTGTCGTGAACAGTGTGTAACTGTGCGAACTTTCTTATCTACTTCCTTTTTTCCTATATGTGTGTTGTTTATTGTATAATATATAGAGTTTACTTTCCTAACACGATTTGATATTTCTTATCTATTCTCTAATCCCTATAAAAAATAACACCAAATATTCATATTGCTTGACTTCAACCGACTGTTCATTACCAAAGGTAATTCTCAGGGATTGTTCTCCTTTCTTTCCAACATGTATAACTTTACTCTTCATGACATTGTTCCAAGCCTTTCCTTCCGAGTTACTCTTACCATTCTACTACGGAATTCTGAAGTTCATTCATTCAGTATTGTTTGAACAGTTATCACACATACCAGAGTAACATTTCTTAGAATTATGAAACGGTTCATACCACTTGCGATTTTTACATATTATCGTTACATAACCCCTGCCCAAATATGATAACATAATCACCAGAGAAAAAACCAGTAATCACCCATTTTTAAAAGTCAGAAATGGGGATTAGGTATCAAGCTATGAGAACCTTTGTACTCTAAAAACACTGTAAACATTGTAAACAATAATCATAAAAGTTCAGTGTACAAAGTGGAACATAGTGTAATCGGTGAAGGTGTCAAACATTTAAAAAGAGCATCTCACAAATTTGTGCTGGAGATGAAAAAAAATCAGTATTTTAGCAATAGACTATGATACTATGGACAAGTTTTGTATTTGTTGCGATTTTATATTGTGTAGGCCACAAAGGTCTCATAACTAAGAGTAATATTTTTGTTTACTATAATTATTTTTTTAGATGTAAAATAATCCAGGGTTATATATAAAATAATAATAATGGCCAAATAATACTATGTTAGCAAGATGGCATGTAAAAAATAGTGTAGAGTAAGGATACCTTAAATGAATTATAAATCATAAACAAGCCAAAATAAAAGGAATTAAAATATAAAATACCAGTAGACAAGTTTAAGTAAAGATATAAAGAAAAATCGTAAATAAATTAATTTTGATTATAGGTAAAATTTGTAAAGGATTATTTTTTCTAAAAAGAAGAAATGAAATAATAATAATTATTATTAGCCTATATACTAAAAGGTATCTAGATTAGCCAATAAAAAACCATAAATTTCTTGGTTACTAGGAGTAACTAACTAACAAGAAATGATTGTTAATTGTTCAGATATATTGGAAGTGAGCAGTTGAAACTAATGTAATGTTCGGTAAAAATTAAGAAAATTCTAACCACTATTCGGAACTAACCATCACAAATTTAATAAATGTAATGAGTGATATCCACTACATCCTAGACATCCTTAGAACAGAATAATCCACGCCAGAAAATTGATGGAAATTGTAAAGTCAGCCATCCGCTTTCAAGCCTAGCCTACCGAAATTCAACATTGTTGGTGAGATCGTTTCCTATCAAAATTTAACTAAATTACACCTCAACTATAAACTTAGAACACTATAAACAGCACCATATCTTTAAATACTTCTGGAAAAAAGGTGAACATAAACTTTATTTTAATTAACCAAAAAACATAAAAACGTGGCTTGGTTATTAACATTCCGGCAGCCATTAAATTAGTGTTCGTTTTCGTCGGTGAAGAAACGTAACCTGCGCTCTAGCGGTCAAAAAATCAACTACATGATACAGATTATACTAATTTTAAAATAATTTATGTAAAGCTTGATACTGACCCATATACATTTCTGACTTCCTCAAAGTTCAAAGAACCTTCAGTAACCCTGGGAAATTAATTACTAATTTCTTTGTCTTTATTAAACTGAAAATAAAAATATTTGTTATGTGATGTTCGTAAAAGTAAGATCGAAATAACTCTGTGATTTATGAAGTAATCGATTATCAATTCATGTTTTGGGAGACCATAAATGTTAAATAAAATCAAGGAATGCCTCGTGTTTAAATAATAAAATGTGTATTATTTCCAGTAGATGGTAGTTAGTTACAGGTAATAAGAAGATCGAGAAGAGAAAGGAAATCAGTCCGGACATCAAGAAATTATTACGTACTATTTGAAGTCATTTAACCTCAAATGGGTTCGTAAAAGTAGAAATCAGCTGACGCCACGAGCGGAAAAATTTGAAATACTCAATCGTATACTAAGAGAGTAATTCTCTTTGACTTGCTTTACTCTCTCTCCTAACTACTGTCAAACAACGGTATTGATTTAATATAAACAAATTTAAGAAAATCATCCAATATCCCTTCATAATCACACACACTCGATTTTGAAGGCATATAACACAAAGATAACAAATTCTGTAACTCTTAATTAAGCTAGATTTTTGAAAAGTAATAAATAGACGTAAATTATTACTCGTAGAGAAGAAGTGAGAAGTTACAATATATATATTTGTTGCTGTGACGTCACTAGAGTGTAAAGTAGTCGAGCTCAAAGTATTATTATATAAATAAATAATGATTTAATTACATATTTATTTGTATATTATAATAAAACGATTAGTGACGATAGATTTGTTTTAGTGTTGATGTCGTGATGATTTTTCTGCTCGTTCGTATTTAATGATTTAAATTAGTTAAAGTTTGGAAAATGGTTTTAATAATGTGTAATCAAAAAGTCTGATAACGAATTACTCGGGTTGATTCCCTCGCAGGCGCACGTGGATAGGTGTAATTCGCCGCAGATTCTAATGTTGCTGAAATAAACACAAGTTATGTACTCACCATGTACTTACTGAATTCGACGTTCTAGTTAGTTAACAAACACGTTAACAAGCGAATAGGTAACACGATTCTACTATATCAGAGTCAGATGGTGCCACCTGTGGAAGTACTAATGGTAATCTACCTCGTATCAGTATTGTCTATTAAATGAAAGTCGTCAACTCTTTTTTCTGTTACACAATTTGAATTTATTAACATTTTTAAATAAAATTCGAATTTATTAATTGATATTTATTACTGGCTGTTTGCCTCGTTAGTCATTGACTTTATTGCTTATTAACTCTTAATCTCAGGGTAATTAAACTACAGTATTTTGGTTTAAAATAAATTAAAAATATAACCTTGAATCTTGGTTCATTAGGTTTACAAATTCTTCATGGTTCCTTTGAGACTGCAAGATACATAACAGAAAATGTCTGCACTTCTGTTTAACATGAGTAATTGGAATTAATTAGTATAAACAACAATTACATTAAAAGTTTTTTAAAATCATTAACATTAAATTATATATTCGACTATCGTCAACATTAAAGTTACTTCAGGCAACTGATATTTATCAACAAAATGACATTAAAAGATTTTAAAATTATTAACATAGGGTTATGAATTCGAATGTTGTCAACATTAAAGGTACTTCAGGCATACTGAATTGATACAAAGAAACCTATACATAACAAAATACATAAATAATTGTGATTATGAATTCATTTAATTTTCGTTATAAATTATCGTGTCCATTGAATGCTGAACTCTGGTCAGGTAAACATTTATGGTATATTGCTTAAATAGCTTTAGTCTAAATATTCACTGATTGTTTATGAATTCTAACAATCATAATCATTAGGTTAGATAACCTATACTCGAGTTCATATTAACTCATTGTCTATTTCACTAAGTTGGTTAACCTTCATAATGTAGGTAGACAATATTTATTTTTTCTTTAAAAAAAATTCATATAATGTTCGTGAATTAATGTCAATTAATTTATTTATTCACTTTTAACCTCTATGAGATTTCATGGTTGCTTCCATGTCTCAATGTAAAAATCAAAAATTTCTGTTTCCAGTTAAAATTCAATAAGTATAATTAAACACCATACTTCCTGAAATTCACTTTATTGCAGCTTATTATACACTCTGCAATTATGATTCGCTATTGTACATGCGTTCTTTCGTTGCACTCGCCACTTAAGAATTTTTGGTTAGGTTGACCAAAATGTTTACATTTTATACTCGCACAGCTGATTTGATTCCGAATACGACTTTTACACGCACAGAAAATGGCCGTCGTATCGCTTCGCTAGTCAGAGATGAAGTGTGAAGAAATTAGCTCCTCTTCGCTGTTCCAATTTTGGAAGTACATACCCCCCGGTCGATTTTGATCGATTTCATTGGTTTAGAGATTGCTGCTGTTCCTTAGAGCGAGGTCACTCCCTCGGCGGAGTAATTAATTTGCATAAAATTGCTAATGACTTTGGTGTGGAGAGTATCGTTATGACGCTCTCGTTTTGCCCAAAATAAACAGAATATCTTTAAAATTAGTTTAACGTCCTTGCGTTACTAGTAATGCTTGATATAACCACACCATGTTATTACAATTGATTTGCTCTTTAAAATAAGTCCTCACAAGACATATGTGGGTGTTTTAATTAAAAAGTTAATGTTTTTCACTTACGACTATTACATATTTCTTATGATTTTACATGTTTAATTATGGAAATTGAACAAATGGTGATTACATTTCAATCATATGGTTCCTCTCAAGTCCTCTTATGATAATCTCTATTACAATAATTGTCTAAAATTAATAAAATTACAATATTTGGTTTATGCTTTCTTTGGACTAGAGCCCAGTTAATTTGATTCACTCTTTTTATTTAAATAATTTGCCCTGTCCATTTTTTACTGTGATATAGTCATTCTGAGATGTCCATTACAACTTCTGGATATCTCAGCTTTTCTTCAAATATAATTAATTTCTTGTTTTTAGTTTTATTTATTATTCATTGTTTAGTATGCCATGTGTCATTATGGTTTGGTTCATGGTTAATGATATACTCACTTTTAAGTGGTTCTTTTGAGTACAAATGTCTTTATGATCTAAAGAGTGTTTTATAATGGTTAGCCTCCTATTATTATATGTGAGATTGAGAATAATTCACTAATACTTCTTGCATCTAGTGTAGTCAGACAGTTACTTTAATTTTTCATACTTATGGTTTAGTTAATATTTCATTATCATTGTTTTATACTATAATAGTAGTATTACCTATTGCAGTACACATTTATGTCACTGTTCTTTTCTGATTTACAATATTGTGGGAATTCTGAGTGTGTTTAATGGGTACATCTTTCTGTCCAATTTCAGTCTGTGTAATTACATTAAACACCACACATATCACTTTTAATTACTAAATCATAGCACTAGGTTGGTCTTTATAATGTCTGTTTTCATTATTGCATAACCTAAACTAGTTTTACAATGTTTTATTCTTAGTTTATTCTAATTACAAGTGAATTTGTACTAGAATTGAGGTTACTTGGGACCCCCTTGTCTGACAACAATGGTCTATGCTTTTCTCCCTACTCTCAATGTTTTAAGGTTATTATTTTACACTTTTGCTCTTGTTAACCATTATTTATTATTTTTTCCCGTTATCTTTACATGTCTACTGGTGATTACCAGGTTTTCTTTTATTTATTTCAATTGGGTTTGCTTGTATTAAAAGCAGGCATGGTATTCTGTTATTGCTGTGATAACTAACTCATTCTTATATCCCCATATCTTATTTCATTGTGTTTATTTGTTGATTAATTATATTTTCATCTTAGAATAAAGAGTTTTTGTCATGGTCAAGTCTTTAGTGTTAGTTGGTCTATGTCTGTGTGTCTTTATTGTTCCTTAACTCTGTAGACTCCTTGCTTTATTTGTTTCATTCTCTCTTGGTACACTTGTTGGCACATTGTATGATAGATTTGTTAACTCATCTTCGCTTATCACTTTATTTGTGTTTATTCATATTATCTTCAGTCTCTTGTTAGGGTTTGTTGTTATTATAAATTGGTTTTGTCCTCTCACTTACCATATCTATTGGGTTATTTGGTTAATCACATTACTATGTTGCCTTCTATTTTTCTACTTCATTACTATTTATTATTCTTCGTTTGCTGATTTAATTATTTTAATTAGTTCGTGGACCGGATATAACATTTAGTACACAGTTATTCATTTATCATTCGTCTCTTGAGTGTTCTAGGGTTAGTTAATGAGTGTTTCATTCCTTATTGTTGTTGTTAAATGTACGGTGAAGATATGTACCATTACAATATTTATATAATTATATTATATTTTTTATTGTAATGTTATTTTATAATATTCATTAAATACCAGGGTACAGAGGGAGTGGTTATAGTACAGGAACCAACAGAATGAGTCCATACAGGTGATGTGTTTCCATTGCCTTGCCTTCTTGCCTTAAGACGGAGCAAGTATCTTTTGTGTTAATTTTTGCTTCCTAACCCGATCAGGCCTTATCTGCTTTTACCAAGAATTGTCCGCATCATCCCACGCCCACGGCGCCTATTAAATTGTTTTAATTTCCCATTTTGTGGCGTGTAAATATTAGAAGTAGCAGTTTTATCGCTCAGAACGCCTTCGATGGCCCAAAAATGGTATTGGAAAGGAAGCCGGAGGGAGTAAGGAGGAGAGAAAGTCCGACGAGGAGATCGTGTGAAGATGTGGAAGGGTATTTAAGAGAGATGCGAGTGGCAGGTTGGAGGATTAAGGCTCTGGACAGAGAAGTATGGAAGAGAATAATTGAGCAGGCCAGGTTTCTACAGAGACCTTAGTGCCAGAGAAGAGATAGAGAAATCTTATCTTATTTCACACCACAAAATTTTCTATTCTTATTTTACACCACAAAATGTAGATATTCTCGTTTAAAAATTTTATTTCTTCATTCTAATTGTTAAGATTAAGTAATGTAAAATGCAACAGGTAATACCCATTTAAAATGCCATACAGTGGCCCAAAAGTTACTTGACACTGGAATTCAGAAAAGAGTACTGAATTTATTTATAGCTAGACAGCTTACAGTTATTATTACTTACAATTATTTTTTATGTTCAAACTGCTTTCCATCTTCAGAAATACATTTTTCCAAGTCTTTCTGGAACACTATTACACACTCTGTATCGTAGTCTTCGATCACTGTCCAAATCATGGAATGCTTCCTCTATGTAATCTTTCAGTTGTTCAATGGTCTGAGGCTTTTAAAAATAAACAGAGTCCTTAACGATACCCCATACGAAAAAACCCATTGGCGTAATATCTAGCAAACGTGGAGGCATGTCAGTATCTGCCCGTCGACCAATCACTCTTCTGCCGAAAGCTTCGTTCAAATAATTGCGGACTGCAGTGGAGTAATGTGGTGGAGCGCCATTATGTTGGAAGTAACTTTCTTGAAAGTTTTCAACATGCGTCATGAGTCCTGGTACCACATAATTTTTAAGCATGTCCAAAAAATTATCTCCTGTCACTGTTCCTTCAAAAAAGTACGGTCCGAGTACGCCGAAAAACGATATTGCCCCCCCCCCCCCAAACACTAACACATTGTTGATTGAGTTGTTTCTCTAACGAAAGATGTTGATTATCAGTATACCAGTAACTGGAGTTATGTCTATTAACTTGTCCATTCAACGTAAAATTGTCTCATCAAACCACACAATTTTACTGAATAACTGCAGATCATGTTTATGTTGGTCAACCATCAATTCACAAAATTGAAGTCGTCGATCTGCGTCATCTTCGAGTAACCCATGATGTAAACGTGGAATGTAAACTTTAAATTTTTGCTTGTGCAAAATTCTTTGCACTGACCTTCGTGAAATACCCTGCAGCTCAGAAGCTAATCTTCTTGTCGATTTTTGTGGACTTTGAGTCACAGCTAAACAAACGCGCAATTCATTTTCCTCTTTTTGGGCTGTTCTTGGGCGGCCAGATCTTGGTGCATCCATAATAGATCCATGTTGTTCAAATTTATCTCGTAAGTCGTACAAAGCTTGACTAGACGGTGGATTTAAATTGAAATTTTCATTTCACTCATTAATAACTGCAGTAGCACCACTTTTATAAAATCCTTTCTTCTTTCGTTAACGTCGTAACTACGTAACAAGATAATCAACTCGCACTCAGTAGAATGCAACTGCACTATGCAACTGACAAACAGGTCTAGACAGGTGCGTTATATTGCCAACCTGTCAAGACAAAATTATCGGTTTTGTAATGCCAATATTATGGGCAAAAATTGTTGTACCCCATTTTGCTGGTGTAAATAAATTTATGGTATATTTGATGATGATGACTAAATTTCTAGTTCCAGAAGCTAAAAGAAGATACTTCAATTTAACCTCACATTAACAACCTCAGTGATAGATTTACTAATCGAAAACGATTTTGAAAATTCGTGTTGAGTCACCTAGCAAAATTTCTTTTACAGCCTATTTAAGTCATTCTTAAATATTTAATCTATAATATAGGAGTAGAATTATAATTTTACTTCAACTTACAAAATTCAAAGTACTGGGAAAACTATGTTACGATTATGTTACTTAATGACAAACGGTGAATGAATTAGTAGTCAAAACATGTTACTGTTCGGAATTAACTCGGATATAAACTTGACAGTTCTACTTCACCCATTTCTGTTAAATAACAAGGATAGCAACATTCAATAAGGACAATAATAATACTTCAACGTCTGGATTACATATTTATCTGGTAGCAGTGGACAGACGTCAGAATAATTTTGCACAAACTTAATTCTTATTAACTTAATATCTCTTACTAGAGTTTATGAATCTGATTACCTCAGAAGCTGTAGAAAGTAGTCCTAATGTGGTGGTATCTCGTTACCTTCCACATTGCAGTATAGCAGCCATTAGACACATGACCTCCATACTGGCTACTGTCTGAACTTTAGCCTTCCCAATATCATTCATCTTTAGCCTAAGGACAGTACTAGTGGTTGCTGCTGCCCTCCACTAAGTTTGGAAGAGAGACTCCTCCGCCTCCATTGCCAGTGAGATACACTATCATCTTCCGCCGCTTGAACCGTTTACCAAGTCTTCACCCGTAACCATAGGTAGAGATCCTTACAAGGTGCTATCAGTTGGGCCAGCTGGTTTCTAAAGAGGTGTTATTACTCCAACACTACCCTATTGTCCTGGCTTGTGGTAGGCAGAGCCTGGCTGTTCAGAAGAGCACACGTTGGGTGGATTGTAAAACCACCTCGTGGCGGCATGGCACTATACGGTTGTGAAACCTGAATCATCTCAGATGGAGAGAAAATACGACTGGACGCCTATGGAGTGTGGTGCTACCAAAGAACGTTGAAATCCCATGGGTAGAAAAGGTATTTAATGAAGAAGTTCTAGCAAGGACCATAACAAGCAGAATATTTTGGAGATAGCTCGCAGCTAGAAAGAACAGCATAATTTGGCATATATTAAGATACGACAGCCTAATCAAAAATATAATTGGAAGCTCTACTGAGGACATAAATTCACGTAGTAAGCCACGTTCAGAATACAGAACGCAAGTAAAGCAAGACGTTCATAGGAAGAGCTACAGGGAGGGGAAGAGCTTGGCGCAAGATAGAAATAATTGAAGATTCAAACACTGCGTGGATTGATGGCCTTGTGGTGATGAGTAGCTTCTATTTCTGTTTATCTACGTCTCATTCATTAAAATCCTATCCGTTTATCATTTTATTTTACAGACGTTTTCTTTGGTATTTGTGCTCAAAGTTTTACTTAAATTTTATACAGAGCTGAAAAAATGCAACAGAGCTTTGGCTTGCAGGACCGTGGTAGTATAGGATTGAGATAAATCAGAGGAAAGGTTCAAACATCTCGATAGTATTCCACTTGCTATGTATTACGTCGAGTAAACGTACCGTTTCTCCCTACGCTAAAACAAGTATACTAATTTAATGCAAATAGTAACCATGCATGACAAATAATAGTTTCACTTTCTAAGAGTGAGAAATGGTATTGTCAGTCCCCTGACATAATAACAACTGAAAAACAGGTGTCAGGTCGGCTTTTGTCTCGCATATATTAATGTACCGATCTGACCGTTTATACTGTTGAACGAGCGATACCAAGTTAACCGTGCGAACACACACGCTTCCAGATTGACAGCTGCAGTTGATGTCGTCCGCCCTTCACATTAGTTGATTGTCACAGCCAAAGCTGCCTTGAAGCAATCGTTTTAACTGTAAAGTCACGTCCACCTGACGAACAAGATATGAGCATATTCCTCTCTTTCACAGCGGTCAGTGATAATTGAAGCTTGAATTAGGTTTGGTCACACACTGTTCATTGCCAAGAGTGTTCCGTTAATCAACACTTCCTGTCTCCTCCATTTTTGGTCTGTTGAACGCCATGGCATTTACAGCTGTCTCACTAGAGCATTTCCATCGCTCTGTAGGTCAACAGCAGACCTTAAAGTTTCAAAATAGATGCCATGGTAACCGATTATCTCAGCAGTAATCCAATCAAGTGGCAAATTATAAAGTGGAACAAAAATAAATATACTACTTGGATTCACCGGTGGCTAACAATGGGGACTACATAGAGAAAATAAAAAGAACTCGCCACAGCTAGAATAATTACATCAAAACTAACAAAAATATGGAAAGATCAAACCATTTCAGAGACAGTAAAAGTAACACTGGTCTTTGGTATTCACAGTAGTCATCTATGCACTGCGCACAGAGTACGCTGAAACAGGCAGATTGCGAATAATCAAAGCCTTCACTTTATTGGTTCTATAGTCGTATTCTCAAAGCGTCATAAGTGAACCCCAGCGCGAATCCTTACAAAGTACAAAAATGTAGGTAGGAAATGACTTACTACAACAGATTAATAATGCACATTGGTTTAGATTAGTATAAAAGTAGGCTCAGTGATAGATTTTTGAATGATACAGTTAAATCGTAAATTATAACATGGTTTTTTCACTTCCTATAAAGTTCAGAAAACTTTAAATCCATCGTGGAAGAATTTATGTTAATGTTATTAACATTTTGGGATATTTGTTAAAGATGGAACAGAGGAGGAGACTATACAGTTTTCAATGTAGGTCTATAAAAAAAATAAATAAAACTGCTGTAGTATAATTGGTCATTATATGTAAGATGTTTTAACAACGGGAAGAATATATTAAAAATATTGTATCAGATGTATAAAATAATGTTAATTATACAATAGCAGCTGGGTATAAAGAAATCCCCATAAGTAGTAGTCGTGGAAGTAATCAAACGGATACTTACATTATTAACAGTTCCCGACCAAGCGACACCTTGAAAGGAATTTAAATCATAGTTGACTGGTAACAGGGTTTCAAGTTTGAGTACTTTTAACGAACTTTTCAGAAAAGTAAAAGTAGCCTTTAAAATATAGCTAGCATTATTAGAACAAGTGACAATCGTGTTCTCTAAGATGATTTGCTGGATTGTTTCTAAAAACAGTTTACTTTAGCTTTAAGACATGCATTTTCGATTTGTTATTTATATAATCATTTTAGGTTCTAATTTAACATGCGAAAAATAGTTGCAATATATTTTATATATTATGGAATTAAGTCTTTACTTTAATGTAGGACTCGACATAGTTCAAGATTATTACTATCAAATTTAAATTATTATTTTGTATTTTGGTACCGCAGTTCCTAAATTGATACAATCATACGGCTACATAACCACCAAAACCTCCCACGAGGAGGAAGAACTGTGAAGTAAATACTGTAGGTCTATTACCTATAAATGTTATCAACAGAAATATCACTGTTGCACACCACTATAAAAAAATTATTCCGATTAGCACCTTCAAGCCTCACAGCTCATCGTCAGATCGGAAAATGATCTGACGATGAGCTGTGAGGCTTGAAAGCGCTAATCGGAATAATTTTTCTATAGTGGTGTGCAACAGTGATATTTCTTTTTGTGATTATAACCACTAACACAACTTTCTTAATTAAATTTATAAACGTTATCATACCCTTACATATCGTTCCGTCAAAGTTATTAGCAATAGGCTATTCCTATTCTCTTTCACTTTTCAAGTACGTATGTTGTATGTATTCTCTATCACGTGTTGTGGATAACAGTATGATGGTTGTTGGACTGACCACATTATTCTAACTAGAAGACATTCCCGCTCTGTCCTTACAGCGTAGAGCCCTACGTCAATTTTAAAATGTTATGGCTCACAGTCTCCTGTCTTAAACCTCTGTTTTACATACTTCCTGGTAAACTTCTCCAGCCTTTCCACAGCAGCCACGACCCGACCCTTAAAGATTGCTTCACTAGCAACGTCGTTCGGGATCCTCCTGCTTGAGGCTCGGAAGCTATACCGTCATAGACGATGGGATTTCCCGTTGCCTCACGCAACTCCATAGCGCCTTTCCCAATTATTATTGATACTTTTTGAGTTCACTTTACATTGCAGATTATTCCTTCTGACAATAAAGATAGTGTCACCGCATGGGCGGTGCTACATGACCCGTAGCACCCGCTACTGTGTACCGCTACGCGATCAAAGCTATATATCGAATACAACAGGAGTAGGATTTTGCTAGGATGCGGAATGACGGCTGTCATGTCTTGGCCGGGCGTTGGCCGTTATCATAGTAAATACTACACGTTGCCGGATGTCATGAAAGACACATCAGTCAGTCAGGGCACCTGTCTGATGTTGAAACAGCGTAATCCTACAAAGCCACCTCTCAGATACTAATCAGGTTCAATAATTACACTATTATTGGAAACATTATTTGCCGGGCTGTTAGGTCGTGGTCTACTGTTTGTGCGGACAGACGTTTCGCCCACACCATCGGAAGCCATCTTCAGTGTCGGAAACAATTGGCACGGTGTCCGCCAATTCACCCTCACTGAATGTGACAGCGTGCCAATTGTTTTCGACACTGAAGATGGTCCTATGATGGTGGAATCGAAACGTCTGTCCACACATACAGTAGGCCTACACCACGGCCTAACGTCTGTCCACACATACAGTAGACCTACACCACGACCTAACAGCCCGGCAAATAATGTTTCTAAGTATGTTGACGCCGGCCGTTTAGCCCTCGGAATTCTATACACTATTAGGGTCTATTATTTTATAATATTATTAAGCTACTGAGATGCTCTGATTTTCCATGATGGGTTTTGTAGAGTCTGGAACTTAAGCCATACGTCTGTAAATATACAAATCTGGCTAATTTAACAAAGGTGTTAAATTCTATATCGTTTTAAAGCATTCGAGAATTGTTATTCGCATTTATATTTGCGCCACTTTCCATGTTATGAACAGCTTACATTTATTTTGCACTATTGTTGTTAGTTTGCGTTAGAGTAATTAGAGAGAGATAGACGATAAACCGCAGACACACGTCAAGGTAAAAAAGGGTAAGAACGACCAAAGAGAATGCAGACCGGACATAAGCGTTCGCCAACGCCAATAGAATCTTCATCAGAGTCGCAAACGAGAGGTTAATGGACAATTAATTTTCAAGTTAACTGCAAGTTGATCGTAAACTGTTACGCTACCAATGACCTACATTCTTTTGTGTTTTGCAACACTACGATCTGATAACACCTTAGACTAAACCGCTGAACCGCCACTAAAGAAAAACGGACTCAAGAAAAACAGAAGAAAAATAAAATGAGTAAATAACTTGAACGGTCTGACGAACGCAATTTAAAAAAAAAAAAAAAACACCGGCTGAAAGAGCACAAGCACGTGATATGACGTAAGTTGGAAGGAGGAAAATCCTCGAGGCGCTCACGTCTGCGACGCCCTATAATTAGCATACGCCTTTTAACCGCAAAAAACGACTATTACTGCAAAGTATTCTGATATCTTTTATTTCCTATTTATGTTGTTTACTATATACTAGAAATTTTACGAATTAGTTTTTTAATATAAAATGATAAGAGAATATGTATTATTAGAACTTACATTTAAAGGCTCCGATCAATAATGGTTCGGATCGTTCGAAAAACCTAAGCCTCTGCTTCCATCTATTGTTTCTTAACTTCCCAAAGTTATCTCCTACCGAGTTATCTTACTATGATGAATGTGAAGTCGTTTAGACAATGAATAAGCAAGGCTGTATTATAACCTATTTGACAAGTAATCTGATTCACGTTCCATAGTACAGGTGGTATAAAGAATTAAATAGTCGTGACTGTAATCAAGATAAAACAACTTCAGTAATTAAGTACGTCATTAAATAATTTCGGTATACTTTTTGGTCGCATTAGTAATCGTGAATTACATTACAGTACTTATGCGGAGATGATTATATACGAACGTTTATATTAAAAGGTGAAAATAAACTATTCAAAAACACAAATTTAATTAATTCGTTTTTAGTTGGAGTTTTTAAAACTTCAGAATAACTTTTAGCTATTTATGATAAAAGATTATCCAAACGGGTCATAACGCTGAAAATTGTATTTCTGACGTCTTCCGTTACGTTAGTAGCCTTTTCTTATATGTTTTACCTCGCCAAACTGGAGTTTCGTACATTTATGTTGTAAAGTGTTTGAGAATTTCTAAAGCCTTCTGATCTAATGTTGGAAATTCTTCGAAAAAGTTAAACAATGTAAGTGTAAATTATTGAATCGATTTGGCAATGGGACATCAGCAGGCGGGTTTGTTTATGTCTTCTGTGCAACTTTTCAGGTAGAAGGTAGTGGTCCATTGTCTGATGTCTCTTTCTAGCTCGTTGCAATTACTATCATTAGAATGGTCAAGGGAAACAGCGTGGATGTCAGGAAATGGATGGTAGATAATGGCCCTTTGCAGTTTTAAATATAGAACGATTTAAAATGTTATGAAGAGATTCTGAGGCAAGTATCAGTAATATCAGTCCCATAATTACTTTTAATTCTATTATTTACCCCATGGCATGCTCAAATTTGTATATACATCTCTAATGCTAGTCAATTTGAAATGAAAGTCAACGTGTCTGTACTCACACTTTTCTCTTTGCCTTTGAAGTGTATATATTGCCTAAGTAACTAAAACATTCGCTTCGATAACCATCAACTTTACTATAGATAAGGCAGCCAGTGTATTTTGTCCAATTTCTACACACAAAACATGAACCAGAAAACATAATGCATGGTCTTGCTAAAATCGGATGTATTTACAACAGCCCGAGAAGTTAACTGAGATAAAATTATTAGCAACAGTTAGTTCGATAGCTGTAACGATGTCTAAATTATTACGTGCGTTTATTACTGTAAACATCGTCTATTATATACAACATTGGACAAACTGTCGAGAAGGCTTGAGGACACAATATCAAACTACACCATCATAATCACCATCTTCACAACACGGCATAGGCAACGTGCTGCCTGTTCCGCCTCCAGCCACCTCTTCCTGGGTCTACTCACACACCTGTGTCCTATAGGTTTGTATTTCTAGACTTGTTTGGCCAGTCTGGAATCTCCGTCCGGCTGTGTTCTTTGAAAGTGCTGAGTAAATTAAATTAATTTCTCCATTATAGGCTATCAGCCTATGAATGGGTAAGTCATGTGTAGAGGCTGCCACCGTGACACCCGGTAATTTTGATTTAGGGTTGTCTTCCCCTGGTCTTTGATGCCACAACAAACAACAGCAAGGCAGCAACAAAATATAATCCTATAACAATAGGAAGCAGTATTACAGCCGACTAAATACAACTAGATTCCCTCCTATAATACACCAAAGAAAAGTCGGTCCAGGATCATTTCCCTTACGCCCATCTTGGTACTGATGGCTGCTACTGCCCTCCACCGGGAATATTTATCGACCTTCCCGTACTGTTCTGCATCAACTGGGATCTTGTAGAATGTAGCACTTCACGACGCAGTACAGTCTTGGTTTGAGAGCTAACATCACTTCATCCAACCCTGGGAGCTTGTGAGGACCAGTGCCCAGTCAGTCAGGTACAAAGGTACTACCTCTCCAAATTGCCTCGACCAACATCTGGGTGGATTATCCAAAGGTTTTTGGTTATGTGAAGCAGCTTCACTTTTAGAAGATAATAAAATATATGGCCATTCATGAGTATTTTATACATGCGATAAGAAAACTGTATGAAGCAGCGGCGGCTCATCAGGAGGGACAATAGAGGCTAACCGTCCCCAGTAAAATTTAGAAAATTATTAAAGAATAAACAACTAGTAATAGGCTCTGATTTTTATTGTAACTGAACCTGTAAACAACCTGTAATCACAATTTGGATTTTAAGTTATCTGATTACTTACAAAAAAAACTTTTTTTTTACAAATGTAATTGTTATCGATATTAGCGCAGAACAGCAGCAGAGGCAAGGATCTGAGTAGCCGCCGTAGTACCCGTACAGCTGTATGGACTATGCCCGGCAAGTAGTGGGGAGGGACGCTAGTGAATCTGTAACCGCGCCACGGAGGCAACGAGTGAATTAGCCTCTCGCCACGGTTTAATGTGGTTTGTGTTAGTTTTACACAATCTTTACGTTCTCGTGTTTCTTGTGCGTGTGTATCATTCTGTTTTTGGTGTGGGTTTGTGATCTCTACTACGAGGATAAAACGGATTTAGCAAAAAAAAAAAGTAAAAGTGATATTGCAGTATCGAACACTAATGGAAAAACCATTTTCCCGGTTGAGTGATTTTGAGAGAAGTGAAATGCTGAAACGTGGTCGACGTACCCCAAAATTTTTATTTCTTAAAAGGCACAAAAACCAATCTGGAACTTTCCAATCGTCATTGAACGATCAACATAAATGGCTATGCGGTAGTGGAGTAAAGTAGAGGTTATTCTGCTGGCCCTGCTTACTGTTAAGCAATATAATAATAATAATAATTATTATTATTATTATATAATGTAATATAATAATAATATTCCTGGATTCAAGATCGTGTCAGCACCATTTCTTTAGTTTCAATTGGAAAAGGAATCCTCAGCAAATTGAAAAATCGACCGACTTGGCATGATTATGTTACCGACAATTCTGAGATAAGAAGGGCCGTTGAGTGAATTTGCTGTAAGCTTACAAGTAAATTCATCACAGCTTACAAAATATATTTCTACTCAGAAGCTCAGAAGTTAACTTCTTTGCTACAACAAAAGTAAATTAATCTTCGGTTTACCTTGTTAAAGATACGCGTATATTTCTAACAAGACGTGTATACTGTAAAAATCAGACAGCTCTACCATTATTAATGGTGAAATAACAAATATCGGGGGAGATGCTATAATTGAGCGTGGCTCAGGTGCCTGCTCGTAGCCTCCCCATCCTTAGGCCTCACCGGTCGCCACTGGTATGAAGGTATCATAGGTAGATTCAAAACGGGAAAGACACTACCAGAAACGCCCAATGTTGTGGCTGTCATAGCACAGGTCTGTATACCGTCACAGCTTCTCTACAATACAAATAAACAGTGAGTGTGTAATAACATAGGTCCTTAGTGACTGGAAGGCTGCAGTGTCGATTGGAGGAACGAATGCTAATGATCTGAGGAATACCAGTTTACTTCAATCGTCGCTGCAAATGAATATCTAAAAAAAATTACCAGGTTGACAAACTGAAACATGCAGTAGCTACCGTTTGAACGTTAGTAAGTCTAACACTAACGTCATGATTGTCGACTGTCTCAGAACTAATTCCATCAATATCAAACAAATTATAAAGTAGTTCATAGATGTGGATCTCTGATATCTAACAACGGGTAGTGTCCAGGGGAAACTGAAACATCATTAGCTGTAGCCAGGATAGCAATAACAAAATAAGCAAAATTATGGAAACATCAAAAAACCATTCCGAAGAAAAATTGATGTTGGCTAAAAATTTGGTGTTCACAATTTAGCGTACCCATATGCCAGAAACTTCCACGTTGAGACAAACAATCGAAGTTTTCGAACTGTGAAGACTCAGAGTTCACATGAGTACACAACAGATACTTACATAGTACATGAACTGCAGACAAAAATACGTTATTAATGCAGATTAAGAAACCATACCTTAACTCCTTTGGATACAAGGTCAGAGGGACAGGATAAAAATGGACAACATCGTTTTACAAGATAACGTAGAAGGTACAAGTCTAGGGGCAGGCCTCAAGCGAGGTGGCCGGGTAGCCTGAAGGAAGCCACGTTGCCCTTCCTTATTAATCAATATTATTTTGGAGAGAAGAAAAATGTACAGTGAAACCAAAGACAATTCTTACAAATAAACCGCACGTGAACTGAAAAAATATTAACCAATTCTGTTCCATGAATGAGATTATGAATAGTATTACTACACCCTTCACGTGTATGCTTGACAATAAGTTAGTAATGGTGTCTGGTCAGATTTTTTACGGTAGACTACATTACCCGGACCAGTCAGTATACCTAACAGCTCAGACAGATGGACTAAAGTAGTAGAAGCTTAGGTGAAGACCATGTACAGGGAGAAAATCGAGGTAGACCAAAAGTGAGATGTTATGAATATAAAGTGCAGGACTAACGTGGATAATAGTCACACGAGGGAGAGTGAAAAAGAAACCGAGAGGGAGAGAAAGAGAGACAAACAGACAGACAGAACAGAGTGGTAGAAATGGATGGAAGACTCTTCCCAATACTGGGTGCAGTTAGACTGAAAAATATGAAGAAGAAGACCAAGATCCTCGCTCTATTTTTTCTACTCTATTATAGCATAAGCATAAGGTTAGCATTAAGTCCATCGGTTGCCCAAAACTGACAAAGATAAAGATATTATTAGTAAATTGTTCTTTCACATTGAAAATCCAAATTACTAATCACTCTCCTTGAAGATGCTTCTTCTGACATCTTCTTCAATGCCGGTTTATATATTATTTTTAATGTGCAGTCACAAGCCAAGGACTAATACAAAGCGCTCACCCTTATCAATTCTTAAACTCAGTTTTATATCAACAAAAATTTTTACATTATATCACACAAACATTACTACCGCAATAAAAATATGGAATGTCTAATACTTTTGTATTCAAACGTAAACATAGACAGTATTAAAACATCACACCACCTTTGTAATCCACATCTATTTAACAGTGAATGTGCCAGAAACTGAGTGTGTTCGCTAGATGTCTGTGCGTTTAAGTCCGGTCCAGACTAATGAATGCCATGATGCTGCTTGTTTCTGCTCAGTCTGTTGTCCTCTGGTATCCACACTATCGGGATGTTATGTTACTGAGCCCGTTAGAAACAAATGGTTGTAGACGAGAAGATACTGTTCTAATTCGCCCTCTATTTATGTAAGTGGATCGATGTCAGATGCAGTCTTTAAAAATCTTCAAGCTGTTGTCCAGAAACTGTCCAAAAATTTGTTATCAGCATGAAGCCTGCAACGATCGGGTTAGGCTATCCATTACGAAAGCAACCTACTATCCGGTATTCCAGTTTTGTAATATTCTAGCGGACCTGTTCTTGATTGTCCATAAGCTGCAACCGACGATCAGCAGCAATCATTAGCAAAAGATTCACTATGTTTCAAAGGGAATAAAGGGAATACCAGATACTATGGATCTAAAGAATTAATTGGATATATAAGCAGCACTCTGTAATTATATGCGGTGGACTCTGAGTAAAGGATCCATGTAATGTACCTCCCTAAATAAATGTAGGCATTAAGCGAAGGTAGAAAGTAGGTAGCCAGAAAAGATATTAGAGTAGGCACTAAGCGAAAGAGGCTCTTCCTATTATAAGAATATAGAAATCGTATATTTCCCAAACTGAACGCTTGCCACAAAGCCTCCATATCATAACATCATTTAATATTCATTGGTTCCCCCAAGATCACCTTGTATCTGGAAAACTTTCTGCATCAGTAAAGAGGTGAAAGAAAAAAGATATAAAGGAAACAATTTAACAAAGGTTTTGCTAGATTTAATGATCAGAGTCTGGTGTTGCTGTCTGTATGTCTAGCACCATTACCTACTATTGATCCAAGCATGGTACATTCGCGTGTCACACTTAGTCAAAGTCCACAGAATACAATTTCTTGCATTAATACAGTAACTAAATTGTTATCAAATAGTGATTACAAATAGATTGCAAGTAGATTGTTTTATTTGTGTAGTTTTTAATCAAATAAAACCTGAAACTAAATCCAAGGTTCACAACAAAAATTGTACAAAATAGAATTTCTAGATTGCAATAAATTTTACGTATGACAGACTAAGAAAAAACTATTCAATAGATTCATTCAGCACCGCAATGCGTTTTTCAAACCAAATATCTAAAAATCTAATTACATTGTCTAAATAATAAATATCAATTTCCAGACTTTCAAAATATGAAATTCATTAAATACAAAAAAAAGTCAAAAAATTAATAGTTTGGAAAATCTAAATATTTACATACACAATAATAATAATTTACTAATTAAATAACAAACTCAAATAAAAAAAAACAAATGATTTATTTACAATTATAATTTATTGAAATAAATAATATATAAACATTAATTATTTCCAATATAACCGTCAAAACAGTTGACTAAGTAAATAAACATTACAACAAGCGAAAATTTAAATCGAAATTAATTCGTTTATTCGTTAGTTTTTGTACTGAATTCAAATCAAATCGATTTTTCGTTAATTCATTTTGAACCTTTGAAGATACTGATACAGTCAGTGAAACGAGCAGACGTGACACCTATTTGATAATATAAGCAGCCTGCAAGAAACTAAACGAGTTACTTATAAAGAAAATGTATACATTCAACAAAAGAGAAAGATAGGTGTGAAGTTATTTACAAAAATAAATCGAAAATGTATTATCTTAATGCAAGGGAAACAACGCTAAGGACAAATATTGAGAGTACTGAGGCAAGTTCGGATGTGGTTCAATCTGAAATGTTTACACGCCAGACAATATGCTAAATAGAGTTTTTGACAGAACGCATGCAACTTAAGAACTTAAGCATACTCCAGGTAGAGTACGTAGGATTCCATATCAAAAATCTAACCGTTCTACACTGATCGCAAACGCTCCGAGAATCATGAGTCAGACCAGTTCTTTTAAAAAAGAAGCCAAATAAACATAAAACAGAAAAACAATAGTAACAAATTCTTATTTAGTACGTAGATAGCCATAATAATATTGCCGGTCAAATGTCATTAAGTTAAAATAATCTCACCACTATCTTCATCTGTAAACATCAGTATTAAACTTTAAAAAGCTGACGCCGCCCATTAATATGTAATTTACAAAAAAGTTTCAGCTCCATAAAAAAGTCAGTAGCCGGAAACGATGTCTCGCAAATTAGTATTTTATGCGACTTTTGTTCTCCTAACTTTGTATTACTCAGGTATCCTTTATGTTATATTATTTCTTTATTTTTATTATTTCGAGTAGTTTAGTACCCTTTCTTTGTGCAGCGAACTTCTAAGATTTAAGTATAAAACGTATAAGGTTCGTCTGAAAATTGTAACATTAGAGTTAGTTAATATAGTTATTAGAGTTAATGTTATATAGCATTAACTAAAACACTTTCACTGATGTTTATTAAACGAAAAAATAAACATCACTGACGAATATAATATTATTGAGATCTACTGAAATAATTTCACTGACAGTTATAAAACTGTAATAATTTATTTCAGTTCAATCGCGTTATCGAGGGTATCAGGGCAAAATAGTGCCAATTTTTTTCATAAATAGAAATGTGGACCACATAATTTAACAGAGTCACACGATTAATTTCTTAGTGCAGCAAATAGTTTTCAATTTTACTAAAGCTTTGAAAATTCCAATAATTTCACATTATTAAGTATGTAATAATTTTATTTGTGTGTAGCAATTAATTTAAAATAGGCGACTTGAAAACACTAGAGCTAAATATGTTTAAATATGTTTACTCCTCCATGATATATATCAAATTGATTTATTTATTACAATATAGAAAACGACTCCACACCAAAATTGCATTTGGCTCACTATACGGTAGAAACCTATGACACCTACTAATTTATGACCTATGAATTTTGTAATATCTCTATAGGCCTACTGTCTTCAGTATATTTATAAAAAAAAGTATTCAACATAATTTAGAAGCAAATATATATATGCAGTATATTAATAAAACAAGTGTCAGATTTATTTTAATTTATATATTAATAATTCTATATAAATTATAATATATTTACATTATATTGTCCTTAGTACATGGAAACCTCACATGAATACTTTTTAGCTGACGAAAAAATTTAGCACTTCATGAGAAAGGAGCGTACGGTGTAACAGTAATAAAGGTCACGGATAATTATAGATAGAATAAATTTTTAGAAACGAGAAGGAAAGAGAGGGAGAGAACTGGACTAAAGGAGTAGGGGAAGGGGTTTCCAAGGCTCCGGGGTGGGTTCTTCTCTTTAATTCTGGTTACTATAAAAGCCCAACGTCGCAGTTTCAACGCTAAGAGTCAACCATGAACTTGTTTCTCGTTGGACTCGTAACCGCGGCCTTTGTCGCAACTACCGCCCAAGGTATGTACTCACTACACTTATTTTATCTACTCTTATTATAATACTTTCAGCTACCACAAGAAACAGTTGGTTATGCAATGATTATTATTGATGTTCAATTCGATGCACTAGTTTTGATTACGTAGAAGCATTCTAATTTAGTAAGCTATTATAAAATATAATAATATGTATTCTTAATATAATATACAAATATTATAATATAATATATATTCTTATTATCATACAACATATTATTTATTAATAAAATTTTTAATAGAATTAATTTCTAACAAAAGTAATTATTTCAATGACAGTATTACAGGCTATTATTTGTAATAAAACTATATTCATATTCTCGTATTCTATTATTTACATTTTATTAATTGTATCAATACCTCCATCCATTTTTCTGAGATTGTATTCAAGTAGCGCGCAAACACAGAAACTGCAATTTCATGAAATTATATTAAATTCAACTTAAATAAATTTATAGTAACACAGTTTATCTAGTGGTTACAAAGAGTTTTACAATTAAACAATTAATTTATGCATAATCAAATAATGTATTGAATGTTCAAAGCCTCCTAAATTTTTATTTTTTTTCTAACATAACTCGGTGCAGTTAGTGCTATTGTTAGGAACCAATTGTTGTTTCTAATAAATTCTCGTTTTTAAAGGAAATTACAACTGCTAATACAATTAGTAAAACTTAAGAGGGTATTATAACACAGTTTCCTCTAGTAAAATTTTGTTTCCAGTTACTTTATAATACAGCACACCGTACGAAACATGAATATATTTCACGTGCTTGCGATACATTTGATGTTTATATTCACAAAAATCCATACCATACAGTTTTATCAAAAACGCACACACAAACATACCAACACACATGTACCTGTAAGCTTTATATTATTGCACTCCTCATATTATAAACTAGTAAATTATAAACACACTAACGTGCATGTGCATACATACGAAGAGAATATATGTTACAAGGAATTACACGCAACCTTTTCCAGATTAGGAGCTAGTAACTACACATTGTCAGTTTTTAAATGTTATAAAGAGAAATGTTGTTTCGACCAGTAGCAGCGACTTTTTACTTTTAATAAATTATGAATTCATTAATTTTTTCTTTCGTTAATATAATTTTATAATTATGTAACTAGTAACTAGTAATGTTGTAATTAAGTAACTAGTAGCCTATACATATCGAAAAATTACACGAAATCGATTATAGAATATCACCAAATATAGAAAAATTGTATTTTAAATAAAAATCCCAGTACTTCTACAAAAATGCTGTGCTCTTAGAAAAACAAGAAGCTGTATAATACATGGCTTAGAATAAAATCTGTACCCACGGGCGTATAGTTCCTATATAATATGAAGGGACGCAGCTGAGACGGTTGTAATCCCGACCCCCTCTGAATTGTAGGATAAAATCTGGTATGCTACGAGATGAAGATTCTCATTTGGCTCCACGAATAAGGCCGTTTAATTGGCTGAAATATAGAGGAAAGGGAAAGAGAGAGAGAGATGAAAAAGCCACAAAGAGGCAGACAAGCAAGCGAGAGTAAGATAGAAAGAGAGAGAAATAGGTGTATAGGCAGATAAGCAGAGAAGTGAACGAGTGCTAGAGCTAGAGAGAAAGATAAACACGAGTGAGAAAGCAACGAAAGAGAGTGAGAGAATGCAATAGAGAGATACAGAGAGAGGAAGAGCAAAATTGAGAGGGAAAGAGAGAGATAGAGAGTGAGAGAGAGAGGAAGAGAATGAAAGCGATTGAGAGAGAGAGAGAGAGAGACAGACAAACAGACAGGCAGAGATAGACAGACAGACAGACACAGAGAGAGCTCGCAAAAGATGAATTTCGTGAAGACCATTTGTTAGTACACTCGAGTAATTTTCAGTTGTTCGATAATAATCCGTTTTGATATTAACTTATTTGAAGCATATTCCAGTTTAATTTTTTTTAATCTAATAACAACTAATGTTCCTACAACACCTTAAATTGTTTCAATTACATTTTTACGAGAGTATATGGACATTGCTTACTATTAGTATAAAACCGGTACCGGCACCAACAAAAATAACAACTGGAGTCTCCTGGTTCTAACACATATAACTAAAATCTCCATATAACGATCCACGTGAATCAGAAAGAAAATTATTATTGTTGAGAAATTTATCATTATTTAAAGCATCTATAATCTAGTGCAGTGATTCGTACTCGTTTCTGCACATGTGTATGTAAACATCACGTAATTGCATAACAATAATAACTTTACAGTTCATAACATGAAATTCTGACAGAGACGAGATTTGTAAGTACACGACATAAACGAATAGCAAAAATATAAAATTGGAATACCATGTGCCATGTAGAGACTGTACACTACGTTACCCTTATCTACAATACAATGTTAACCACCTTATGTTTGCTAATCACCGTTTTTCACGTTAGGCAGAGACTATGTCATTGACGGTAATGCAGTGGTCTGTTATTGACAATAGTCCCCTGTATTCCATAAAGTTGGAAATTACGGGTTGTTTTACATTCAGGGGTCGAATCATATGACGCCCCCAGACTGACTTTTACGTTTCGTATTTCACAACACCAGGGGGGAACACACTAACAGCCCTCAAAAAACACTCATATTGCAGATATTTTAATTATCTTGTTGGTACATCCTCTATGTACGTATACCACGTTGAAACGTTTGGGGAAATAAATTCAAAGTAAGTTCATAGTGAAAGTTTATATATATATATATATATAATATGAAGATATTTATCTAGAGAATCGTCAAGTTGATGGGAATTTTACATTGCATTGAACGAACTAATATCGGGATCAGAATACTATATCTTTGTAGAGGTGATTAGCGTTGTGCTGATAACCGCTGTTTAGAGATGTCACTGTATTATGGAAATTGTTTGTACATTACCTATATTCTATACAGGGGAAGGCGAGGGAATAGTTGAGACGCGATAAAACAAAACAGTGCTCAGAATTTTAGAACTTACCTCTGAGTTCTGTGTTGTTTATGTAGTAAGATACGTTGCTGCCTGGTTTCATTGTTATCTCTAGATAACCGTATAGCAGAGGAAGCACATAAATTGAATCGGCGCGTAATCCTACGTTTGTAAACAATAGACTGGTAATTACGTTCTCACAACCAGAAAATAAAGCAGCAGAGACAAATTAGTAACCGGGTATAAACAACAAAATTTAATGATTTGGATTGCGATTTGCATAATAGTGTACTCATTAAATTGCTCACATCTCGGTAATCCCTGACGTCTTCTTACGAATAAACGGATAAAAATAAATTAATAAACAGAGAGATTCGTTCGTCTTATGCCTTGTTGGATTTATTCACATTTCCTGTTTCTCTAATTAATCATTAAATAAAAACTTTTCAAGGTGAATCAATTCATACGCTGGAACTTTTGCAATGCTGACCCTGTTGCAGTCGCTCGCTCCTTTCAATAAACACACACACACACACACCGTTTTATTAAAATTAGCTGTTTAATTCTCTACGTCTTCACGCCTCAAGGATTTAGTCGCAACAATGGTTACTTTCCTCTAGAGCTTCCCAACTGTACGCGCCTGACGTTCAAGTGGTTTTAGAAACTCGTCGGCATCCGCTGTACTCGTTCCTTTCACGCTCTTATTCAAGCCGTGTTGATTGTTTATATTCTTCAAAAATTATGTAAATTGTTTCTACTGTCTTTATTGCATAATCGACTTACTTCTTTGAAGTCTCATCACTCAGGTATCACTGTATCAGCTGATTTGAACTCCATCAATTAAAGCTTCGTCTACGTTACTTCGAGGATTGTTGAAAAGTTCGCGGGACAACTACAGCTTAGCGGTAGAAGTAAAATGTCTAGTATGTTGTAACATTTATATATATATAGTGTAAAGACCTGTTAGTTTCCAAATCTATCTGTCAATTTATTCACTGTTTACCAGCTGTTCGAAATTTATGTCTTACGCCCGTTTTTAAAAATGAACAAAATCAAACACGGTGCTAGGGTTTGAAATGCTAAATGTGTTAGGATATGCCGAGAGTTCAAAAACGATGTTTTGTAAGTGGGCACTCGAGTTTAAACGAGGTCGTACGAGCATTGAAGATGATCCCGATCCCCGCGGTTGACTCTCAGAAAGTGCAACAAGGCCAGATAGCATTTAAGAAATTTCATACACGCCGTTGGAAGACCATCGATTGAGAGTGGACGACATTGCTGAGATCATAAGCAATCTCACACGAGTGTGTGTATTATATATTTTTTCTCATGTACTTGGTATGAAAAATCATTGTGCAAATTGGGTGCCGCATTTGGAGTTATTGCACTTTTGGGGCGTCTATGCGGGGATCATCTTCAGTGCTCATATACGACAAAGTTCAAATTTGAGAGTCCACTTAGAAACCATTGTTTCTGAAGGCATAGCATCTACTAATGTATTTACCATTTCTTTGTGAATTTCCATCGGCGCTAGACCTTTTTTAACAAAGGATCTTGATTTTGTCTGTTTTTCAAAACACGTGCGAACAGCTGATATACAATGAATAAACTGACTGACAGATTCGGAAATTAACAAATGTTAATTGAAATATGAATATTACAACATACAAAATATTTTAGTTCTCCCGCTAAGCTATAGATATCACTTTTCAACTGACCCTCGTAAGCTATAAAATATAAAGTTCTTAGAAGACGTGTAGACATCACAGAGTATATCCTTTAAATATTATAATTTTTAAACAAACTGCAGCTTTTCGTGTTGACCTGTGATCGTAGTACAGCAGAATACACAATACACTAAAATTTCTCCGTGACATGAAAATTGTAAACTCTAAAATTAGAATAACATTCATGATACATTATAAGAAGTTTACTTTCCATAACTCCGTCAAAATTTAGAGTCGATGTCGCCCAGGCTACATCAATTTATACGTAAAGCATACAAGTGGGTATTGCATATACCAGTTTAATCTCTCCAGGGACTTACTAATACAAGGACAGGACCTATAGTTCTTTCTGATGAATGCATGTTGGTTCACTTTCAGGAAAATTCTAATCCACGACGACCCACTTTGGAAGCGATGGAACCACTGCCCTTCCCGGATTCCATTACTACGACCTTTAAAATTAGTGTTTCTTTGTACAGAATTTACACATTTTGTTGTTGTTGTTTGACGATCGTTATCAGACCAGATGTTACTGATCTGCCCCAGTTCCTTACCAACAACCAGCAGTTGTTTCATTCAAACCACAGGTTAGTGTTCGTAATTCTGACACAGGAAAAGAAAGCGATATGGCCCATGAAAACGTTCAGTTTTTTTCATTATGTCTCAATAAGCGACCGTAAACAAATTAACTTGTTTAATTCAAGTTAACCCTGATAAACTTCAGGGTTAACTTGAATTAACCTCAGGTTAGCCCCGCCCTTGACAGCAAGCGGTGGACTATACATGTAATTGTGCTCTTTGACCTGCCGCCTAGGGAAACTTATCGTCTCCACCTATGTGGTGCCGATCGTTAATTACGCGATTCCCGTGTGGGGTTACTTGGCCAAGACCAATAAGCAAAAGCTTCAGTGTCTCCTTGACCGAGGATTGCTCTGGCCGTGTAAAGCCCACTACCTGACATCGAACAAAACCATCCGTGACTCCCTGCGTGTCCGTTCCCTGGACGCCATTATACGGACACTGTCCCGCAAATTCTATCGCCGCTCCGCCCGATTCCAGGGCAACCATCTGATTAGCGCCCTCGGTCGCTACCAATCTGTGCCAGGAGAATCTTGGACCCGGCCTCGGCGTACTCCCACCCTCAATTAACTGACACTTAATTGACACCCACGGCCGGTAGCAGGCCACACCCTTAATCCGGACCCCATCTATCGTCCCTGCGGCAGGAGCTCTATTTGAAGCTCGGGACGCAGCATACGAACGAACGACGGGCATGCCCTTCGTCCTGCACAGCCATTGAACTTGTGCTGTACAGTACGAACAAGTAATTATGTCAACAGTCAGTTATGACTTGGTCTAATATTTAGTCACGTTTCTTTAAGAACTTTTATACTTACTATATTATTTATATATTTATAAGAGCCAATATTACCGATTAGAGACTGATAAACGTATACTCGTGTGAACAGTTCGAGATCCAGTACTTAATTTATGCGAAAATTACGTCGCTTAAGTGTCGAGGGTGTTATTTCCCCAGTAACAAAAAAAAGAAGGATTACATCGATGAAAGATAGCAAAAGCGGTGTGGATACTACGGAACACAATAGATATGCTCTAAAAAATAATAATAATAACAATAAAAAAGATGACAATATCATCAACAAAAATAATGTTAGTAATAATAACAGTAATCGGGACTTTCATAATAATAGCAATGATTATTTTTCACTCGCGTGTTTTGGTGTTCGGAATTTTTAATAATAGCACTTATTAACAGGTGGTTGACATCTAAATATTATTAGCTATTAATACTAATGAAACTAGGCCTCAGATTTTATTACAGCGAGTGACATAGTAGAACGAGCGAACTTTAGTTGTTAATACGTTGTAATGTACTGTATTGTCAGTATAAAAACTGTTGTTATCATCCATTATTATTATCTTTATATGTGAATAAAATTTATAATTTTTATAATATCTAATTTTCATCTATATTAATAAAAATATATAATAACAAATAATTGTGATATAATTAGATAATTATTATTAATATTACTTTTAACTATTATTATTAGTTTTTACATTAGGGTTACTCTTATTATTCGTTTACTATTATTTTTGTCACAGAATCCAAGTACAAACGTACAGTGATGAGATTACACCCGTAAGGACATACTTTTAATTTTTCGAAAATTATAATATTGTTGAAGCTATAGTTTATTGAATCGTCAGTGAATCGGACGATTTACAAAATTAAAGATATGGTTTTAACTTAATAATTTTCGAACATATTTTACACCTAAAACATTCATACTTCCTCGATAAAAATCAGTTTTTTAAAAATCTGTTTTAAAAATTCGTTCGGATGACCTGTGGGCATTCTGCTGTAAATCATCTGCGCTATAAATCTCCCACCCCTCCACGAACGTTTAATTAACTTTTAGCTAGATTCGGTGTTTTCAACTCCTCAGTTACGTGCGGCCTGGTGCGCTGAACGTACTATCAGACGCGTTTAGCGTTTCAAATACTACCACAGGAAAAACCGCAATGCTGAAAAACAAACTGACTTGTCGGGCCACACGGTGTTGCCTAATCGGAACACGACGCAGTTAGGAAACAAATTCTGCAGAACCGCCAATTAAACTCGTACGATGGGCTCGAAATATGGTTTATATACTGCTGAAATATTATTTTCCCTATTTACTTTTGTTACTAGTAAGTTGATGACTAGAAAGTTCTCTAACGTGTGAATGTAACGTCTGAAGTGGTCTTTCATGACGACTAATGAAGTTCTTGTTTATAAGAAACTCTAAATAATGAAAGAAACTTCATTTCTCATTAGAAACTTATTTACTGGACATCGGCTTTCAATAACCCATCCATCGGTTGCCAGTCTTTTACAGCTACTACAGTATCTCGCATCCCGCACACCAGATCCGTTGTTGTAGTAGTGGTTGTAGAGAGTTTCAGATCTCTATTCCTCATCTCATCGACTATGTTCTTTTTCCATGATTTCCTGGGTCTACCCCGTTTCCGTTATCTAACTGCAACCCAGTCTAGCAAGTTTTAACCCACCGATCATCAGGTATCCATTCCACGTAACCATTCGAGGTGTATAAATGGTGTTTATGGTCTCTAAAATTGCCTTGTCAATTTTGCATGAAGTTGCGGTTTTCGATAAGTAACTGTTAAACGTCTGGAAAAACTAGTTCAATTTCTGTAGCTTTGTCTATTAGAGCATTAGTAACTTGAATTTTGTATGGAAGGAAGTATTCTTATCTAAAACCCATCGAAGGCTGGCTTCAAACGGCCCAAAATGACAGAGTAGCAACACATAGCCGTGGACTCCGTTCAGTAGTTTATCTCGCTACCTTTATTTTCTCCTGCTAACGTATCGCGTTTACGCTGGCGCCTTCCATTTTTAAGGATCGCCAGTAGCTTAAAAATGTTGAACCCAAGTCTTGATTGCACCGACTGATGGACTGATTGTGGAGCACTCTGAATCGTCTTCGTAGTAATTCGCGCTGAACGATTACGAAGGGTTTCGTAAAAGGATGTCTCAGTTTTCATAAAAGGGTTTACCATCAAACTCACGTTCCCCTACGATCCACGACTTACCGACTTTCGCTTTATAGTGAAATGTAAGGGTAGCAATAACTATATCTGTCTTACACGAACCAAACCGTATATCCCGAGATCCCGGGTCCGCTGATGTACACAATAGGCCTATATTAGAGCTCAATCCTTCAAACATATGGCTAGAGACAGTCGTGATCTAGAATTCCGGTTATGCGTAGCTCAACTATCAATGTTTACAGTTCCATGAGTGTTGTGTCGCACCGTGGATATAAAATACGTGGAAAACGTGTATTAACGATTTTTACGGAAACGAATTGCCACATAAGAAAAATAAGGGGATATCTTCCTACCCATTTTGTCTCCGAAATAAAAATGGATGTACCAAATTTTTAAATGAAGCAAACTTCAGTCACTTAAAATTCTGGTAATATCAAGTTCAGGCAGTTTGGTGAAATTCTGCTGTACGCCTGCTTACAACTTTTACAGGACTGATTTATAAAAATTAAAACAAATGTGTCTTAAAAGCGCTTTTACACTTAAGCGCTGCCTATATTTAACCTGTTAACGGTAAACATAAATAATGAAATTTCAACATTTATATATTCTGTAATTGTCTTTAAAAAAACCGTCACTGTTACAAATAAATCGTTTTGTTTATTTCAAAACCTGTCAAAATTAAAACTTGAAACCTTAAACTTTAACAAATTAAGGTATTGCAAAAATAAAACATAACATAAATAGAAACAAATGGTGTACGACGCTTTCTTACTTTTTCAATATATCTATCACAAAACTTACTCTGACTGAAAGAGAGTAGAACGAAATATATTTTTGTCCACGTACAACAGAATAAATGTTGAATAAATTAAAAATTAGAACACTTTAAAATTATGTTGAACAGTTTAAAAGAAATTATAAAATATTGTTCCGTAGGTATAATAAACTGTATCTATTAGCGCTTATTACTTATTATTTGTTAAGGAAATAACAGAAATAAAATTCATATTTACTAAAAAGTGAGAAAAATATTTATAAAATTTATTTCCAGCGAATTTACTTACCTATACGTCTCTATTTGTTACAGAAACGTTTTATCGAGTGGCTAGATCGCCTGGTAACAGTAAAGGATATGGAGGCGGTGGCGGTGATGCAATCGCTTTTGCTGGAGCCAGTGCTGGCGCTGGTGCTGGTGCTGGAGGATATGGCAGAGGAAACCTCGTAGGTGGAAAACCAGGACGTGGCGGAGGACATGGTTATGGGCATACAGGAGGGCATGGTACTGGTGGACCCGGTGGTGGACTTGGTCATGGTCATGGTCATGGTCATGGTCATGGTGGAGGCCACGCTGGAGGACTAGGAGGTGGCTACGGTTCTGGATTAGGTGGAGCCGGAGCCGGTGGATATGGTGGTGCTGGAGGAGGAAGCAGTAGTTTTGGTGGTGCTGGAGGAGGTGCAGGTGCTGGCGACTTCGGTGCCGGTGGATACGGTGGAGGTGCTGGACTAGGTGGCGGTAAAGGAGGAGGCCTAGGTGGTGGAAGTGGAGGTGGACTTGGTGGCGGTAGTGGACAGGGCGGCGGTTTAGGAGGTGGTAGCGGACTGGGAGGTGGAAGTGGGGGTGGATATGGTGGCGCTGGTGGTCATGGCGGTGGAAGCGGAGGTGGATTTGGTGGAGCTGGTGCAAGTGGAGGTGGATTTGGTGGAGCTGGTGGACATGGTGGTGGATTAGGAGATGGCGGCGGAATTGGTGGTGGCAGTGGGAGTGGACTTGGTGGAGCTGGTGGCCATGGTGCTGGTTTAGGAGGAGGCAGTGGACTAGGAAGTGGTAGCGGAGGTGGATATGGAGGATCTGGAGGTTTTGGTGGTGGGAAGGGAAGTGGATCTGGAGGCGGACTTGGTGGTGGCTCAGGAGGCGGTTTCGGAGGAGCTGGTGCTGGTGGCGGTGGATATGGTGGATCTGGTTTAGATGGCGGAGCTGGAGGCGGACAGGGTGGTGGTTTAGGAGGAGGTGGCGGGCTAGGAGGTGGTAGCGGAGGTGGTTTTGGGGGAGCAGGGGGTAGTGGTGGTGGAGGATCTGGAGGTTTTGGGGGTGGGAAAGGTGCTGGTGGTGGACTCGGAGGTGGCAGCGGTGGAGGATTAGGAGGATCCGGTGGAAATGGTGGTGGATTCGGTGGCGCTGATGGATTAGGAGGTGGAAGTGGAGGTGGAGGCGGCGCTGGAGGTGGTGCTGGTGGTTTCGGAGGCGCTGGAGGAGGTTCTGGTGGTTTTGGAGGCGCTGGAGGTGGTGCAGGTGCAGGAGGATTAGGTGGTGGTAAAGGATCAGGAGGTGGTTATGGTGCCGGTGAGGGAGGTGGTCTTGGTGGAGGTGCAGGAGGTGGACTCGGGGGAGGTCTGGGAGGTGGTCACGGTGGAAGCGGGGGCGGATACGGAGGAAAACTTGTAGCTGGAGGTGGAGGCTCGTTTTCATCATCTTCAAGTGACGCCTCAAGCGGTTCATCTTCACTTGGCACTGGTGGAAGTGGAAGTGGAAGTTTCAGCCAGTCATCAGCTAGTTCGTTAAGTCATTCGGGCAGTTTCGGCAAAGGAGGGTAAGTGTTTCATAGTAAAGTGTAATATCTATAACTTACTTATGTTTGTTTATCTACAGGTATTAAATTGCATTAACGATTTACTGCTTACAGGAAATTTATTTTGTGCTGGTGTCGGTTAATTTTGAATATGGTACTAGTGACTATAGTAATAATCACTCTTAACTTGTTTCATGTATTTTCTTTCTTAAGAGAAATTGTACTTACTTTAACAACTACAATTTATTCATCACATTTACGATACAAAACGTTTCCCTTATTAATAAATAGAGTCTCTCCTTCTTTGTACGGTTTTCAATTCATCATCCTAGCGTGTGTGCGAAACGTCTCGTACTCCAGACAATGTTTAACAATCCGAGTCCGACATTGTGACTTTTGAGTCTTAATTAAATCTTCCTCCGTTCAATATTACTTGCAACGCAATTTGTTTATCTTCGACAGGTAAACATCATTAATGGCATTCACATATCTATAAACATTATTTACCCAAACTGGCGACTAGGGCAGTTACGTACAAAACGGGTAATAGTATGAAGTAAAAACAGTTTAAGCAAAAATCTTATGGATACCCGTAGAAACAACCTTTTCTGTCATTATAATTATATCCGAATGATCAATTTATTGATTTTGTGTGAAATTTCATCAAGTAAAAAAACTTTTGGACGCAGATCCACGTATTTACATCTGTTGTTTCAGAATGTAACTTTTGAAACCGGTCTCAAAAGTTGTCTATGTTGCTAGTCTTTGGGATACATTTACATTTTGGGATTTACATCACCCTGCTATCAGACCCTACTCGAGATATCGGAACGCCAGCCAGTAACAAAAAGACAGTTGTAACAACAGAGCGTAAACGACAAACCCAACTTTTTAAAAAGTTATGTAGTTATATTTAATTTTGACTTTAAAGGTTAGACTAAAACCCAATGTTTTTGGCGCGCGCTCACACACACACATGTACATAAAACAAGTTGAATTAGATCTACGATTTTTTGTGTGTAGGGATTATTCCTGTTAGAGAGCTATAAAAACTCATTCAATTTTCTTAAAAATGTATAATCCATTTTAACAGTCTTCAAAATTTTACATGTATTTTCGTATGAGTTTCAATTTTCCGCCTTTAAACACTCCAGTGACGTGTATACTCTTGCAAGCCTGTAGTAGGCTTGTTGATGTGAATTTCTGTTTACACTAACGCACAGCTCAGCAGTAAACAAACCAGATCGGAGGGCTACAATATGGAAAATTTATTATAACAATTTCTATGACGAAATTTGCCGTTTAATCGTGCAGAAAATAAATTTCTCCCTCTAGAATAATTGTAACATACATTGTACCGTCTACATGCAGACAGACGTCAATGTCGTGTGAATTTCCATAGTAGGTCGCTATGCAAAATTAAGCGTCCTACAGTTTAATAAAGTCTGTAGTTTTTTGGGTTTAGGAAAGTATTATAAATGAAAATTCACAAATATTTATTATGAAGAAAATAAAGCTTGATATTGTAAAATCCGAATAGGCAACAGCAACTAATTCCCGAATTCTGTCGAGATATTAGAAGCGACGGAATCCGCATTAGGTTTAACGTAAACCACGTTACAGTGAACGGTAAACAAGTAATACGTTTCACACTGTCTACACGAAATTTGCTAAACTGGAATATTTTTTGGATCCCTGTGGCGAAAACTCTGTAATTTCCGTAGCTACTGGATTTGCTTGATATTGGACTCCAACAATTTCTTTACGATTGTTTTGTTATAAATACTATTTTCTTTGAACCTCAATATAAAGAATGGTCGGAGGCGACATTCTGAAGTCGTCTGCCAGTTCCATAGTTCTCCTCTTTGTTTAAAACCTGGTTTTGCAGCCACACGATTCAAGAACCTATTCCTGTCTTTCTCGTAATATTTCTCTCAGCAACATTTCCCTCTAATACCTTAGGCACGAGTCTTACCTGTTCCTGTATCATACCTACTATGCCTAATCCAGATGTTCTATATTTCATTCTCAAGAGCTACTTTGCCCCGCAGAGTAGGCTATAAAAAGTTCTTAATTCTCTTAAATATCTCTTAAATCAGGTTTGTATTTCATTTACTGTTCTTTTTCTCCGATGAGAACTTGTACGGCACCGTTATCTCTTTCTTCTAATGTTGGGAGTCAAGAACTTCCTTCCAATACTGTTAAAAAATTAGTATTCCGCTACTATAGTCTCTGAACCATCTTAATAACTGTTATTTCAAACTAATTATGCGTAATTACTACATATATTTTAAAGATGCTTTGGGAACTCATTGGAAAATTTTTCAATAGTGCTGGTATTTAATTCCTCACTTTCTAATCGTAATTACTTATATTTATTTATTTTTTTTTGCATTTGATCAATGTTATGAGTCTGTAGATTACATAATTATGTAATATACGGACGACTTTTCGCAAAATCTAGTTCTCTTTATTTCATTACGTTTGTTATCAAAAGAACCAGTGTTGGACAACATAACTATAAAACATATCTAACGTAAACTATGGATATGGCCACACAGTCTAAGTTAGGTTATGTCCTAAGCGTAAATTTTTTAATGTAAAGGACAGTTGGTTAAGCAATTGTCAGTTGTCACGTGTGTGTTATTGCTTACAGATGTTTGCGTATTAACTGTATGTGCATACGCATAACTTAATACTCTAATACTTCGTTTATTCTTACACATACTTTGGTTTAATTGTTAATATGCCAAATACGTTTATATAGTTATGTTTAACTCTGTGTTCAACGTTCCTGTAACAAACGTTCACAGTTTTAGGGTAATATCATAGTTTTATGTTTCTTTTAACCCGCTCTTTTATCAGTATGTGTACGTAATGTAGAGTAAAAATTAACATCAGGCCCTTTCCTTTGTTTCAGGTATGGAAGATAAACAACAAACGCCGACTGAAGATAATCTTAGTGATACGCTGTAACTGATATTTTTAATGTTAAGTAAATAAATTTGATTAAATATTAACCAAGTATTTCTGTCTGACAACATGGCAGTTTTCCTTACTCAAACTCTAAGTTTGCTATTTTGTATACTTACAGATAAGTAACCTACCTTACAGCTAAAGCACAGCAGATACCACATGTTGTTCCAGTTATTTTTTAATCGTAAAAGTAAATACTTTTAATTTGCTCGTCGTATTATTTAAAGTTGCACATCGTGGTTCAGTTTGTAGACAAGCATCACATCCGTGCAGGAATACAAAGCATGGATGACTTCGTTAACCTCTACACTCATAGGTGATGCTTAAAGATTCGACTCGATTATTAAACTGGTCTAGAAAAATGAACTGTTCCTTTCACAAGAACAAAAGTAACTGAATCTAGAAGTATTTTTCACGCTAATATAATTTCTAATTTTTTCTATCAGGCAGGAGATTTTTGTGATACTTTCTACTTAATAGCCATGTAACTCGAAATGATAAATATAGCCCTCATTCTGACTTACATAGAGAGTAGCAGATAATGAATTTTCGGACATATTTTGCATCTGGGATATCTCTTTTCTTGGTCCAGCAATAGCCAGCCAGCATATTAGAACTCCACTTCCCTCGGAACCTCTTTCCCTTTGTATAAATCTGCTGATGGAGACGCTCGCCATGCTCATCACTGACAGTTCCAAGATTTATGGGAAGCAGTATAGGTGAGAGTCCAAGAAGTATATTTTTAAAGGCAAGTTGCATCTCATGGCTTTGAATGAATTCACAAGAGCAGCCACTATACCACGATAGTTTTCTGCTTTATGGTTTCCGAGCAAATTGCAACAGAAATTTTTTAATGACTGCCAGGCTGCTTTTTCCAGTGGATTTTTAATTCCTTCAAACCTTCACAAACATTCCAGTTATATTTCTCATATCGGACTTTCTCTAATACTACTTTTGTATTTTCACATATCTCTTTTATATCAGCGGCTCTCCCTACAGGTACTGATGAAAATTTATTGTCAATATGAAGAAGGCAAAATTTATTGCTTTCAAACTAACTTTTGATGAGTCTATAAAAATCGTCACTTATCTGGCCGTGTTGACGCCCAAGAACCTTCTTAACAGAACAAATATTATTACAAAAATTTACACCTTTTCCTTCGGAGAAGTAGTCTTTGAAATGACTAACCTCGCTACGATAACTGCATATTCCTACATCGTTTAACTTTCAACCTGAAAGTTAAAAGTTCATATTGTTGTTTAGACAGGTTTAAATCCCAAATCAGATTATTAAGATTTTGTTGATGTCAAAAGTAATGTTCTGATGAACAACTTGCTTCGTATGTAGGATCACTTCTAAAATCGTCTGGTAGATTTTCAGTAAGAAATCATAGTTAGGCCTATCAGTTAACATCACATCTGGATATACTGGTACACGAGTGTAAGACAGACCTCATTGCAGATGCCAAATTCGGATACTTAACTGTATACTTTGTTTTAGAAGTGATTCCTTGTTAAACAGAAATAGCAATAGGTTAAACGGTCCTTGGTTCCACTCCAAATCATGGGAATTGCAAACAGCATATGATGTATTCCATTTTTTCACCCAGTGAGCAGAATAAAACACATGTCTCACAGCATATATTCGGGGTCCAGCTCTTATCAAAATCACCAACTTGACAGCCGAAGAATAGTGCACAACACTTTTTTACAAGTGGCATGAAACTTGAAGGTTAGTTTACCACAAACATAGCAGAAATTATCTGGATGATTTACACGCTTTCTTGACATAATTAAAACAAACAAAACACTATACTACACCATACATAATACACTTCTAAAGAAAAAAAAAGAAAAAATATCGTGCTAACAGGCTCACTGTCAGTTAAACACTGACTACTTCCTTACACCATAAGGCAACACATTCTTAACAGGTCTGAACATATCAAAACATGAATTGACAAAATTTGTTGTCTTGTCTTTTGGTAATTCAGCATAACACAACACATTATTTCCTTAAGTACATCTTGAATAAAACCGCAGAATATAAGTTAAGGATTTCCTTAACTCCTTCCGCTAAATGTAGTAAAGATACAGGTTAAAAAGAAGGCTAAAATCCGATTTTAAAAGGTAACCGTCACACAGAATCCATGCCGGATGAAAAATTCTAATTAGACTTCTGAATTTAGGATCAAAAAGTGTACTAGACTCAACATTTAGTTTTCTTGTAAAGAAAATCATGTTAATCAGTGTTAGAATATAACGTTTGGTTAGAATACAAGTAAGTTAAACATACGAACACACAAAACACATGTAAGCTAGATTCTTTCGCTTCTAAATTATTTAAAAGTCTACTTACTTGGGACGATGTAATGTGAATTACATTTCTGTAAGTTATAAGACACTTTATCTTTATGACCTAATCCTCGTATCTGAGGATTTGTGGTGCGGATGATGATAATTATAATGACTACAACAATACTGTTGTTGTTTTTGTTGTTGTTGTTGTTGTTGTTGTTGTTCTTCTTCTTCTTCTTCTTCTTCTTCTTCTTCTTCTTCTTCTTCTTCTTCTTCTTCTTCTTCCACCACCATCATTATCATCATCATCATCATCATCGTTATTGTTATTACTAGTAAAGAATACCATTAACATTATGTAAATCATATATAACTAGCTGAATTTTTTATTAGGCCTATAAATGGAATTTTTGAATAGGTCTGTGTAAGTTTCCTGAGCTGCAAACTGTCTCAGATTTTTACATTTTTTCAAAATGTAGGCCTACATTTTTACAGTTGTACATTTGTTACTCTCTAGTGCCCTAAAACTTTTTTATTTTTAAACCTAAATACTATATTCAGACTATAGTTAAAACTCTGTTTAATTTGATACCCTATATGGACTTTTACGATTTTTTCCAACTTTGGTACGCTTTTAGGCCTTGGTGTACTAGAATTTTAAAATTTCTAAATTCAAACATTATATGAAGATTGTGGTTAAAATTCTCTTTAATTTGATATACCACAAGGATTTCTGCGATTTTTTAAAAACGTTGATCCTTTACATTTTTGCATCCTGCCCCCTGTATTTTGGAGGGGGGGGTAAATCTCAAAAACAATGGGGCTCTGTAGGTTAAAAGTATAAACATGTATACTAAGTTTTACGTTAATCGGTTGATGTGTGCCCGACTGATCATGCCCAAAAGTTATCATAATTCATACCCCAAACAGAGACAGAAAGCCAAACGGTCGAATTTAAACTGAGACTCGCTTCGCTTGTTCAATAAAGTCAAGCGTATGTTTGACGAAATTTAAAAGTACGAAACTTCTAGTAAAAATATGTTCTTAACGGGTGAAACTGTCAATCCTTATAGGATCGCTCTATTAAATTTTTGAAACCCATAGTACAATAATGTCTTTCTGCTTTCGGTTTGAACTATTAACATTATTACATGTTAATAAATCTGACTGTGATGGCGAAATCCGTTTTGGTGAAAATAATGCATGTAACGACTGGGTACCCGTAGTAGCGATTGTTTACCAAGTACATATGAGAGACGTACAGTTTAAAATCCTGGTCCCGAAAGCCAAGGTTCACTAGATTAAATTAATGTTAATTCGCTTGCCGTAGTTTCTGAGAAACTAGTATAACAACTAAATAGGATGCAGTAGTATAACAACTAAAGCCCAAATTCTACTTGTCTAGAGCACAAAGTGCGTTAAAATTGCTGCTTCTCAATTAATCGTTAAACTTTAAATATGCAGAATCGCCGACTATTAATGCGGCCAAGATCTCTCTAACTAAGAACAAAACTGTCACGGAAAATACTGTAGATGACAAGATGGCAACTAGCAAATGTTGTACCACCAGAATATAACTACGTAGGCTACAGTGGTTTCCGTGCAGATTGTGTTGTGTTAAGTTACCATTAAATAGTCTATAGTACTACACAAATAATCACACGGCACTACAAAAAACGTGATCTTTCAAGGTAACGGATACTACAGCGAATAGAAGGGTCTCTTCTACGATCATATTACAGTATTCTTGTCTGCTATTATAGTGTTTTTGTAAGCAAGTATAGCAAATTACTCCTAAAACCAGTAAACTCCCTGAGCTGCAAAACTCGCTCACTATTTCGAACGAAATACATTTATTATTCGATAAAATCAAATTAATACATTGTATTTTTTAAATTGTTATTATAGTTACTATAAATTACTTTAAATTTATTAAAGAAAAAATTTAAAGAAGAAATCACAAAATCCTGACTAATCTACTACTTTTTTAGCAAAATAACAATTGTAAAGCAGACAATTATTATTACTATTTTACAATTAAGAGTACAATAAATACAAAGGTCTCAAATATTACACTGTATTTTAGTAAATTTGTAATCATAATGTCTGAACATACATATCCTACAAACGTTTGGAAGTCGGTTCACAGTTTGCAACCGGCGTTGACAGATATTAAAGATACTAGTTTTGAATAAAATTCTTCATAATTTGACGCCTCACTTACACTTTAGCATTTTTTTTTAATATTGACTTTAATTTTTGACCCGTGGTACCCCTAAAGTAAAAATACTTTAAGATTAAACAATACATTTTGACTTGGGTTTAAATTCTTTTCAGTTTCCTGTCTGGCATGGACTTTTAAATTTTTCCAAAATTTTTGTTTACATTTTGGGTTTTCGTGTCCTAAGATTTTCTAATTTTTAAAACTGAACATTATATTCAGATTGTAGTTAAAATTCTCTTTAATTTGATACCTCACGATGAATTTTTGCGATACTTTCAAAATTTCGACCCTTACATTTTTGCCGCCTGTCACCCTCATTTTATGAGAATCAATCTCGTAAACAATAAGGTTTTGTGGAGTAAACGTGTGGACCAGGATGTCAAGTTTTATGAAAATTGAGTTGATGCAATCAAAAGGTTTCATGAGACGTACTCCAAATAGAAAAACAAATGCCAAATGGTCTAGTTAAAACTGAGACTCGTTTCGCTCGTTCAACGAAGACACAGATCGCACAGTGCTAGTACAGGCATACAAGCTGTCAATACAGTACGTAGTTTATTAAGTTCCCCCACGACAAAACAACTAGCTGTCATCTACACAATGTGTCAACTATGCCATAGTACTTCCACAAGCTACTGTACTTTTCTCTACTTTTTTCTATATTGTTACTGGTAGTTAATAATAAACACATAAAAACCATTACCAAATAAATTCAGCAACCCCTAACTCTAAAGATGTAGAGACAACATACAAAACACCAAAGCATGTTACATATTCTGGACTATGATTCGACAAAATAAATACATACATTTCTGGTGGATGAACACGTACACGATATTGGACTTATATATATTAACAGAAACTACAAATTTGAGTTTTCTGTAATTACAATTTAATGTAATTACAATTTTCCTGTTTTCTACTAAGTTATTTAATGTATTTCTGTAATTAATAGTTTCCATATTCTTTAATAAATTTGTAAAAAATTCGTTAATATATTTGTTTAATTTTCTGTTGTTGGTGTTGTTCCTATTGTAGAAGGTGGTGTCGTAGAATGTAGGTTGTACTTCGTAAGAAGCTTAACTTTAACACTTGAAAGTTAACTTTACGTTAAAGTTAAATTACATATTTTTAGTTTTCTTCTTCTCCTCAACCTAAGGGTTAGTGAGCTTGCAATTTATTCTTTTACGTATACAGCCACTTGATCACCACATACCTTCTTCCTTTTCTTACCAGAACCGTGTCTACCTATGCCCTACCAGGTAGTCCTACATGGGTCAGGGCCTTCCTCTCGCACTATGCCCTCGATCGGGGCGCCGAATAAGTTTGAATGACATAGCAGGTGCCCATCCAACTTTTCCTTTCCACTGTTGATCCAACCAACATGTTCTTTTTTTAGTTTTATAAGCACATGAATGCATAGAAGTTTCCTTTCTGTACTTACTGTAATACTGTCTTCCCACTTCAACCTGAGTTTACCTCTTCTCCTTTTACCTTCTGGTTTTGCTTCCCACGCTCTTCTAGGGTACCTTCGATTTTCTATTCTACAGACGAGGATAAACCGTCTTAACTGTGGGCTTTGTATCATATCAATTAGAGGGATCATCTCGAAGTTCCTGCGGATAGTGAGGCTTCGTATTATCATATATCTGTTACTATTTTAACAAACATTTAATTTCATTCGCATACTTATACCAACTGTAACTTGGTGGAGTAATTTTTCCATATTTATTCTGTAGAAACCTTTATGCCTTCCAGAATGAGGTGCTATCCACCTCGACTTAATTTTCACAAGACAACTCCAAATCTTATCAGAAGCCGTACATCAAACAACTACTAGAAAGATGAAGTTTTTTAATAAACAAATTGTTCATACTCAGTCAGATTACTCTGTTAACAGTTTTTGCCGTATGTTGTTGCCGAACTGCTAATTGCCTCGTAATATGGAAGAGGCCTTTCGATGTCCTAAACGATCACTTTATCAAGATACAGAATGGCTGAGTATTGTAGGCATGTTCGTCCATTGCCAATTAGCAATAAGCGGCTCAACAACGACACAAAATAAAGTTGATGTTAGTTCATAATCCTATTAATTGCCCATTAAAAAAAACAGTGACTCCTTTCCAAAAACTTTACTGGGCAGCTGACAATCGATTCAGTAGTAACACAATGGGTGCTACGTATGCACACGTAAACTGAAATATACATATATTACACACAGATATCAAGTGTCGAGATTCCTCTCGTAGTGCAAGAATGTATAAAATGAACAGAATACACGATGAGAAAATAAAGAGCAGTGGTGAACCGTCCTAGATCGGCCTTTAATTTTTTTTTTTTTTTTGTATTGTGTAGTCTACTGATTATTTACAGATTTTAGCGAAACAGAAAAAATAAGATTTATAAAATGAGAAAAATATAGTTTTATTTACTTAAAAATAAGTTATGTAAACTTATGTTTTTGAGCTTTCACTTTATTAAATTTATCTATTACGACATAAAAATCTCAAGATCAATATTTCTTAAACATCGTTGATTTAATAGTTTTTTATTAATTTAAGTTTTGAGAAAATTCCATCATAAGATGCCTCAGACACGCAAATTGGTAAAAATACTGTGGGATAAGGCTTTCTGCAGAGTTACTTGTGACGAGTAGGCCTATTTACTTACCGTGTGCTCATTATTTACAGATTGTAGCGAAACAGCAAAAAGAAGATGTATAAAAGAGAAAAATAAAGTTTTTTATTCATTTTCAATTAACTTATGTACAAATTAAATTATTTTTCTGAGCTTTTATTTTATTAAATTTTCTATTACGTCATGAAAATAAAAAAATCAGCCTTTTCTCGTTCATCATAGATATGGGAATGGAGTCAGTCACTTGGGAAACGTAGACCTATTTGACAACGAGCTGAAGAACTTCCTTGCCGTCCATGTAAGAGTAGCTCCTAAGCCGTAAGGTTTTTACTTTTTGCACAACTGATTCTCTATCAAAGACAGAGTTTTCTACGGCCGATTCTAAATAATTATCAAGCTCCCAATGTAGAACTTTCCATCAAGAATTTGATTGTACGATATTAAATATATTTGATATCTCCTCCATGGTAGAGGACCTCTGCAACTATTCTTGAATAAATAGATCTAGATACTGAACTACCCATCTACGAGCCTCATTTTTATTGATGATAATTCAGCTGGTAGCCTTTTTTCCGAGTTTCGTCAATCGCTTCTATCAGTACCTGTGCTCAATACTTGACACTTTTGAGTACCAAAGTGTGCTCTTCTTCAGCAAGGCATCCTTTCAACGATTCTGTGTTTGTTTTCTGAATCAGTACGTTTGTTTGTTCTCGTCACAAGAAAATCATCCTCATGATCGAAAGCGAATCAAATGTTTTCAATTATGAGGTTCAATACAGAGATAAATGATTTTAGTGAAACTTAATCTATACGGGGTCCCCCTGTTGAAGCGGATCGTCGCTCCCTCTGCTCTTTGTATTTTCGCTCTTACCTGAAGAAAGTTGGAAAGGCCGTGACACCAGAGTGCCTGTACTGCCCGGAAGCTGCGGACGATGCCACCCATACATTCCTCGTCTGTGGCGGATGCGCGCAACATAGAAGACCGTTGAAACAAGATATTAGGCAGATGTCCCCGGATAACATTGTTGAAGCGAACTGTGTGGCACGCTGCACAGAAGAGAATCTTCGCACGAACAAGATAGATTTGGATAATAACAACATAGAAGGCTAACAAGTCAAATGTGAGCCCCACGGTTGAAGAACAATAGCCTTAGCCTGAAGTAATGTGTCAAACAGTTCTAGGTTAGTGTCCTAGAAGAGGAAAGGGAGGTGGTTTTTTAATAGGTGGGGTTTAATACTGAAACCCACAGACCTCGGAAGTGTCCACCCTTCCGGACATTTGTAGAGCAAATTTTTCCACTTGCCCTTTTTAAAAAAGAAATATTATTATTATTATTATTGTTATTATTATTATTAAAACCCTTCGAACATGAAGAAATGGCAGTTGTATGTAAAGCACTAAATCTTGAATCAACTTTACGTATACACATATAAGGAATTTACAGATAGTCTAGCCTTCTAGTTAACAAATACCATTGAAAAAAGCCGCTTCAAAACTCTTTTAATTTCCTCGATGGACAAGGTCGGATTTCCATTAAAGTCCGTGAATTAAGGTACGTTTCCAACTGTGACCATCCTTAATTCGAACCCACAAAAATCTATAGAAGCTATTTTATCGCCAATAATAATATCCCCCCACTTTTGAAAGTCTTTTCTGAAATGAAATTCTGCTTTTGCCCATAACTACTGCTACTGCATACTATAAACACTAAATGAAGTTATTACACAAACACACATTATATTCGTAAATGAGGCTTTTAGTTTGTCGTCGTACTTGGTTTCCTTTGTATTTGTAATCTCTTACTAAAACTCTATATAGAATTAAGGAAGTTGTTATACCACAGTTAAAGGCTAATTATATTATTCATATAAAGTAACAAAAACAGGTTAGGTATACAGCATGTAAAACCAGATATACATGAGGCTCATGGACTACACATTTTGTTTCGATTTTAAATTATCAATTTGGTGAACATCGAAATCACGTATTTAAAAAAAATCCATTCAGTCGTTGCTCCATATGCTGAAATCTTGTATCAACCCTTAAGAATAAGTAAATTTTTAATCAATAGTAATCGGACCTTGTTGATTTAATTAGCCTTTCTACTCTTGTAAATCATGAAATCACCTATGCGTTTAATACTATGAGCATAACCGCTTTAAATCTTTCATTCTATACCTAAGCTTTCCTATGGTAGGAAAAGTATATCACTTATGTCCAAATAAAAAAAATCGATTTTTCACATAAAACACACGTGGGCACCTAATTCCCAAAATACTATATTCGTGAAGTAGTTTACGTGTAGGCATGAGTATGAGCTCACGACACGTAGCAATCCACATCTAAATTCAGGAGGCTTTTGGTCTCTATACAAGAAGCTTGCGACGCGGCACAACGGATGGCGACCATGCCCATCACCTCGCACAACCACTGGCATCGTTGTGAGTATGAACCCAGTCGCGCACGTGTTTCATTAAAAGTAACTAAAGAGAGTCTTATTCATCCGCGCACTCTCCTCAAACTGGCAAAATATAGCTTTTACAAACTGTGTGCTCTGCAATTTGTTTTCAGTATCAACCTTATACAAACTTTTTTGTACCACTGGCTCACATGTCTTCTTTTTCTTTCTGTTGCTCTTTGGCCCTCACGTCTTATTTCCATTATCCGACCTGAATACTAATCCTCCCTTATTTTATAATTTTATATCTGAATTACATGTCAAGATTCGCTGATCTGGATAGATGTACTATCCTTAGTGATAGTGATATTACTAGTGACTCAAGGACTGTAGGGACTATGGTTTCTAAAACTATACGTCAATTTTGCTCGCTCTATTTCCCCCTCTTTCCCCTATCTATCTATCTATCTATCTATCTATCTATATACACACACATACACACTTATGTATCGATCTATCTATATATGAATTTCGCTCGTTTTCTTTTCCAGTGACCTGTGCTCCACAATTCTTAGTCTCCATGAATTTACATTATACTACAGTCTTCAGCAATTAGAAGTCTACTCCTGTGGCTCATTTTACTAATTTTAACGCATTATTTAAATGTGTTAATAATATTCTCCTTGCCTACACCATCCGCTCATTTTTCTTACATACCTTTAATTTTAGACATTATGTCTATAAAGTTATCAACATAACTGCAACTAATTTTGTGTCTTAGGTTACAAAAACTACTCGCTTCCTACTGTGGGATTCTACACCGAATTGTTTCTCTAATCAAAATGATAAATAATTATTCAGAAAAGTCACTTGTATTTAAGAAATAAGTAATGATCATAAATGCATAAAAATAATTAATACAAAACACATATTTCTATCATTTCGATAATAAATAGATAAATTCAGAAACTTTATTGATAAAATCTGAATGGGAAAGAAAATGATATTGTAAAGTATCAGATTGAAGAAAAAGGAAATAACGGTGGAAGAAGAGAAAACTAAGTTGAGAAAAAAGAGGGAGAAAAGGAAAAATAAATGAATAGAATGAGAAGAGAGAGAGAGAGAGAGAGAGAGAGAGAGAGAGAGAGAGAGAGAGAGAGAGAGAGAGAGAGAGAGAGAGAGAGAGAAATTACAAATGAAGAAGATTGTAAATAATAATACGTAGGCGGTAGAGGAACCGATTGGCAGAGAGGCAATATAGAAGGTGAAATAATGGACCGGTTACTCAACAATTATACCTGATTACGATACTAAAAATTATTTTTAAATGGAAATGTCACCATTGTCATTAAGAAGTAAGTTAGTTAATCTGCTACAGAGGTGTGTACTTTTGCAACCCTGAATTGTAGAAATTATAATATGTTACCATAACAAATTTAAACTTTAAGTAGTAAAATGTTTTATTAAAATAAATTGTAAATATTTTTAAATGTAATTACTAGGATACTGGTATATATAGTAAACAAATGTTTCAGATTTTATCCAGAAACAAATATTATATTTTATACTTAACGTTTCATTAAAACGTAATATTTGATGTCTAGTGGGAAATGGTGATCATATACAACAAATTTTAACTTCGCCCAAGTATTGTACCTTACAATAAATAATTTAATTATTTAAATTCAATATTATTACAATAATTTTCAAATTGAGTAACTAGGTTATTACGACCTAGGTTGTACTACCTAGTGAATAATTTTGTGACTGTCAGTATATTTTATTCACAGAAACTAAAAAATATCCACTTCGTTTAAAAATTCAGTACAATAGTCTTACGCGAGCCCAATCAGGACGCCATCTATGAACGATTCAGCGTGTTGTTCAGAACATTGTTAACAGCTTTCAACCCGACTAGATAACGGTCGCGATGGTTTCAATCTCTTTGCAGCCACCGATCTCCAGTCCAAATAGTTCAGACTGCTGTGACCATTTCTGATCGCCAAATCTGTTTTCTGTTTTCACGAACCGCAAATTTTTCCGTCGCGTCGCTGTACATAAATGTAAATGTGGGAGAGAGAAAAAGTAATCAACAATTATTTTATTGATATAGGTTAATAAACGTTTCGGCTTTTCTGTTATGGGAGGGGAACTGTCACATGGTTTAGAAGCTCAAGTACTCACTACACCAATATATCGGAGTCCTTGTCTAATCGTGTAAACCTATGCTTACGTTTACTGCTACCGATTACTCGTGTTCCCTGAAAATCTACTTTAAAATATTTGCTACTAATTTTAATAGTTAGTGGATTGTATAAATACATTTAATTCTTCGTAAAAAGAACTAACTGTTCGTATATGCTATTGGTGGATACCACATTAAATGTATGAGAAAATGTTAAGTTGTATATAATGACTGATTTGAAAATTTATAATTTTGTTTAGATTTTAGTAATAAGGTCATTTTTTAATAATCTAAATGTTGCACTGTTCCATACATAAAAAAATTTACGCCCATTATGGCTGGCATTCACTACAAATGCTGTTTCTGAACATGTCATTGAAGCACACCAATTATGTTTATCATAGAATAAAATTCACACAAAAATGTAATAATAACTACAATACTTTATATTCATGATATCGTATTAACAATAACACGAATAAAATGAGAACAAGTAAAAGAAGAAACGAAGAGAACAAGAAGAACGACGAATTATTATATTTACAAATGAATAGCCCATTTATACTTTAGAGAAGTAAATTATAACAATCGTTTACAGCACTCCTAACAGCAGTAAAAGATCTGAAGATGATTTAACTTCCTAACTGAAATTTACAAAAAGAAACTATAAAAAAATGTTGGTTGTTAAAACGAACCCTTATATTTACAAAGAGAATCTTATCTTCTCAGATATTAAATTCAATCACTCAGATCAGTCTGAGTTACTCTAAAAGCTATTAGTCTCTGAATTACATTAAGTCACGTTTAATGTGTACACACGCAACGCAATGGCAGCATTGTATACAATATCTGATGTTTTTAGCAAATATAAAAAATACGACGTTCTTGTCGTTCGCAAATGTAGAGGTTTCAGTCTTCAGAACACATCTCCTCACTTCACAAGTTCGTAGCTTTCATTATTGTCTCAAGCCTGAACAGTACGCATTAGTTTAATGATCATCATTACATTTCATTCTATGAATGCAGAGGTGCTCTAAATAAACAAAAACGTGTGAGGACAAATATTGAAATTATGTATGCTTAAGGTTTCGCTAACAGAACTGTTGTATTGCTTCCCTGTATACTTCGTTGTTCACTTTCACTAGTTTATTCCCACATTTGGAATTAAGTAAGCAAAGAGTATCTTCAGCTGTCATAAATCGCCATGCGTTGCTTCAAAATATTCATATTTTTGCGTTAACTTTCTTACTTTATTTTTTGCGTAAACATATTTTGGCATTAAATTGCTTATATAAATAAACACAGCAAATAATCTTTTACAAATTTTTAAAAAATGTACCAGTAAAACTTGTTAGAATCTAAAGAGTTTCATAGACTCCATAGATATTTTATGTCTTTTTATAAGAAATATTGTGCTTATGTGAGTTAATCATGTCTGGTATCAATTTGTTATAATAATAATAATAATATAATAGTAATAGTAATAATATTATTATTATTACTCTGATTTACTTCTACGGGTATTTATGGATTCATTGTATGAACACAACAATTGAAGATTTATAGAACTATACTATTCCCCGACCCCAAGACGTCTCTATTAAAGATATCTTCCTCTTCGAAATTTCGAGTCTCCACAGAATCCCCGATTCCTTCACTCCATTACCACCTTGGTTGTCACATTTTTCTTTGTCCCGAAAGTTTCCATTGAAATATGTTTTTTCACCATCGTATGTTCTTGCCTTCTTACTACACGTCCAAATCAGTTAAACACTCGCTTTGGCATTCGTTCTACCACGGTCTCGCTTGCGCCTGTAATGGTTCATACTTCTCCCTAGGTCTTCCGTTCTAGTCTACAGATCCTCGTACAGTTTACATTTCAACAACTCTCAATCCGTATTTATGTCCATGCCACAGAACCAGAGGTAAGCATCGATTCCACCATCGTCTACCCAATTTTTTCTTGTTCTGCCTAGATTAGCTACTATCTCACCATAATAAATTAAGGCATAAGGTGCTAATCCCACCATAAATAAGTTAAGGACCTAGGTTAAGCTGCCGTTTGGTTTGAGTGCAGTGAATGAGGGCGCCCGACGCATAGGGGTGGAAAAATTATGATTATATACCAGACGCACGCGGTGGATTGCATCAGGAAACAGATGTGTTTGTACGTTTCAAAGTAATACAACATATTTGTAGTACTTCTGGGGAGGATTGCAATTAACCTACAATTAGGCCTAGATCTGTAAGTTTTGAATTGTCGTATTTAAAAAAAAACTTGCTATTTCACAAATGGATTAACCTTAATGAATTCATTTATCCACAAATTCTGTTATTTACGTGATTATTATTAACTTTTATTAACCTTTTACTTATTTCTAACTTATTTTTTATGTTAACGGTACTTTTATTAATTAGTTGAGTTTAGTTTACATTTATATTATCAATAATATCCTGGTATCAAAGATATTAGCATTTATTATGCCCATTACTCTTCAATATTAAAACTGTGACAATAGTCGAGTGTTACAACCATTCATTCTAGAACACAGAAGTCGCATGTGTCCGACACACAACGAAACTACTTCTGATGAATTCCACATGACGTGTCGTTGTGCAACGGCTCCGTGCAGCAATCAGATAGTAAATTCTTTGACAAATTTCAGTCTCCACCAAACCACTGTTATCAAGGAGTGTTCTTGATATACTTGAATCTGTTGAATTCTTTTATCTCGATATTATAGAAAATTTGTCTGTTTTACTTCCATTAAGGAAAGATTTCATTTAGATCCAAATGATATTAATTCTCTATCGATAACTCTTTCATTATAAATTAACAATCCCTGTTCGTTAAAATAGACATTGGTTTATAGATAAGAATGACTTATGTGGGTCACCAACAAAACTTTAGAGCTTTTATTGGATCACAAAATTTAAAGTTTGGAAGCCGTTTCGTGAGTTCACATCTTGCTTCTATGAACGCATTGTCACTGTGTAGTTTGTGCGTGCTTGAGTCTACGTACTACAATTGCATTTTCACTTAAACCTTGACGAATACACGCGTAGTATGCATTCTTGCACCCACAATATTTAAATGAACTATCTCATTATCGTCATCATCATCTTCACGACACGGCATAGGCAAGATGCCGGCTGTTCCGCCTTCAGTGATCCTCCAGCCATCCTTTCTGGGTCTACCCACACACCTGTGTCCTACAGGTTTGTATTTCTAGACGTGTTTGGCCAGCCTGGCCATTTTGCTGCTGCCTTGCAATTGGATGTCGAGCCATCAAAGGCTAGGGGAAGACAACTCTGAATAAAAATTACCAGAAGTCATAGCCCGTAAGAGGGCAGCCGCTCTACATGACTTACCCGCCTATAGGCTGCTATCCTATAATAGGGAAATTAATTTACTCAGAACTTTCAAAGAACACAGCCGGACGGGGATAATAGTAAATGAACCATCTATTCACGTAAAATTTAACTATTAATTCTATAATGTTTTTATACAACTGTCTGTAGACATAAGTGGGAAGGCGTGCGTGACTGGCGAGCGTGTCGTAGAAGTAAGTGAGAATGAAAACGTCAGAGAAATAGATGTAAACAAAAGGCGGAAAGTCCTTGGATAACTTTGTTTGTCGTATTCTGGGATCCATGAATCACGTCAGACCGTGTGTATTAATAAATAACTACCTGTATGTAATCGGCTTCGCTTTAACTCCTTTTGCTGTTTGTTCCCGGCGTGACCTCAGAGTCCTCAGCGACATTCTTACATTTGTCTGATTTAATGTAATGTTTGCGCTCCTCACAACACATCGATAGAGTAATGTGTATTGGGTAGGAGATACGGGAATATGTAAGAGATCAAAATTGTATCAGAACTTCTAGGAAATGAATAAACTCTGATTTATCAAATTTACATATGATTTTTTCTTGTATAAGACAATATAGTTTCCTTACTATACTAAATAACAATTAAAAATTGATACTGTTTTGAAACAAACTATTACTTAAAGTCACTTAGATATTACTCATTAGTCTAATTAGGAAATAATACATTTACCACCACTGACAACAGCGTGTTAGGATAAAGTGTTATTTTGCAAAAGGTGGAACTCGATAATATTGAAATACAACATACGCAAACTAATACCAGGACATTGCTGAAGTGTATAACGGAAAATTTGATCAATTGATAATTTTACTAAATAAACTATGCTGGAAGCAGAAAGAAGGGTGTGTTTTAGAAAGCGGGGAGGCATTGAGACGCCAGAACCGTAGGCGGCAATAGTTGAAAAAAATTACTTGTAAAAGGTCTGTAGAGTAAAGCAGTAAGTTAATAACCCCGGCGCTGGGGCTGACGAAAATAATGAATGTACTTTTATGTTAAGGCACGATTTGGGACACTACTGTCATAAAATGTATTATGTGCTCAGATAGTAAGGGTGTTTGCCAAACGTTGTAAACTTAAGTGCATATAACAATAGCTGCCGTTAAACAAGAGAGAGCGTTGTGCGACAAAGATAACCATAGACGCTAGTTTTTTTTAGCACGTGGCACACGGAAAAACGTTGGGCGAATCAGAAAAAGCGTCATGTACTGCGCGGGAGGTTTTAGTTAAGCAGATTGGGCGAATTTGTATTTAGCGGTAGTTTGAACCTATAGGAACGTTTTGCTGTAGATCGTAAGTAAGAGTATTAATACTAGAGTTATAAATAAAGTTTCAATAAATCGTAATAAGTCAAAGAGTGGATGATCGGAGTTATAATAAACAATAAGAAATAATAATACATACGAAGTTCTATTAATTCAATACGTAGCGGTAAATCGCGGAAGAAGGCGAAGGAGTTAGAAAGAAAATTACGACGGTATGAATTAGTCGGGTCAAACGCGACGTGAACTGAGTTAAATGCACTCAGTCATCTTTGTGTCCAGAGTGTAATTAATTATACAACATAGTTATAGGTATAATCCATATGTCAGTGTAGTGCACCTGTGATAACGTGAATTGTGCAGTTTTAACCAGGATTAACACACGACGACGGCTGCTGACGACTCACCGATCTACAACATCTTCAGGACCACGCACTTTGGAAGGAATCTTACGCAAGTAACGAATAATGAACATTTAATTCTATGTTGTTGATAAATATATATGTGGTATTCAATATAGTGACTCAATCTGTCATAAAGGACTCATTGCTAATTAATAATATTCAATTTGTAAGATAAACAATTCAAGTCAGATATAGAAATTTTTGTAATATATAAATGCAAATTGTTTATTAAAAGTTGATTAACATACTTTAATTTGTGTTTATTATTACTGGCGCCCTGAGGTAAATATTAAGAGTCGGTACACTGGAATAAGTACCATAAACTATTATATAAATTATTAATATCATATTTGATCAAGGTAGTTTGTGACCTTATTTTTCACATGCTCGTAGGCCAACATAATTTTCAAATAAATAATTTAACTCTTTTACAAAGGCCTATCTAGAAGTGTATTACATTCTGTCGCCCGGAACGCGGGACACGATTGAGTCACTATTAAATAAATTATAAATTAAGAACAAGTAGAAGTTAAGAAATAGTATAAAACATAGTTTATGATTACGCGAAGTAGGAGTAGGAGAAACAAAGACATACAAAACAACACTCACAACCTATACAGCAACATGAGCACAAACACAAGTACCCAAAGCAACGCTATGGAATTCGAAAGAAATAATCAATTAGGCGATCCAGACACGCTCACAGACATTTCAGAGAAGGATCAAACGTCAGGGACGCGGGGACTAAACGGACAGAACGATGAAAACGCAGAGACACAACAATGTACACCAACATTAGTAACAGAAATTCAAGGACGACCGAGAAGTCAGACACCACTAGAGACAGACAAAAACACTGATATCTACACGATACTACAACAAGTACTAGAACAACAGCTGTCACAAAACATACGACGACAAGAACAACAATTACTAAAACAATCAGAACAAATACAAGAGGAATCGAGAAAAACAAAAGAACAGCTCTCACAACAGATACAAAAACAATCAGAAAAAACAGAAAAACGACTGGCACTTCAAATACAAGAAGAATCGAGAAATACAAAAGAACAGCTCTCACAACAAATTGCTGAACATGCGAAAAAACAGACGAACGGTTAGAACAACATGAGGTAAGATTAGAACAAGCATTACAACAAATGAAAAAACAAATCCATAAACAACACATAGAAATAAGAAACGACGTCGCCATACAATTGGAACAAGAGAGAACAAACAACAAAAAACTGTTCCAAGACTGCCAAGTAGAGACGAATTACAAAATCCAAGACAATACCGACAAGATTACTGAACTTAGTATAAATACTAAACAGCAATTCGTAGAGTTGGACGAACGGTATAGTAATAACATTCAAGTTATAAACAAAAGATGCGAAAATAACACGGCTGCAATTCAAGAATTACGAGCCGAAAAGATGGAAGAAGTGAAGAAAGTGTCGGAAGAAACTGGCCTACAAATACGACAAATACAACGAGAAGTTAGGAATAAATTAGCCTCAATTAATAACCAATCATGCAACCATAACATCACTCACGAACAAGTAAAAAATATCAAGTACAATGGGACTGGAGACTTCCCGATGGAGTTTATGAAGGAGGTGGAAGATATCTACATGGAGCATTACCAAGATAACGGCAACGTCGCATGGATCGGAAGGCACCTAGAAGGAGAGGCCGCAGTGTGGTGGAGGTTGATCAAGAACAGCGTAACCAAATTCGCAGAGTTTAAAGAAGCCTTCACGAATAAATACTGGAGTGATATGGTTCAAGAAAGGGTAAGAAACGAGCTCGAGTTTGGACGGTATCAGATGGAGAGTGGTATGAACATGATACAGTACCTAGAACGAAAATTATTAGAGAACAGACAACTAATTCCACCGATACCTGATCAATACCTAATCAGAAAAATTGCTAAACATTATTCTCAAGGGGTACAGATCGCCATTATTACTCGTGGGGTGACGACTATTAATGAGTTCGAACAGGTACTATCAGAATTCATGGATTTGAGGAGTGAAACAAGGAAAATGACTCGGACACATTACGACAATCGACGTGAACATAAGCCATGGGTGAGAGATGAAGAGGAGAGTGGAAAAACGATAGAACAAGCACGGGCACACGAAAGTGAAAACCGAACAGCAAATCAACATTACAATAGACGACCAAACAAGTTTAGAAATGAACCAGAACCGGTCCCTTCGACTAGCGGTACCCAACATAACAAAAGCACCACTGCAATGCCAAAAAACTAGGTCAGTTTTGTACAGATGAATTAGATGTAAGTACTATTAAGAAGTATATTAATAACACTTTTGTAGATATAAGAGAAGATTTATTATGTAATGATGACATAGATGTAAATTATAGTGTAAACAAGTGCCGGGAGACCAGTATATCATTGAATGGGGTGCCCACTTGTGCATTACTTGATACGGGAAGCCAAGTAAACGCTATATCTGAACAATGGTAACAATGGTTTAAAAATAAGAAGAAGGATTTGGGTAGCGTAGCAACCTTGAGACTGTCCAATACTGTCATCAAAGGAGCAACGGGAATTAAATCAAAAAGGGTGACGCAGCAAGTGTGGTTAACAGCTAGGATCGGAGCTGTGGAAGTTGACAGCGCATTTGTCGTGATACCAGAGTTAGTAAGGGATTGTATCGTAGGTGTGGGTTTACTAGGAGAACATGGGTGCGTTATCAACTTACGCAACAAACAATTAATAATTCCAGAAAAGGGGGACCAAAAGGAAGCCACGGTAGAGATATTCCACGTAGAAGTCGCGTCTGGGAACTAAGATATCGAAGAAACAATCAAACAAAAGTGCGATCAATCGGCGGAATCACCGAGGCCGAAAAGAGTGAACTACAAAAAATCTTAATGGAAAACAGAACAATATTCCGAAATACTCCCGGTAGGATTCAAGAGTACCAGCACAAATTTGAAGTTACAGATCGGACACCATATTGCCAGAAACGGTGGCCGATTCCGCTAAACTATCAGGATGCAGTTAAGGCCGAGATACAAAAGATGGAAGCACATGGTGTGATTGTAAGGGCGCAAACTCCATATATCAACCCAATGGTCACCGTGATCAAAAAGGACCAGACGGTCAGATTATGTTTGGATGCGCGTAAGCTGAATTCCGTTACCGTTCCTGACTACGAGGGAGCCATTCCGATAAACGAAATACTCACAAAATGTGGGAATAACAAAGTGATGTCCACGATAGACCTACGTAGGCAAATCCCACTACATCAGGAGTGTAGGGACTTCACAGGATTCTTATATAAAGGAAAGTGCTATCGATACACGGTAACGACATTTGGACTTAAGACGAGTTTAGCTAGCTTGACGCGAGGACTAGACCGCGTGCTACCAAAGGAAATAAAGGAGTTTACCATTTTGTACGTCGATGACTGTTTATGCATATCAAACAGTATCGCAGAACACTTACGGCACCTGAATTTATTATTACAAAATCTAAAAAGAGCCAATTTAACTGTTAACTTTAATAAATCGCAGTTGTTCCGAAAGGAAATTGATTATCTAGGTTACCGATTAACGACCACAGGTATTACCACCGCACCAGACAAACTCAGGGCTATACAGGAATTTCAGACACCAAAAAATCAGAAACAACTCAAAGGATTCCTTGGTTTGACCAATTTTTACAACAGATTTACCAGCAGATACGCCGAGGCTACCCAACCGCTATTGAATCTCCTTAAGAAGAACAGTGCTTTCAAGTGGACAAGCGAGATGGATCGACACTTTGAGGCAGTCAAAAAGCTATTTATCGAGGCAGTAATTCTCAAGCATCCTGACCCCAACAAGCGATTTTATTCACAAACCGATGCGAGCCGGTATGCGTTGGGCGGGCAGTTATGTCAGTTAGATGATAACAAGGATATCGGAGTGGTTGCGTTCACTAGTCGAGTGGTGAGAGGGGCGGAACGGAACTATTTTACTACGGAGCTGGAACTGCTGAGTATCGTCCATTGTTTACAAAAGTTCAGAACGTACGTGCTAGGAAAGCCCTTGACCATCATCATCGATACCAAGGCGTTAAGTTTCATTAAGAAATGTCATCTGAATAACTCCCGTATAACAAGGTGGACCCTCGCCATCCAAGAGTATGACTTTGATATTATGCATTATAGAGGTCGAGATAACATTGTAGCCGACATCTTAAGCAGACATCCGGAGGACATAAATGAAGTGCAGACCGTAGACCAAATTGATGAATTTGAAATTAATCTTGTTAGTGTACGTATCGGTAAAGGAATTAAGAAGCAATTGAAAAATATACATAGTTATCAATTAGCCGATACCAAACTGAAAAGTATTATTGAGTCCATTCAATCAAATGAACAACATAAACTTGCCAAAAAATACACTTGGCATAACGGAAAGTTATATCGTAAGGATAAAGGTGTATGGAAATTAATGTTGCCAGAGGAGTTGTGCCACAGTGTGATAACGGAACTACATGAGGCATACAGTCACGTGGGGAACCGGAGAACATATAAATTGTTTAAGGAGAATTTCACCGGAGATTCAATCAATAAAATCACCAAATTAATTACAAGAACCTGTATTACGTGTCAGAAGAATAAGGACCATTTTAAAAGGATGTTAGGAGAGACGCGACCGGTCATACCAAAGAAGAAAGGAGAACTGATCAGCGTCGATTATTATGGACCGCTGCCGGTTTCTACAGGGAAGGTGAGATATATTTTAACTATAATTGACAATTTCACTAAATATGTCAAACTATATAAACTAAGACAAGCCACAACAAATGCCACCATTAAAAGAATTCAATTGTCTTGTGAAGAGATTGGAAAACCAATAGCCATTCTATCAGATAACGGTACACAATTCACAAACAATAGATGGACGACCGCGTTGACAAACATGGGTATCAAGACAAAATACACCGCAATTAGAAATCCCAACACAAATCTGGCCGAAAGAATAAACAGACAATTAGGAAATATGTTCAGAGCAATGACCTCAGATAAGCACACCAAATGGGCGCAATATCTTACACTCATAGAGGCGTGCATTAATAAACAAACCTACCATGAGACAATTGAGACTACACCTTTTGAAGCGCAGTGGGGAAAGAAACCAGAGCGTGATTGGATAAAATATATTGACAGAGACATGATACCTCCAGACAAACCCATCAACTACCATAACATATGTTTACGAATTAAGGAGAAGGGAAAGAAGAGAACAGACAAACTCAACAATACTCACCACATTACGAAGTTTCATCTAGGAGACCAGGTTTTGTTAAGGGCATATCCGATGTCTGATTTAAACAAAAAGATAATCGGAAAACTTTGTAACACATTCGAGGGCCCATATAAAATAGTTAAAGAAATGGGAACAGCAACCTACCAATTGGAAGATCCACAAAGCTACATATCCGTGGGAACTTCAATGTCCGACAGCTAAAGCCGTACTATGAGAAAGGAACCTAAAATGTACATACACACACACACACACACACACACACACACACACACACCACATGAAAAGTGAAAAACAAGATGTAATAGCACACATCCGAATATTAATGTATTAGTCGTAAGTAGCAAATTAAATGTAAGGGAAGTCAATGTAATAACGTATAATGAAAGTTAGTAGGTAAGAAACTACGAACGCTTAGAAAATAAGTAAATAAGAAATGTCACAAAATGTTTAAAAAAGGAAATTGTTATGTTTAACAGATGGTATTGAAAAGGAAAGTAGACTACCCACATTTAAAGAGTAGTTTGACATGTCAGGCAGAGAGGGACGGGTAGTTTGTTTGTAAACAAACTATAAAACCAGACCAACCCTAAATGTCTAGCAGTCAGTAATAACGGAGTAGTGTTGTAATAAAATACTCACCCAATTAGACTAAGAAATTTAAAGCAATTAATTAAATTGAATACATTGTTAATTTTAATTATAATGAATGAATGTATTAATTATGTCAAGTTACTAAAATATATGAACAAAATACTTATAATTATAATAATTTTAGGGACGCATCAATAGAACAAGTTTACAATTTTGATAAAATTGAACGCTATTTCTATGGGGGGACTTATATAACGGAAAATTTGATCAATTGATAATTTTACCAAATAAACTATGCTGAAAGCAGAAAGAAGGGTGTGTTTTAGAAAGCGGGGAGGCATTGAGACGCCAGAACCGTAGGCGGCAATAGTTGAAAAAAATTACTTGTAAAAGGTCTGTAGAGTAAAGCAGTAAGTTAATAACGCCGGCGCTGGGGCTGACGAAAATAATGAATGTACTTTTATGTTAAGGCACGATTTGGGACACTACTGTCATAAAATGTATTATGTGCTCAGATAGTAAGGGTGTTTGCCAAACGTTGTAAACTTAAGTGCATATAACAATAGCTGCCGTTAGATAAGAGAGAGCGTTGTGCGACAAAGATAACCATAGACGATAGTCTTTTTAGCACGTGGCACACGGAAAAACGTTGGGCGAATCAGAAAAAGCGTCATGTACTGCGCGGGAGGTTTCAGTTAAGCAGATTGGGCGAATTTGTATTTAGCGGTAGTTCAATACGTAGCGGTAAATCGCGGAAGAAGGCGAAGGAGTTAGAAAGAAAATTACGACGGTATGAATTAGTCGGGTCAAACGCGACGTGAACTGAGTTAAATGCACTTAAGGTCTATTCAGTCATCTTTGTGTCCAGAGTGTAATTAATTATACAACATAGTTATAGGTATAATCCATATGTCAGTGTAGTGCACCTGTGATAACGTGAATTGTGCAGTTTTAACCAGGATTAACACACGACGACGGCTGCTGACGACTCACCGATCTACAACATCTTCAGGACCACGCACTTTGGAAGGAATCTTACGCAAGTAACGAATAATGAACATTTAATTCTATGTTGTTGATAAATATATATGTGGTATTCAATATAGTGACTCAATCTGTCATAAAGGACTCATTGCTAATTAATAATATTCAATTTGTAAGATAAACAATTCAAGTCAGATATAGAAATTTTTGTAATGTATAAATGTAAATTGTTCATTAAAAGTTGATTAACATACTTTAATTTGTGTTTATTATTACTGGCGCCCAGAGGTAAATATCAAGAGTCGGTACACTGGAATAAGTACCATAAACTATTATATAAATTATTAATATCATATTTGATCAAGGTAGTTTGTGATCTTATTTTTTACATGCTCGTAGGCCAACATAATTTTCAAATAAATAATTTAACTCTTTTACAAAGGCCTATCTAGAAGTGTATTACATTCTGTCGCCCGGAACGCGGGACACGATTGAGTCACTATTAAATAAATTATAAATTAAGAACAAGTAGAAGTTAAGAAATAGTATAAAACATAGTTTATGATTACGCGAAGTAGGAGTAGGAGAAACAAAGACATACAAAACAACACTCACAACCTATACAGCAACATGAGCACAAACACAAGTACCCAAAGCAACGCTATGGAATTCGAAAGAAATAATCAATTAGGCGATCCAGACACGCTCACAGACATTTCAGAGAAGGATCAAACGTCAGGGACGCGGGGACTAAACGGACAGAACGATGAAAACGCAGAGACACAACAATGTACACCAACATTAGTAACAGAAATTCAAGGACGACCGAGAAGTCAGACACCACTAGAGACAGACAAAAACACTGATATCTACACGATACTACAACAAGTACTAGAACAACAGCTGTCACAAAACACACGACGACAAGAACAACAATTACTAAAACAATCAGAACAAATACAAGAGGAATCGAGAAAAACAAAAGAACAGCTCTCACAACAGATACAAAAACAATCAGAAAAAACAGAAAAACGACTGGCACTTCAAATACAAGAAGAATCGAGAAATACAAAAGAACAGCTCTCACAACAAATTGCTGAACATGCGAAAAAACAGACGAACGGTTAGAACAACATGAGGTAAGATTAGAACAAGCATTACAACAAATGAAAAAACAAATCCATAAACAACACATAGAAATAAGAAACGACGTCGCCATACAATTGGAACAAGAGAGAACAAACAACAAAAAACTGTTCCAAGACTGCCAAGTAGAGACGAATTACAAAATCCAAGACAATACCGACAAGATTACTGAACTTAGTATAAATACTAAACAGCAATTCGTAGAGTTGGACGAACGGTATAGTAATAACATTCAAGTTATAAACAAAAGATGCGAAAATAACACGGCTGCAATTCAAGAATTACGAGCCGAAAAGATGGAAGAAGTGAAGAAAGTGTCGGAAGAAACTGGCCTACAAATACGACAAATACAACGAGAAGTTAGGAATAAATTAGCCTCAATTAATAACCAATCATGCAACCATAACATCACTCACGAACAAGTAAAAAATATCAAGTACAATGGGACTGGAGACTTCCCGATGGAGTTTATGAAGGAGGTGGAAGATATCTACATGGAGCATTACCAAGATAACGGCAACGTCGCATGGATCGGAAGGCACCTAGAAGGAGAGGCCGCAGTGTGGTGGAGGTTGATCAAGAACAGCGTAACCAAATTCGCAGAGTTTAAAGAAGCCTTCACGAATAAATACTGGAGTGATATGGTTCAAGAAAGGGTAAGAAACGAGCTCGAGTTTGGACGGTATCAGATGGAGAGTGGTATGAACATGATACAGTACCTAGAACGAAAATTATTAGAGAACAGACAACTAATTCCACCGATACCTGATCAATACCTAATCAGAAAAATTGCTAAACATTATTCTCAAGGGGTACAGATCGCCATTATTACTCGTGGGGTGACGACTATTAATGAGTTCGAACAGGTACTATCAGAATTCATGGATTTGAGGAGTGAAACAAGGAAAATGACTCGGACACATTACGACAATCGACGTGAACATAAGCCATGGGTGAGAGATGAAGAGGAGAGTGGAAAAACGATAGAACAAGCACGGGCACACGAAAGTGAAAACCGAACAGCAAATCAACATTACAATAGACGACCAAACAAGTTTAGAAATGAACCAGAACCGGTCCCTTCGACTAGCGGTACCCAACATAACAAAAGCACCACTGCAATGCCAAAAAACTAGGTCAGTTTTGTACAGATGAATTAGATGTAAGTACTATTAAGAAGTATATTAATAACACTTTTGTAGATATAAGAGAAGATTTATTATGTAATGATGACATAGATGTAAATTATAGTGTAAACAAGTGCCGGGAGACCAGTATATCATTGAATGGGGTGCCCACTTGTGCATTACTTGATACGGGAAGCCAAGTAAACGCTATATCTGAACAATGGTAACAATGGTTTAAAAATAAGAAGAAGGATTTGGGTAGCGTAGCAACCTTGAGACTGTCCAATACTGTCATCAAAGGAGCAACGGGAATTAAATCAAAAAGGGTGACGCAGCAAGTGTGGTTAACAGCTAGGATCGGAGCTGTGGAAGTTGACAGCGCATTTGTCGTGATACCAGAGTTAGTAAGGGATTGTATCGTAGGTGTGGGTTTACTAGGAGAACATGGGTGCGTTATCAACTTACGCAACAAACAATTAATAATTCCAGAAAAGGGGGACCAAAAGGAAGCCACGGTAGAGATATTCCACGTAGAAGTCGCGTCTGGGAACTAAGATATCGAAGAAACAATCAAACAAAAGTGCGATCAATCGGCGGAATCACCGAGGCCGAAAAGAGTGAACTACAAAAAATCTTAATGGAAAACAGAACAATATTCCGAAATACTCCCGGTAGGATTCAAGAGTACCAGCACAAATTTGAAGTTACAGATCGGACACCATATTGCCAGAAACGGTGGCCGATTCCGCTAAACTATCAGGATGCAGTTAAGGTCGAGATACAAAAGATGGAAGCACATGGTGTGATTGTAAGGGCGCAAACTCCATATATCAACCCAATGGTCACCGTGATCAAAAAGGACCAGACGGTCAGATTATGTTTGGATGCGCGTAAGCTGAATTCCGTTACCGTTCCTGACTACGAGGGAGCCATTCCGATAAACGAAATACTCACAAAATGTGGGAATATCAAAGTGATGTCCACGATAGACCTACGTAGGCAAATCCCACTACATCAGGAGTGTAGGGACTTCACAGGATTCTTATATAAAGGAAAGTGCTATCGATACACGGTAACGACATTTGGACTTAAGACGAGTTTAGCTAGCTTGACGCGAGGACTAGACCGCGTGCTACCAAAGGAAATAAAGGAGTTTACCATTTTGTACGTCGATGACTGTTTATGCATATCAAACAGTATCGCAGAACACTTACGGCACCTGAATTTATTATTACAAAATCTAAAAAGAGCCAATTTAACTGTTAACTTTAATAAATCGCAGTTGTTCCGAAAGGAAATTGATTATCTAGGTTACCGATTAACGACCACAGGTATTACCACCGCACCAGACAAACTCAGGGCTATACAGGAATTTCAGACACCAAAAAATCAGAAACAACTCAAAGGATTCCTTGGTTTGACCAATTTTTACAACAGATTTACCAGCAGATACGCCGAGGCTACCCAACCGCTATTGAATCTCCTTAAGAAGAACAGTGCTTTCAAGTGGACAAGCGAGATGGATCGACACTTTGAGGCAGTCAAAAAGCTATTTATCGAGGCAGTAATTCTCAAGCATCCTGACCCCAACAAGCGATTTTATTCACAAACCGATGCGAGCCGGTATGCGTTGGGCGGGAAGTTATGTCAGTTAGATGATAACAAGGATATCGGAGTGGTTGCGTTCACTAGTCGAGTGGTGAGAGGGGCGGAACGGAACTATTTTACTACGGAGCTGGAACTGCTGAGTATCGTCCATTGTTTACAAAAGTTCAGAACGTACGTGCTAGGAAAGCCCTTGACCATCATCATCGATACCAAGGCGTTAAGTTTCATTAAGAAATGTCATCTGAATAACTCCCGTATAACAAGGTGGACCCTCGCCATCCAAGAGTATGACTTTGATATTATGCATTATAGAGGTCGAGATAACATTGTAGCCGACATCTTAAGCAGACATCCGGAGGACATAAATGAAGTGCAGACCGTAGACCAAATTGATGAATTTGAAATTAATCTTGTTAGTGTACGTATCGGTAAAGGAATTAAGAAGCAATTGAAAAATATACATAGTTATCAATTAGCCGATACCAAACTGAAAAGTATTATTGAGTCCATTCAATCAAATGAACAACATAAACTTGCCAAAAAATACACTTGGCATAACGGAAAGTTATATCGTAAGGATAAAGGTGTATGGAAATTAATGTTGCCAGAGGAGTTGTGCCACAGTGTGATAACGGAACTACATGAGGCATACAGTCACGTGGGGAACCGGAGAACATATAAATTGTTTAAGGAGAATTTCACCGGAGATTCAATCAATAAAATCACCAAATTAATTACAAGAACCTGTATTACGTGTCAGAAGAATAAGGACCATTTTAAAAGGATGTTAGGAGAGACGCGACCGGTCATACCAAAGAAGAAAGGAGAACTGATCAGCGTCGATTATTATGGACCGCTGCCGGTTTCTACAGGGAAGGTGAGATATATTTTAACTATAATTGACAATTTCACTAAATATGTCAAACTATATAAACTAAGACAAGCCACAACAAATGCCACCATTAAAAGAATTCAATTGTCTTGTGAAGAGATTGGAAAACCAATAGCCATTCTATCAGATAACGGTACACAATTCACAAACAATAGATGGACGACCGCGTTGACAAACATGGGTATCAAGACAAAATACACCGCAATTAGAAATCCCAACACAAATCTGGCCGAAAGAATAAACAGACAATTAGGAAATATGTTCAGAGCAATGACCTCAGATAAGCACACCAAATGGGCGCAATATCTTACACTCATAGAGGCGTGCATTAATAAACAAACCTACCATGAGACAATTGAGACTACACCTTTTGAAGCGCAGTGGGGAAAGAAACCAGAGCGTGATTGGATAAAATATATTGACAGAGACATGATACCTCCAGACAAACCCATCAACTACCATAACATATGTTTACGAATTAAGGAGAAGGGAAAGAAGAGAACAGACAAACTCAACAATACTCACCACATTACGAAGTTTCATCTAGGAGACCAGGTTTTGTTAAGGGCATATCCGATGTCTGATTTAAACAAAAAGATAATCGGAAAACTTTGTAACACATTCGAGGGCCCATATAAAATAGTTAAAGAAATGGGAACAGCAACCTACCAATTGGAAGATCCACAAAGCTACATATCCGTGGGAACTTCAATGTCCGACAGCTAAAGCCGTACTATGAGAAAGGAACCTAAAATGTACATACACACACACACACACACACACACACACACACACACCACATGAAAAGTGAAAAACAAGATGTAATAGCACACATCCGAATATTAATGTATTAGTCGTAAGTAGCAAATTAAATGTAAGGGAAGTCAATGTAATAACGTATAATGAAAGTTAGTAGGTAAGAAACTACGAACGCTTAGAAAATAAGTAAATAAGAAATGTCACAAAATGTTTAAAAAAGGAAATTGTTATGTTTAACAGATGGTATTGAAAAGGAAAGTAGACTACCCACATTTAAAGAGTAGTTTGACATGTCAGGCAGAGAGGGACGGGTAGTTTGTTTGTAAACAAACTATAAAACCAGACCAACCCTAAATGTCTAGCAGTCAGTAATAACGGAGTAGTGTTGTAATAAAATACTCACCCAATTAGACTAAGAAATTTAAAGCAATTAATTAAATTGAATACATTGTTAATTTTAATTATAATGAATGAATGTATTAATTATGTCAAGTTACTAAAATATATGAACAAAATACTTATAATTATAATAATTTTAGGGACGCATCAATAGAACAAGTTTACAATTTTGATAAAATTGAACGCTATTTCTATGGGGGGACTTATATAACGGAAAATTTGATCAATTGATAATTTTACCAAATAAACTATGCTGAAAGCAGAAAGAAGGGTGTGTTTTAGAAAGCGGGGAGGCATTGAGACGCCAGAACCGTAGGCGGCAATAGTTGAAAAAAATTACTTGTAAAAGGTCTGTAGAGTAAAGCAGTAAGTTAATAACGCCGGCGCTGGGGCTGACGAAAATAATGAATGTACTTTTATGTTAAGGCACGATTTGGGACACTACTGTCATAAAATGTATTATGTGCTCAGATAGTAAGGGTGTTTGCCAAACGTTGTAAACTTAAGTGCATATAACAATAGCTGCCGTTAGATAAGAGAGAGCGTTGTGCGACAAAGATAACCATAGACGATAGTCTTTTTAGCACGTGGCACACGGAAAAACGTTGGGCGAATCAGAAAAAGCGTCATGTACTGCGCGGGAGGTTTCAGTTAAGCAGATTGGGCGAATTTGTATTTAGCGGTAGTTCAATACGTAGCGGTAAATCGCGGAAGAAGGCGAAGGAGTTAGAAAGAAAATTACGACGGTATGAATTAGTCGGGTCAAACGCGACGTGAACTGAGTTAAATGCACTTAAGGTCTATTCAGTCATCTTTGTGTCCAGAGTGTAATTAATTATACAACATAGTTATAGGTATAATCCATATGTCAGTGTAGTGCACCTGTGATAACGTGAATTGTGCAGTTTTAACCAGGATTAACACACGACGACGGCTGCTGACGACTCACCGATCTACAACATCTTCAGGACCACGCACTTTGGAAGGAATCTTACGCAAGTAACGAATAATGAACATTTAATTCTATGTTGTTGATAAATATATATGTGGTATTCAATATAGTGACTCAATCTGTCATAAAGGACTCATTGCTAATTAATAATATTCAATTTGTAAGATAAACAATTCAAGTCAGATATAGAAATTTTTGTAATGTATAAATGTAAATTGTTCATTAAAAGTTGATTAACATACTTTAATTTGTGTTTATTATTACTGGCGCCCAGAGGTAAATATCAAGAGTCGGTACACTGGAATAAGTACCATAAACTATTATATAAATTATTAATATCATATTTGATCAAGGTAGTTTGTGATCTTATTTTTTACATGCTCGTAGGCCAACATAATTTTCAAATAAATAATTTAACTCTTTTACAAAGGCCTATCTAGAAGTGTATTACAAGTGATTAATTAACATTACACTGTTGTAATTAACATTACATTAATATTTCCTGGTATTATCTAAGTTGACGTTCGATTATGGTGAATATTACAGTGATTTCACCTATAAGGGCTAATGATGAAACGTTACCAAATTTACTGTGCAATGTGCGATGTAAATTAATAGTTCTACCAATAGCGGGTTCAGCGTTAGTAAATATTATACCACGTGAGCAATGGGTTGCGTAAAGCAAAATCTGTGTACTAATTGTTTAATTTTTCATATTTTACATAGTAGGGGGGCAGGAGGACCCCTACTGAAATTCATTCTACACTTAACTTTTTCATAAAGCAATCCCGGTCGATCCATTTCGCTACTGAGCTGAATTGCCTTCGAAATGGAGCTTCTGTCTCTATTAGGAGTAAACTGTCTTCTCTTGACCCATTTCTTGATGAGTTCGGCATCATGCGTGTCGGCGGACGTCTACAGCAGTCGCAGCTACCCTATGATAATAAGCATCCTACTGTTTTGCATTCTTCGGCTCACATCACTCGCCTCATATTTGAGAGTGAGCATATTCGACTTCTCCACGCTGGTGCTCAACTTGTCCATCATTCCCTTCGTCAACGCTGGAGGATTATTAACGCCAAGATAGTGATTCGTTCCATCATTCGTAGATGCGTCAAATGTCTCAGATTTAATATTAAATATCAAGCTCAAAGGCTTGGTGTCTTGCCATCTCCTAGGGTTACTCCCTCCAGGCTGTTTTTATTTTGTGCAGTGGATTATGGTGGTCCTTTCATGATCCGTCATGGCGGAAAAAATGTTAAGAATTGTGATTGATTAATATAAATGTTGAACTAAAACTTTTGACGTGTAGAATCCTTGGTTAATCATTTGAATAATGTCGTGGAGTTAAATTGGCCAGGATGGTGAAAATAATTGTAGATAAGCGGACTGTAATTTGATACATTTATTGTACGTAAATGGTACAAATGAATTTAGATTTCAAGAAGGTTAGCTAAGCCTTCAGGCATCATGACGTCTGAGAAAAATCACATTACAAAAGAAAATTTACATTTTAGAAATGAAACGCAATTATGCAACACTTGAAGAGAACATGAAATAATTTAGGCCTACATAATATGAATAGTTAATCCGACAGGCGAAACGCAACAAGCGTAACTAACGTCTGTTGTATTTGACCGCTCAGAGCAATGTGTACGTCATGTCTGCAGTAGCAAGCAGAATTAGATTATAGCAACCAGAAACAGATTAGCCAACCTTCCATTAATATAATTCCCACATTACAAATACCAACCTCATTTTGGTGGGCTTTGGGAGAGCGGTATAAAGAGCTTGAAATATCATTTGCGCCGCGTTGTCGGCAAGTCTATACTCACATTTGAGGAGTTTACTACGGTTTTATCACAGGTAGAGGCCTGTCTAAATTCACGTCCATTATTTGTCGTTTCATCGGATGTAAACGATCCAGTGCCACTTACCCCTGGCCATTTTTTAATCTGTGCACCATTAACGGCAATACCTGATCCTGATTTGTCACACGTTCCTATCTCTCGTCTCGGCCGTTGGCAACTTCTCCAGAAGTTTGTCCAAGCTATCTGGAAATCATGGTCGCGCGACTACCTACACCAATTGCAACAGCGTCACAAATGGAAGTTCGCTAAAGAAAACGTCTCCATTGGTGACCTGGTCCTTCTAATCGAGGATAACTTGCCTCCATTAGCATGGAAATTTGGGGTAATTACAGCCACATTTCCCGGACCAGACAATTTAATTAGGGTAGTTGACGTTCGTACGCCTGCTGGCACCTTTCACAGACCAATTCACAAGTTATGTTTGTTGCCAGCGCGGGACGAAGCGTAGACACGATATTAATGTAACTACTTAGCACAACGTTATGTTTTATTTGGCCACGAGTTTTTCATTACTTAATTGTTTTATAGTTTGGCCGACTTCAATTATGGTGATATGTGCTGTCACAAACATTTTTTAACACGTTATATATTGATATTTCATTGTAGTGCATCTCATATATCAAATTCGCATGTATGTTGTAATGTACAAACATGCATTATATTATTATATTTATACTTATCATATTGTCATTGTAGTGTACTGTACTTATTCTTGTATTTACATGTATTGATAACTCTGTAAGACACGTATACTATGTCCTTTGTATAGTCATATTTGCTATTGGTAGTGGTTTATGTATTATGTCTATTGATGGTGTTAGTTCTTATGTTATGTATTTTGTTGTATAATATTCACGTGTATTTTGTAACTATACAAACCATGTATCATATTTATATGCATATTTGCTGCACATTTTTTTTTATTGATATTTGTGCATTGCTATTTCACTATTCTATTAATTTTCATGTGTTACTTGTAATTGCTCAACACATGCATTACATTTTTGTATGAACACATTTGCTGCATTGTCACTTGTACTATTATATTGTATTTTATGCCTTGTATTTATGTATTTTGTAATTATGCAACACATATTTTGTATCCATATATTTTGTATCTATGTAACACATATTATTATACCCGCATCTATTGTCTATGATTGTGCATCACGCATGTATATTTACACATATTTTTGTATTTGTATTTTACGATCATGTATCGCACATATATTATTATTCATGTATTTGTGATATGACACACATGTTATTGCATTTATATACTTGTAACTATTCAACAATGTATCATCTATTCTCGAATGTCAATGTATTTGTGCATTCTTGCAATTGTTTGGTATAGCATGCGCTATTTAATTATTATACTACAGCGTTATGCTTAATCTATGTTTCTATATGCATGTAACGTTTTGTAATAATCTTTGTCTATTCATTTTATATAATATGCAATATTATTATGTATAAATCAGCTGGCTTAAATTATTAATCATGACTTGCATAAATATTTGCAATTTAAATCTTGCCCATCAAAGGATGAGCCACAGATTATTCATTATCAAGCTTTCATCTTTTGTATTGTATGCATGTCTGCTGATTCATGCACGTATAATCATGTATGAATCAGTTAGCAAGCCAACTTTGGCCTGTCTAACTTTATCATTATCAACCAGGCCAAGGTTTTATCTCTGGCCAACTTAATGTTATAATCTTTGTTATCTAACATTCCAATGTCGATAATTAAGACATAAAATTACTAATGGTTAATCTCTATTAGTAAGAACATACATGTTTGTGTTTTCTTTATAATATAAATTGTTAACAATGTATTACAAAAAAAAAATCGCTCGATTTTTTTTGCGGCAGTTATGTACAATAATGTTGGTATTTGTAATGTGGGAATTATATTAATGGAAGGTTGGCTAATCTGTTTTATAATCTAATTCTGCTTGCTACTGCAGACATGACGTACACATTGCTCTGAGCGGTCAAATACAACAGACGTTAGTTACACTTGTTGCGTTTCGCCTGCCGGCTTAACTATTTTCATGTCGCGACATATTATGTAGGCCTTAGGTCTAAATTATTTCATGTTCTCTTCAAGTGTTGTATAATTGCGTTTCATTTCTAAAATGTAAATTTTCTTTGTATGTGATTTTTCTCAGACGTCATGATGCCTGAAGGCTTAGCTAACCTTCTTGAAATCTAAATTCATTTGTACCATTTACGTACAATAAATGTATCAAATTAAAGTCCGCTTAATTACAATTATTTTTACCATCCTGGCCAATTTAACTCCACGACATTAATAAAATGATTAACCAAGGATTCTACACTTCAAAATTTTTAGTTCAACATTTATATTAATCAATCACAATTCTTAATATTTTTTGTCCTCCGGGCCGGAAAAATAAAAAAAAAATCAAATCAAATCAAAAAATCACAAAAAATGTTAAGAATTGTAATTGTTTAATATAAACTAGTGGTCGCCCAGTGGTCGAAATTCGACCGTAATTCATTAAATTTTTAAGTTTGAACGTTATTGAGGTTCTTTTGTCAAAGAGTATACCTCTATAATCATTGCATATAATTTTTTTGAATTTTGTTCTATTACGTCAGCTGCGAGCGTGTACAAATACGTCATTAGCGTGTGTTGTTTGCCTTAATTACCTGCAATACCTATGAAATTTAAAATTTAATGTTAGTAACAGTTGAAGAAAAAAAAACACAATTACAGCTTGTATTCGTATTTATTTTTTGATATAATTCATTGTCAGTTTTAATTTTTTCATGTTATTATTGAATCAAATAAACGCTAATAAAAATGAGACTTGACATTCATAGAAGTATAAGATACATTGTTTTCAATTCCAGTGGATTACATTTCATTTTTGGTAAGGTAAAAAATTCGAAAACAGTTTGAAGAGTATCTGCTACAAAGCTTATATAATTTTTTAATTTTTTTTCTATGCATTAATTTTCGAGTTATTAATATGAAAAATATGAAAGATAGGAAAAATGAGGTTTAGCTTGGCTAAGCCATATTTAAAAAGCAATAACGCGTTTTTTGACATTTCCTTGGGTTTTTTTTATTGCCATACTGACCAGGTTTCGCCAAGGCTACACAGTTATTTTGCCTATATTTTTCGAATTATATAAAATTTAAATAAAAAATTAATACAAAATAAAAAATGAAATAAAAAATACGTGCCTCGTATTTTTTCATATATTTTTCATTAAATCAAAAAAACCGGGCGGTTAAAAAAATAAATGTTGTCCATTGAACTTAAAATAGTTTGAAAGTGAATTTAATGATTCAGAACTTCTGTGTAAACGATGTTTTTTGTAAAAACTCTTTCATCATTTGCTAAATGCCCTTAGCCATTACATTCGGAAATATAAAATCTCAAACCATCAAATGATCGAACTCTACTTGCTGCGACGTACAATTGACCATGTGTAAAAACTGGCTGCCTCAATAAATTTCCAGTTTTTTCGAATGTTTGTCCTTGAGACTTATTTATTGTCATCGCAAATGCAGATATAATTGGAAATTGAGTTCTTTGAAAGTTAAATGGTAAAACAGTACCGGAATATGTTAAATTTATACGTGGAATCAAAATTCTCTTATTGCGTGCGGTTCCAGTTTAAATTTTGCAATCAATAGCATTACGATGCATACACTTGATGCGCATTCTTGTTCCATTGACTAATGCTTCCTTTGTATTTAAGTTTCTGATCAGTAAAACGATGCAATTAACTTTCAATACTAACTTATGTGGTGGCAAACCACTAATAGTCGAAGAATTCAAAAACTCTACTGGATAGTTATTGATTTCATTGTCATCATCACAAATTATTTTATCGTAGCTATGATATGTTTTCTGTTCACCTGGTATTCGATTAAGTATATCAGTATTAATAAAAGTACAATCATCATTTTTAGGTGCTAAAATAACTGACTTCAATATGTTATCTGAGAGTATGTTTTCGGAAATATTTCCATACACCTCATTAATAATATTATTTTCATCTTCTATTAATTGCTGAGGTATTTCAATAATATTTTCACCAAACTGAGGGAATTGTGGGGCTTCATCATTACCAATTTTTTTCAAGAATTCGACAAATTCTATTTCACTTGGCAAGGCTCTCATATTTTGAGTAAACGTTACTTTATGAAAATAAACAAATTTATGCCAACTCGTGACACAATTTTCAATTAAAGTTGCACGTGATCCATGTGGGACAACTGGTAAGATTTGCCGAAAATCACCGCACAGAAGTTTCGTTTTCACTCCAAATGGTTTATGTTTATCATTTTCATTGCATAGATCCTGCAATAATCTATCTATGATTTTCAACACTTGCAGTGGGCACATAGAAATTTCATCAATAATTATCAATGATGATGAATTTATGTAACGTCCATAGCTACAATTTGCGGTAACATTCGCTACAGAATTTTCCAAAATGGGTATAGGCAATTTAAACACATTGTGTAAAGTTCTACCTCCAAGTAATAGAGTTGAAGCTATGCCACTGAACGCTGTTGCAATGCAACTCAGATTAAGCGAATTTAATTTGTGAACGATTGCTGTTTGTGTGAATGTTTTTCCACAACCTGCATGAGCGGTTAAACAAAAAACATTAGATCCAGTATCATGGTGCAAAACTTCACGAATCACACGATCAATTAGATTACGCTGTTCAATATTTGCAGTTTCATAATGCTCACAAAACAGAAACTCTTATTCTATTGGATCAATAGCATTTGCTTCGTCTGTTCTCTGCGAATACGTGGGAACTGGTAAACCAAGTTCTTGACATGACAAATTATGAACATTCAAAATATCTTCAATTTCTAATAGAGCTGTGTTAAAGGATACTTCTTTGTTGTAATCTCTCAAAAAATCTTCACTAAGATATACTTTAAATTCATTCCATAACGCCAATGCATTGGCTGGCACATTTAATGCACAGATGTAACCAAATAAATTTTGCATTTGTTTTGGTGAATGTAATTCTTTTGCTTCATTTAAACATTCGCGCCATTCATTATCATTTGAAGCAATGCCGCGAGCATGGCACGCTTCAACAAAAGAAGTGTGTATAATTCCATTGTATGTTCTAACATCCTCAAATGATTTTGGACCACAGACATGTAATAAAAGCAATCGTAAGTGGAAAAGTTCGATGTCTTTTGGTGATACTACATATATGCGTGTAATGATTTTATCACCTCCACGCCTTCTCTTCTTCCATTTTTTTCGGGAATCTTCCCACACATAATGCAAAGGAATTTCAATATACTTATATTCATGCGCTGATGGATCTGATCGATTCAATTCAAAAAATGCTAATAATTTTGTTTGTCTTGCATTTTCAATTGCTTGACGTTCTTGCCCTTCTCGAAAGTAAACATTCTGTCTACGCGGTAAATGAATGTCAAGTCTAACGATGACATGTGATTGAAAATGCATTGGTAATTCATAGATGCGCCATACAGCTTCAGTTGATCCGACATAACGGCCATTTAAAAAATTTTTAACTTCATCAATTTGTATTTCTTGACCTGGTTCATTTCTCTCTGAACCTAATTCAACAGATGCACTGTCATAGCCTTTATACACGTATTTATAAATGTATTTAACACTTTTAACTGTAGTGCATACTTCAACATTTATATGGCAATTAAATACGGATTGTATGGTACAACATAACGATTGTCGAGGCAACTACCGCGAACTTCAGCATTAATACCATTATCACGCCTTCTGTGTAATGGATATCCATTTAATGATTCACATATAAATTCATTAAATCGTTTTGGATAATCTTTCGTGCATTTTCCATCTCTCATACATACAGAATTTGGATTAAGTACACCACATGGACCATGCATCATGTGTTTTACAACATATTCATGTAATGTAGGATGTGTTTGAATGTTAGGAATCTCCGCAGATACAACTTTATCAATATCGGTAGCGTTAACAATTTTATCTTGCTCCTTTAAAGAGAGTAAAATGTGAGCATGAGGCAATCCTCTCTTTTGAAACTCAATTGTATAAATGAGTGATTCAACTTTACCGAAGATTTTTTTTAATGTAAGGCCCTCAATTAATGCTTTCAGTTTGGACTTGAATACACGCACAACAATATCAGGTCGAAAATTAGCTGACTCACCTACACCAATATTGCTAACTATTTCAGGCCAACTTGGATTGCAAGTCATTGTAATAAACAAAGAAGGCTTTCCGAAATGTTGTACAATTGACATTGCATCTAAATAATTCTGATACATATTTCTTGGAGATCCATTGAATGAAGATGGTAAAATTACTCTACGGCCAACATTATTGGCATTGGGGTCCAATTCTAAATAATCTGTTAAATTGTTGTAAACTTCAGACCTAAGACTTGTTTGATTTTGTCGAATGAAATGTAACCTTGTGCCCTCTATTCTCACATACATATCAACTATCCACTGCAGAAATAATTTTTGTGAATGGTGCAACATGCTAAAATCTTCTCTAATTGCAAGTCGATAGGCTGCATACTGAAGCATGGTTAATTTATTTCTGGGCGCTCTTGAATTAGATGTAGTTGGTACATTATGAGAAATATTGATATGCCACCCAGTATCACCATTTGGAAAAAGTAATGGATACGCTAAAGGGTCCAATTATGATTCCAAATCAGAGATATTTTTAATGGTACCATTAACTTTTGAAAACGAAACCATATTTCGTTCAAAGGGTGGCTCACCATCAACTGTACTAAATATTACTGCTACATCAGTTTGAACTGCATCATTATAACGGCGTAGATCTAAATCACGATTTACTTTAATGAGCATACAAATTTCTTTATTTTGATTTTCAACTCTCTGACAATGATCTTTCATTGCAATGAATGACCGAACGAAAGGATTAATGCGTTCCAATTCAAGAGAGATTTCGCGCATTATATTGTTATTGCATGTTTGATTATAGTGTTCACGTAATCTATAATTGACAGCAGTGTCAACATCATAAAAATATAATTGCGCATAACATGGTGAGCGACCATATCCAGCAGTCATTGGACCTGATCTGTGATAAAAAACATCATGTATTTTAAAATGATACACTCCACGCGTAACTGTATCCGAAATTTTAGCTTCTGAGTTAACCATAGCAAATGATGAATTGTATTTACGAATGTTTTCAAAATAATTTTTTGACTTTCTTTTTATTGAAGGTTCATTTGAAGTAAGTCCATCATACAATGATTTAAAGTATTAATTTTGACTTAAGGCCGGTAATATTGCTTTACCCTTATGACAACATGAAGTGAATGCAGTCCCTTAAACTAAAGTGACCTCAGATTCGAAATGTTTTGCATTGCAAAACCTGCATTGTAAATGCATTAATCCACAATCAAAAGTATTAAAATTTCTTGGAATGACATTCAGTGCGCATTTAAATGTATCCCTCAAAATAATTTCATCATTTTGTATACTATTTACACTATTTAAATTTACATTTTGGTCTATTATCATTTTGACTTTCACGCGAATATATATTCCTTCTTCTTTGTCTCTCACTCCGACCCGTCAATGTTCTATGTCGAGGCATAATGGAAGTAGGTGCGAATATCTGAATGTAAAAAAAAAACATGTAATGAAATTACTGAAACTAAGATTAGACAGGGTTTAATTTAAAAATAATAAAATGTACTCACTTTTTTGAAACCACCAATAATAATTAGGCGAGAGTAAGTCAATTCAAATTGTTGCTACAAAATTTTCCTTTTGCAACAGGTGTATATTAAGCAAGCTGTATTTCACTTTCAACTGCACATTAATATATAAAACACAGATATCTAATATACAAAATATAAAATAAACGCTTTTTTGCCTTGACATACACTCCACAGACTATTGAAAAAGGAACATTTGAAATCACACAAAATTCGCAGCTCATTCAGTCAATCTGTCAGTAATTATTTGTTGGCAACATTTTAAAATTCTTTGGCGACAATCTCTACTCTGTGCGACTGTTTGACCATAGACTATTATGTGTTTGACATTGGCAGTATGAACGTACACTAAAATGAAAAAATTATAATTTTATTGCCTGGCAACAAAATTATTTTATTTTTAACAATTACCATTGTTTGAAAAAGTTTAAATGAATTTTCAAGTGCAAATGAATGTTTTATTTTATTTAATTTAATGTATTTGTAACACATATTAAATATAAATTTTAGCTTTCTGCACTCCTTCTCCATATAAACTTTAACTATGCCAAATCTCACACTCCTCCGTGCGCGCAATATGCTTAAAAAGGGGTACAAAGTTCTCTCTTCACGTATTAATATATAGATGTTGAACTAAAACTTTTGACGTGCAGAATCCTTGGTTAATCATTTTAATAATGTTGTGGAGTTAAATTGGCCAGGATGGTGAAAATAATTGTAATTAAGCGGACTTTAATTTAATACATTTATTGTACGTAAATGGTACAAATGAATTTAGATTTCAAGAAGGTTAGCTAAGCCTTCAGGCATCATGACGTCTGAGAAAAATCACATTACAAAAGAAAATTTACATTTTAGAAATGAAACGCAATTATACAACACTTGAAGAGAACATGAAATAATTTAGGCCTAAGACCTACATAATATGTCGCGACATGAAAATAGTTAAGCCGGCAGGCGAAACGCAACAAGTGTAACTAACGTCTGTTGTATTTGACCGCTCAGAGCAATGTGTACGTCATGTCTGCAGTAGCAAGCAGAATTAGATTATAAAACAGATTAGCCAACCTTCCATTAATATAATTCCCACATTACAAATACCAACATTATTGTACATAACTGCCGCAAAAATATCGAGCGATTTTTTTTTTTTTTATACATTGTTAACAATTTATATTATAAATAAAACACAAACATGTATGTTCTTACTAATAGAGATTAACCATTAGTAATTTTATGTCTTAATTATCGACATTGGAATGCAAAGATTATTTTTTCCAGTCTCCAGATCGCTATTATGATTAACTTAAGAATTTTTTACCTTGTATAATCCACTATGCGATCTCAGTTTTTTACATACAACATGTTTCAGGGACTAAATCCCCATCTTCAGGTACATTAAAAAATTTATTATTCCCCTAATACATAGGGGTCGTCGAAATGATTAAAATGTTTATACATAAAAACACACGCACAAAAATCACTGAATAAATTAACATATAACACAAACACATGAACACGTTAAAAGCGACTCAGTGCACCGGTCGACCTCCGATCGTTAACTAGCCCGTGTTCGTGCTTCATTGCTTATCATCAACGCGGTATCATATAATTTATTGGATTTAAATGATAGCTGATCGTTGAGTAACTGCTCTTTATTTACTTTGGATGCCTTGTATATTTCAAACTCTTCTAAAGCATTCAGGAAATGACCTTTATTACAAACATGTATCGGCTCCATGTTCTCTTTGAATCCGGTGTAATTATGGTTTTCGTTTATTAGGTGGAGTGCGTAATTTGATGAGGTGGTTTGGGGTTTCTTTTTTGGTAGGTGTTCTTTAAATCTCTCAATAAATTTCCTCCCCGTTTGTCCGATATAGAACTTATCGCACTCACTGCACTGGATTCTATGTACTCCTGAACATTCCTCCAAAGTTATTGGTTTTCGTGGCTTAAGTATATTTTTTAGATTATTTATGGTCTTGAATGAAACATTTATATATAATTTTTTAAATTCATTTTTTATTATGTTGGGGAGTATGTTCGTATATAATGCTGAGACATATTGTGTTGTATTTTTAACTTTATTATTGTCACCATTTATTTTCCGTAATTGTTTATGTATCATTTTATCCACAATTTCTGTGTTATATCCATTTTTCAAGGCTATGTGTTTTATTATGTTATATTCTTCCTTATAATCCTCCGTATTCATTGGTACGCTTATTAGTCTATGTGCTAGTGCATTAAATGCCGCCATTGTTTGTGTGTATGGATGATTCGATTTAGCATTTATAACTATGTCTGTTGTGGTAGGTTTTCGGTATATTTTAAAACCGAAATGGTTGTTTCTTTTTAACACAGATTAGAGATAATGCCAAAGTAATTATATCGAGACACATCAAGAAATTTGATAAACTATACAGTGAACAACAAAAACAAGATAACTTAGAATGTAAACATATATTTTATAAACGTGTAGCCAATCTTACTAACATTAAATTATCAACAGAGGAACAGAATTTATTATCGAAGGACCTACACTATAATTTACCTGACTTTAGTGAACACGCTTTAACACGGGAAGTCACGAATGCTGAGGCTACAATTAAATGTATTAAGAACCAAGACATTCAGTGTGAAACACGGTCATTAATCAACAATAAGTTGAATCGTTTCCTGAAGTTAAATAGCACACATAACACAGAACATAAAAAAGAGTTAAAAATCACTAAAAATATCAAACAAAAAAAATAAATAACAACGCAATAATTACAAAAGCAGACAAAGGAAACACAGTGGTTATTATGGAAAATACAGATTATTTACGTAAATGTAACGACTTCATTCAAGATAATAACATAACAATGTTAAATGATGACCCGACCGAAAAACACACTAAAACCATAAATTCAGCTATTAATACATGTGTAAATTTACTTGACACACAAACCAGACGGAATGTGAAACAAATCAAACCTAAGGCACCTGAATTTACGGGACTGCCCAAATTACACAAACAAAACATTCCTATACGACCTTTGATTAACTATACGACCGCCCCTAATTATAAAATAGCCAAAAAACTGCAACAAATTATTAAGAACAGCATAAAATTAGAAAATATCCATAATGTAAAAAACACCTTTGAATTCATAAATAAAATTAAAGATATGGAGATTACACCTAGTTATAAACTTGTCTCGATGGACATTGTCAATTTATATACAAATATTCCGGTTTTGGAAACATTAAAAATTCTAAAGGTAAATTTAACTACAACAGGTATTCTAAACAAAAAACAGATAGATGAACTCCTATCTTTGTTACAGATTATAGTACAGCAAAATTATTACACCCATGACAACAAGTATGGAACTAAGAAAACCATGAAAACCAAGAGGAAGGTTTGGCTATGGGTTCACCTCTAAGTGGACTTTTGGCCGAAATATATATGAACTATTATGAGAATAAATTTTTATTGTCTGACTGTAACCGAGTCTATGATAAAATTGTTTCTTATACACGGTATGTAGACGACACTTTCATAGTATTTAATGGCACTCATAGACAGGTGGATATGTTTTTTAAATTTATTAACGAAATTAACCACAACATAAAATTTACTATGGAAATGGAAACCAATAATGGCTTGAACTTCCTCGATGTATTGGTGTTAAAAAAGAAACAACCATTTCGGTTTTAAAATATACCGAAAACCTACCACAACAGACATAGTTATAAATGCTAAATCGAATCATCCATACACACAAACAATGGCGGCATTTAATGCACTAGCACATAGACTAATAAGCGTACCAATGAATACGGAGGATTATAAGGAAGAATATAACATAATAAAACACATAGCCTTGAAAAATGGATATAACACAGAAATTGTGGATAAAATGATACATAAACAATTACGGAAAATAAATGGTGACAATAATAAAGTTAAAAATACAACACAATATGTCTCAGCATTATATACGAACATACTCCCCAACATAATAAAAAATGAATTTAAAAAATTATATATAAATGTTTCATTCAAGACCATAAATAATCTAAAAAATATACTTAAGCCACGAAAACCAATAACTTTGGAGGAATGTTCAGGAGTACATAGAATCCAGTGCAGTGAGTGCGATAAGTTCTATATCGGACAAACGGGGAGGAAATTTATTGAGAGATTTAAAGAACACCTACCAAAAAAGAAACCCCAAACCACCTCATCAAATTACGCACTCCACCTAATAAACGAAAACCATAATTACACCGGATTCAAAGAGAACATGGAGCCGATACATGTTTGTAATAAAGGTCATTTCCTGAATGCTTTAGAAGAGTTTGAAATATACAAGGCATCCAAAGTAAATAAAGAGCAGTTACTCAACGATCAGCTATCATTTAAATCCAATAAATTATATGATACCGCGTTGATGATAAGCAATGAAGCACGAACACGGGCTAGTTAACGATCGGAGGTCGACCGGTGCACTGAGTCGCTTTTAACGTGTTCATGTGTTTGTGTTATATGTTAATTTATTCAGTGATTTTTGTGCGTGTGTTTTTATGTATAAACATTTTAATCATTTCGACGACCCCTATGTATTAGGGGAATAATAAATTTTTTAATGTACCTGAAGATGGGGATTTAGTCCCTGAAACATGTTGTATGTAAAAAACTGAGATCGCATAGTGGATTATAAAAGGTAAAAAATTCTTAAGTTAATTATAACATTAAGTTGCCCAGAGATAAAACCTTGGACTGGTTGATAATGATAAAGTTAGACAGGCCAAAGTTGGCTTGCTAACTGATTCATACATGATTATACGTGCATGAATCAGCAGACATGCATACAATACAAAACATGAAAGCTTGATAATGAATAATCTGTGACTCATCCTTTGAAGGGCAAGACTTAAATTGCAAATATTTATGCAAGTCATGATTAATAATTTAAGCCAGCTGATTTATACATAATAATATTGCATATTATATAAAATGAATAGACAAAGATTATTACAAAACGTTACATGCATATAGAAACATAGATTAAGCATAACGCTGTAGTATAATAATTAAATAGCGCATGCTATACCAAACAATTGCAAGAATGCACAAATACATTGACATGCGAGAATAGATGATACATTGTTGAATAGTTACAAGTATATAAATGCAATAACATGTGTGTCATATCACAAATACATGAATAATAATATATGTGCGATACATGATCGTAAAATACAAATACAAAAATATGTGTAAATATATATGCGTGATGCACAATCATAGACAATAGATGCGGGTATAATAATATGTGTTACATAGATACAAAATATATGGATACAAAATATGTGTTGCATAATTACAAAATACATAAATACAAGGCATAAAATACAATATAATAGTACAAGTGACAATGCAGCAAATGTGTTCATACAAAAATGTAATGCATGTGTTGAGCAATTACAAGTAACACATGAAAATTAATAGAATAGTGAAATAGCAATGCACAAATATCAATAAAAAAAAATGTGCAGCAAATATGCATATAAATATGATACATGGTTTGTATAGTTACAAAATACACGTGAATATTATACAACAAAATACATAACATAAGAACTAACACCATCAATAGACATAATACATAAACCACTACCAATAGCAAATATGACTATACAAAGGACATAGTATACGTGTCTTACAGAGTTATCAATACATGTAAATACAAGAATAAGTACAGTACACTACAATGACAATATGATAAGTATAAATATAATAATATAATGCATGTTTGTACAATTACAACATACATGCGAATTTGATATATGAGATGCACTACAATGAAATATCAATATATAACGTGTTAAAAAATGTTTGTGACAGCACATATCACCATAATTGAAGTCGGCCAAACTATAAAACAATTAAGTAATGAAAAGCTCGTGGCCAAATAAAACATAACGTTGTGCTAAGTAGTTACATTAATATCGTGTCTACGCTTCGTCCCGCGCTGGCAACAAACATAACTTGTGAATTGGTCTGTGAAAGGTGCCAGCAGGCGTACGAACGTCAACTACCCTAATTAAATTGTCTGGTCCGGGAAATGTGGCTGTAATTACCCCAAATTTCCATGCTAATGGAGGCAAGTTATCCTCGATTAGAAGGACCAGGTCACCAATGGAGACGTTTTCTTTAGCGAACTTCCATTTGTGACGCTGTTGCAATTGGTGTAGGTAGTCGCGCGACCATGATTTCCAGATAGCTTGGACAAACTTCTGGAGAAGTTGCCAACGGCCGAGACGAGAGATAGGAACGTGTGACAAATCAGGATCAGGTATTGCCGTTAATGGTGCACAGATTAAAAAGTGGCCAGGGGTAAGTGGCACTGGATCGTTTACATCCGATGAAACGGCAAATAATGGACGTGAATTTAGACAGGCCTCTACCTGTGATAAAACCGTAGTAAACTCCTCAAATGTGAGTATAGACTTGCCGACAACGCGGCGCAAATGATATTTCAAGCTCTTTATACCGCTCTCCCAAAGCCCACCAAAATGAGGTGACGAAGGAGGAATGAATGACCACTTAATACCATGAGAAGTTGCAAATGATTGAATTGTTAAAGTGGCATCCTTGTTATGCCAGAGATTGTAAAGCTCACGCAAGACGTTGCGGGCCTTCCTAAAGTTCGTGCCATTGTCATAATACAATTGGCTAGGTATGCCCCTACGGGCCATGAAACGACGTAAGGCAAAAAAAAGCATTGACTGTGAAAAGCATTGGCTGTGAGGTCGGAAACCAATTCCAAATGAATGGCCCTAGTGGCTAAGCAAATGAATAGAGACACATATGACTTGGACAGAGTCCTAGATCTCTGCCCGCCATGACGGATCATGAAAGGACCACCATAATCCACTGCATAAAATAAAAACGGCCTGGAGGGAGTAACCCTAGGAGATGGCAAGACACCAAGCCTTTGAGCTTGATATTTAATATTAAATCTGAGACATTTGACGCATCTACGAATGATGGAACGAATCACTATCTTGGCGTTAATAATCCACCAGCGTTGACGAAGTGAATGATGGACAAGTTGAGCACCAGCGTGGAGAAGTCGAATATGCTCACTCTCAACTATGAGGCGAGTGATGTGAACCAAAGGATGCAAAACAGTAGGATGCTTATTATCATAGGGTAGCTGCGACTGCTGTAGACGTCCGCCGACACGCATGATGCCGAACTCATCAAGAAATGGGTCAAGAGAAGACAGTTTACTCCTAATAGAGACAGAAGCTCCATTTCGAAGGCAATTCAGCTCAGTAGCGAAATGGATCGACTGGGATTGCTTTATGAAAAAGTTAAGTGTAGAATAAATTTCAGTAGGGGTGAGAACTTCCGAAATTTTCTTTGCCTTTGAGGATCTAGCATTTTTGATAAATCGAAAACAATAAGTGTACACGCGGGTCAGTCGGTGCAACGAGGAAAAGTCCTTAGAGAGATCAATAGGTAAGGTAGAAATTAGAGAAAGCTTGGAGGTTTGTTTCTCCTCAACGGAACATTCAGGAAGCGGCACATTAGAAGATGAAAAAGGTGAAAAAACATTGGTCTCAGAAGATTGAGACAGACAAGTAGGACCATGCCACCAAAGCGAACAATCGCGCAAAACGTCAGGGTGACATCCTCTAGAAATAATGTCGGCAGGATTATGTTGCGAATCAATATGATGCCATGTGTGGGTTTCAGTGAGACGCTGAATCTCAGCAACACGATTAGCGACGTAGGTCTTCCACCTAGAAGACTGAGCATGAATCCAATAAAGAGATACCATGGAATCGGAGAAGAGGTGTACGCTATTGACAAAGGAACGGAGAGCAGAGGTGACCTTGAATAGAAGTCGCGATAACAACAAACAAGCACAGAGCTCATTGCGGGGTAGTGAAACCTGTCGAAGTGGAGCCACACGAGATTTAGAACACAAAAGGTGACAAGAGGCCATTAAATCTTGATAAATAACTCTAATGTAAATGCAACATCCATAACCCCTTTCAGAGACATCTGCGAATCCATGTAATTCAATTAACTTGGGCTCAGACTTGCTGCGTATGGAGCGGGGAACAATAATTTCACCAATTAAATACAACTTGTCGCATAATGAACGCCAATACGAATATAATTGCTCAGAAATTGGTTCATCCCATCCAAGACTGCACAACCACAGTTGCTGCATAAACTGTTTGTAAAGGAAAACAATTGGACCAATAAGTCCCAATGGGTCGTAGATACCCGCTATAATTGACAGGATTCTTCTCTTAGAAATACTTGAATCAACTGGAAATGACTTGATGTCAAACATGAATGAATCTGCAGAGTTGTTCCAAAGAATGCCCAACGTACGCACATTGCCTTGTTTGTTTAGCGGAAGTGATAAAGTACTATGATCAGTGACTACATTTGGCTCATTTGAGGCCCATTTATGTAGAGTAAAGCCATATTGACTCAACAACGTACTTAAGTCAGATTTTAATTTGATCAAATTAGAAATGGTGTCTGCACCGGTCAACAAATCATCGACATAAAAATCATTAATTATAGCTGAAGCAGCGTCAGGAAATGAAGCTTCACTATCCTTACCAATCTGAATGAGGCAGCGAGTTGCCAAGAATGAAGCGCTAGCAGTACCGTATGTTACAGTTCGCAGCACGAAATGTTTAAATTGTTCAAGCGAAGAATCACGCCATAGAATACGTTGGTAATGACAATCGTTATCAGAAACTAGAATTTGCCGATACATCTTCTCGATGCCAGCGATTAGAACATAATTGTGTGTACGAAATCGCAAAAGAATGGAGAAAAGATTTTGCTGGACATTTGGGCCCACTAACAAAATATCATTAAGAGATAGACCATTGCTAGTTTTAGCAGAATCATCAAAAACGACGCGAAGCTTCGTCGTGGAACTAGAATGTTTAAAAACGGCATGATGAGGTAAATAGTAGGTATTTGAAACCTTGGAATCAACAGAACAATCTTCAACCAGCGTCATGTGGCCAAGATCCTTATATTTCTGTATGAAATTTGCATATTCACGCGCAGGATCAGCATCACGCTTGAACCTGCGTTCTAAACTTAAAAATCTCGCTTCAGTGGTAGCATAGGAATCACCCAGCTGGGCATTATCAGAAGCAAATGGCAGTGAAACGACAAATCTGCCTTCATTATTACGATTAGTAGATTTAACAAAATGTTCTTCGCAAACTGAGTCGTTAACAATGGGTGCATTATCAAGAACGGTTTCAGTCTCCCAAAACTTCTCAAGAGACGCTAGAATTTGATCATCGTCGTTTCTTGCCAAAAACGAAACAGCAGGAGCCTTTAAATGACAATGCTTAGGCAAATTGCCTGCTAGAATATAGCCTAACTTAGTTTCTTGTATGAGAGGAAAGTTAGGACCACGAACATATTTGTTAGCTTGAATCAAGTCTAAATAAAACTGCGCTACCAACAATATGTCTATGTCAGCTGACACATTAAAATTTGGGTCAGCAAGGAAAATATTATCTGGGATATTAAAATGTTTTACGTCAAAAGATTGTGTTGGAAGTTTATGGGTCAAAGTAGATAACACTACACATTGAGCATTAAAAGTAAAATTTTGATAACGGGAAACAATACAAACTGAAACCAAATTATTAGCGCAACATGTTGCAATATTAATACCTGAGATTGGTATATTAGATTTGGTTAAGTTAAGTTGCAATTTTTTTGCAAATGATGCAGTACAAAAATTTGTAACCCCAGTTTAACTTAAGCAGTAAAAAAAAAAGATTTTTTTTTTTTAGAAAAATTTTTGAGAATTTTTTATTTTTATTTTTTTATTTTTTTTTTTTTGTAAAGAGGGGCCACAAGTTAATTATAACTAGGCTAAAGCCTAGAGAAGCCAAAAATGCGCTGGATCCAGTGAGACGGGACTTGCAATGAAAACTCAAGAATTAAACAATGAACAAATCCTTTTTATTATTCTATCTCAGTAAACAATTAATAAAAAAAATAAATAAACCCAACAGTAATCTATAATTCCCCTTAAATAGTTAATTAAATAAAGTATACTTTCTCAACAAGGCCACCTGAAAATAATTATTGAAACCAAGAAAATAATTTGCTATGTCACTCTACCAATGAATTGAAATTTAAAACCATAACTAACCTTGAAATAAAGCTTCCATTAAAATATTAATAAAATATAAAATTTATTTTATATGTTCCTTTTAGAATGCTTCATATAACTTAATGAAGATAAATGGTATTGATTCCTTGCTAAAATTAATTACAATAATAATTACTCAAACAAATTAAATAAATTTTAAAGGGTGACATTTCATATACTTGTTATAAGGTTAAATAAAATAAATTATTTCCTTAAAGAAATGATCAGCAATGATTAATTGAGATAGAATACCTGTTATAAAAAATGAAAAGGATATACCTACATGACTCCATGTATTAACTTTGTTTTATAAAAAGACATCGAGCAAATAAAACCCTATATCCAAAGTCCCCACCAAAAATACACTAAATGCATAATACTTATAACCCCCAAAATGTACACACAAATATACATACATAACATGTTCCACAATACAAATACATTATACAATAGTATACAATACAATATACATAAAGGTCTCTTGCCACGCCCTTTTTATATTACCCTCATGGTGTATATAAATTCTTACTTTTTCTTTCTTTTATAATTATCCCTGTTAGGATTACAAATTTATTTTTATATTACCCTCATGGTGTGGGTTGATTACACATCAGGTGTATAAGAGAATGCTTAAGCATACAGTAGTCCCCAGGACATGATAAAATTCAAAACTAAGTGCCTAAGTGGCTAAGTGGCTAAGTGTCTAATTACAGTGAGAAATTAAAAATATATAAAATAATGAACGCCCCCCAGTTATCATAAATAATTTAAAGAATTGATATATACTGAAACATTGCCAAATAATAAAAATAGAAATATTGCATAATATTATAACCCTATGAAAAAAATACACTTGGCTCAGAGACGGACATGTTAATAGCTTGATGATTCAGCTTTCAACTTGTCTCAACAAACAAGTTGAAAGGTGTTTCGACATGCATTCCTTCTGGTTGAAACTTGTTGAAAATGCACCTACCTCCCCAGTAATTTTTATACAAATGAATTAAACTGATTTTTAAATTAAGAAAATATATATATACTACTGAATTAAACACGATAAATTACTAATAGCCAGAATGACTTAAAATCTGTAAAGAAACCCCTATAATGAAATAAGTGGAAATCTATGTTGAATGTTGAATAGTAATCATGCCAGTCTCTGAGCTGACAATTTTACCAGAAATATACTGAAATTTACGATTAATTTAGCACCCAGTCCACACACTAAACTGTTCCATCAATTGGGGATCTTAATAATGTTTAAAACTTGAAATGTTGTAGTTGATAGATATATATAACTGGTCACTGGGTATGATTGAGTGTTGACTCTATGTGTAATTAATAATTGGTTTTGTATCACCTGATTTCATCCATGAAGGTTTTTTATTGAACTGACAATCTTGTGGCCGACATTTTTAGGTGTTGGTGTGGTGGTCCAATTCCCTCCGGTAGCGAGTAGAGCTTAAGATGTTCATCGTTCAGCCATGTAGTAGGTCTTTTTCTCGTCTATTCGGTGAACCCTAATTACACACCATTATATTTATTAGCCAGAGTACACCACACAATGTCCCACTAAAGTTTGCACCCCCCCCCCCCAAAATACATATATAAAGTTAACATAGCTATTGAACTACTTAATTAAACTTAATAAAATTTATATGGCCAACATGCCTTATTTGAAAATCTTTATAACAGTAATTCTTGATAATATTAACTTCACCTAATGTGAGTTAGCTTGTTTGTAATTTGACAATTAATTTTGGCTTTTTACCATCTCATAAACTTAATACTTAGCGTGAATATGTAGATACCACGTGGCTAAGAGTTTGTTTCAAATACATAGTTTTTTATTACAGAAAATAATATGAATTGGACATTATTTATTTTCAAAACGTGCCTGAGTAAGTTACCAGATATTAATAAGGTTTTACTGTTAATTGTAGGAAAACTTGTATGCCATCCAAAGCAACTACGCATTGTTAAAATAACCTACATCGATGTAATACGAATCCCATTACATCGATGTTAGATAAATTTTAAACTTAGATATTTTGTATTCAATATACTTTACTTTATAGTGCCGAAATTCTGACACTTGAATGGAATGTTTTATAAAGTTTTAAAAACTTTAGCAACAAATTGCGTATTGCACAAGTGCACGACGCAACAGGTGAACAGAATGAACTTACTTAGGCTTACTAAAAAAACAGTTTTCTCCAGTGAAATATTGTAGTTAATTAATATGAAAGTAATCGAGACTTACCGCAGTCGTTTATAGATTTATCTATACATAGTCTGAAGGCTCGTAGTTGTTAAAATCTTCATTTCTCTACCGGAGAAAAAATGGCGACCGTCAGCCACGAAGTATATTGTGAGACGCCGCTAATCAGCAGTACCAGCTACGTCCCCGTTTTCGTAAGGTACTTCTCGCCAGAAAGCAGCACCTGGTCTTTTCATACCGCCAGTTGTCGGCAGGTGCCGACACCGATCAACGCAGTCTAACTAGAAATCGGTCGGGAATCTTCTCGGGTAGGGTGCAGCACTAATTACCGCATTAAATTCTGTACTGCCTATAACGTTTTCTTGACTTTTAATTACTGAAGATCTGCCGCTCTATATTAGAACGGCACAAATTAACTTGCGATCCTGCATCTAGCAGGATTCGCGCAAGTTGCTTGTTACCAGCGCGGTCGATAACAAATACGACAGCTGTAGATAAGATAACATTGTTCGCTGATTGGAGTTTAAATGAGCAGTAATTACTACTGCTGGCAGGAGTGTAATTTAACTCCTTATTCATATGAAGTAATGTATGGTGCCGTCTGGAACAGACCTTACACGACTGCTTGACCTTACAATTAGGAGAAAAATGATCTGGTCTCAAACAATTAGTGCAGCATTTGTGCTTTAGTATAAATTGCCCTCGTTCCGATACGCTCAAATTGCGAAATTTGTCACACATATAAATTGGGTGACTTGCCTTGCAGTATAGGCATGAATAATTATTTGATGTAGAATGATAGCTTTTAAATACAGTGCTGCCAGCAGAGTTTCGTAATTTAGATTTTTCATACTTATGGTTAAATTTTAGAATCGGTTTGTTAAGCTGCTGTCCAGCTTCTAGCGGTAACGTGTTTTCTAATAGTTGCCTACGGGCATTTAGAAATTGTACAAAATTCTGGAAATTGGGAAGATTTTCAGAATCTATAGATTCTTTCCATAGTTTAAAGGTGGAATGATCAAGTTTTGTTGACAATAACTGTATGACAATAAGTTCAAATGAATCCACTGACAATTGCATGGCTGTCAGAGAATTGACAGAAGACGTTATGGTATTTGTAAATTCTGCTAAGCTCTGTACAGAGTCCTTAGTTGTAGATTTTACTTCTAATAAATTTTGAATATAGTATTTGGCTAATATGAATTTATTGTCATATCTAGCGGACAGCAAACTTAACGCTATTGAATAATTTTCGTGACAAATAGGCAAAGCCTTGATTAAATCTAGTGGTTCATTTTTGAGAGATGAATATAAGTAGTGTAATTTTTGCACTGAGGTTAAGTCTGATCTAGCATCTACCAAGTCTAAAAATATCGAATAGAAGTGCTGCCATTCGAGAATGTTACCTGTGAAGCAGGGCAGCTTTATAGGTTTTAATTGAATATTGCTATTTAATGTCTGAGATTCAGTCTGGATGTTGAAAGTGTCTAATAATTGTAAAATCTTAGCCTCGGTTGAATACAAAAGCTCTTCAACCTCGACTCTGTCCTCTTGGGCAGTATTTATGTCTCTAGAAATTAGTTCGATCTCAGACTGGACCTCATCGTATTTTATTGACAAACTCTTTAGACTTTCTTTTAGTCTTTCAAGTCTTACACTTAGAAAATGCTTGGTATTGCTATTTTTATCAAAGTTAACTACTGCGGAATTAATTCTCACTATGGCAGACTTTAAGCCGCCTCTCTTTTTAACTAACACTCTTAAACTTTCTTCCGTCATTTTTAACGCCCCTTTTATTGATGATGTTGATGTCGTGTGTTCGGTGAGATGTCTTGCAGCGTTGAGGCCGTGCAGCAGATGGTAGACACGCACGGACTGGATGGATGAGTACTCTCAACTTGAAACTGCTCAAAACCTGGCGTGTAGGCGTTAACACGTGGATTTTTTATGTACTATGGTGCTGTCTATGAAGTCCCATCTCAGCGACGAAAGAAGTGTTGAAATAAGTACCGACACGGTCGGATCAGTGAACATACTGAATCGCCCGTGATGGCCTGAAATTGGAGTAAAAAATGATTAAGTGAGAAGCCGCTTCGCAAGGTATAAGGTTGTAAAAGAAGGTTGAATGATAAATCCAGGCCCGGAGTGACCAAAAAATGTTAAGAATTGTGACTGATTAATATAAATGTTGAACTAACAATTTTGACGTGTAGAATCCTTGGTTAATCATTTTAATAATGTCGTTGAGTTAAATTGGCCAGGATGGTGAAAATAATTGTAGATAAGCGGACTGTAATTTAATACATTTATTGTACGTAAATGGTACAAATGAATTTAGATTTCAAGAAGGTTAGCTAAGCCTTCAGGCATCATGACGTCTGAGAAAAATCACATTACAAAAGAAAATTTACATTTTAGAAATGAAACGCAACTATGCAACACTTGAAGAGAACATGAAATAATTTAGGCCTAAGGCTTACATAATATGTCGCGACATGAAAATAGTTAAGCCGGCAGGCGAAACGCAACAAGTGTAACTAACGTCTGTTGTATTTGACCGCTCAGAGCAATGTGTACGTCATGTCTGCAGTAGCAAGCAGAATTAGATTATAAAACAGATTAGCCAACCTTCCATTAATATAATTCCCACATTACAAATAGCAATATTATTGTACAATGATGATGTAAAAGCAAAGCGGAACGGAAGGCATCAGAGAACCTCCATCCTGATTGTGTTCGATCTATCTTCCTCGGCATGAATGTTTTTTTTACCTGAATAATACAAGATCATCTGAAAATCTGTTCATTTTTCAAATTCAGTCTATTTTAATTCCTCTGTTTTCCCGTTCTATTCGCAGAAACACATCCCGCCCCAGTGTTTAGAACAACTTTGGTGATAATGCACTAGTTTGATTTGTGCTACTAAGTTGTTATGTAAATATGCCTTTCCATTCCTTTATTTTTTTCAAACTTTGACTACAGTTATTGTGTAGGTTAAATCGAAAACATTCTAGTAATCATACGTGTTATAAAAAGTGGTTTTCGCTAATCAATATAATGTTTATTGTCATTTATTTGCAGCTTCTAGATCTATTGAACACAAAACCTGGTCAAAGACTTACTCTGAATGACACTGCGTCTGTGTATCTTCCAAAGCATTTCATGCCACAGCCAATTTGGACAAAGCAATGAAAGGTTTTCAAAAAGTGGAAAATCTGTCTACAACTTGACGTCTTCTCAGACGATGATTTCGTACCGTCAAATATAATAGAGCGGCTTCAAGTTACTCCCGAAATTTCTGATATTGTTACTGAAACAATCCTGCAACCTGAGGATGTAAACAAAAGTAAAATCTTTTCGAATGATGTCGTGGAAGCTGGAGCAAACCCGCTTCTGGGCATGTTGATTTGGCAGAAGATTCAGTCAGCAATCATACAAATAATCCTTTATTTATCTTTTTACTTCATAAAAAAAAGACAGAGAGGTCTTGTATAATTACTGGCTGCCCTTTTAAGCAGCAGTTAGAGAACAATAAATTATTGAAAAAAATCTAAGAAGCTGAATTTTAAGGTAGACGTAAAAATTTCTACAAAGAAGACGTGTTAAAAAGGAAGTCAACAGTCCATTGTGTGTGTGTGTGTGTGTGTGTGTGTGTGTGTGTGTGTGTGTGTGTGTGTGTGTGTGTGTGTGTGTGTGTGTGTGTGTGTGTGTGTGTGTGTGTGTGTGTGTGTGTGTGTTTATGCGTCCCCTGCGACTGATGATTATGCTAGACTGTAACATGCTCCAACAAACTGTACGTCCTTCTGCACAACGCATCCACAAATTAACACTAACACAATAATATTGTTGCCTAACACTTGGTATAATATTCCTCTTTGCACCAGTAAATATGTAAATACACATAAAATATGCAACAACCGTCACAAGTAGTAAACTTCCAGCAACAATGTTGGAAAATGACGTCCATAATACGAGATGGCAACTTGGAACAGCAATAAAGTATGTTGGCAAATAACGTCCAGAATACGAGTTGGCAACTTGGAACAGCAATAAATTATGTTAGAAAATGACGTCCAGAATACGAGTTGGCAACTTGGAACAGCAATAAAGTATGTTGGCAAAATGACGTCCAGAATATGAGTTGGCAACTTGGAACAGCAATAAAGTATGTTGGCAAAATGACGTCCAGAATACGAGTTGGCAACTTGGAACAGCAATGACGTCCAGAATACGAGTTGGCAACTTGGAATAGCAATGACGTCCAGAATACGAGCTGGAAACTTGGAACAGCAATGACGTCCAGAATACGAGTTGGCAACATGGAACAGCAATGACGTCCAGAATACGAGTTGGCAACTTGGAACAGCAATAAAGTATGTTAGCAAAAACCTCGAAGCATTAAAAGAAAAAGTAAATAAAAGTTAAAGGTACGATAACACTGTAGAGAAAGGTATTACAATAAATATTAGGTGTGATGTAATAAGAAATAAATGCTGAAGTAAAGACGAAGAAAATGAAAGTACAAAATCACCAAACTGGTACTATATTTGAGTATATTGTTATAAACTACCCATAGATGGTAGATAACACACCGAAACGATGCGACGTAACCAAGGCAAACAATACGGAAATCATGGGAAACGTAGGCCTATGTGAAAACAATTATTCTTGTCAATCAAAAGATGAACGAGCCCATAGAGTAATCCTGATGTATCTGGATTTCTCAGTTACACTGCACAAAAAATACTCTAGATAAATACCAAATCATATGTACAAAGTTACTACTACTACTACTACTACTACTACTAATAATAATAATAATAATAATACTACTAATACTACTACAACTACTACTACTACTAATACTACTACTACTAATTCCTGTCCCTCTCTGGTCTCGACGAAGGTACGCCAACGGACTATATTTTTGGCGAGGACTCTGAGCTCTCCAAAGTACTTCCCCTCCTTTTCTGCTTCCATCTCGACAGTTCTCTTCCTTGAGATCTTGGTCTTCCTCGTCTTCTCCTTCCCTGAGGGTTCCAAAAGAGGGCTTGTCGCTCAATTGCATTTTGGTTCTTCCACAAGGTATCCACCTCCACTTTCTCCTTTTGATTTGGGTGACAATGGCAATGGGTTTCTCGTTTGTCCTCCTCCAGATATCTTCATTTGAAACAATGTTTGGCCAGAAAGTTCTAATTGTTTTCCTCAGGCGCCTATTGATGAAGACCTACAGATTGGTACTTTCCATTGCGACTTTCCAAGTCTCGCTCCCATACAACAAAACAGCTTTGACATTGGTCCTGAAGATGCGTGGCTTTGTTGCAGTTGATATTTATCTTGATTTCCAAACTGGGTAGAGTTGCATGAAGGCCGTATTAGCTTTGCAAATTCTTGTTTTAGCATGTGCAACTGCTCCTCCTTCTTTTGTAATCACACTACCAAGGTAAGTCAACTCTGCTATTTCTTCTTGAACCTTCAGTACCTTATGATTTTGTGTGTTTAATTTTCATTAGTTTTGTTTTTGAAGGGTTTATCTTGAGTCTAGCCACTCTCACTTCTTTTTCGAGATCTTGCAGTGTACAAACAATGAACACGAATAATGCACATCACTGGAATACCTGTAACGTCTTCGTAATCTTGGAACCAGATAAAAATATTAAAGAAATTGATAATGTAAAACTGCTCTTAAATAAAATTGTTCGAATAGATTCACCTAGAAAATCTAAAATTCTAAGGCAGCCACTAGACACCATCTATATGGACATTCTAAATCTTACTGCAAAAGACCCCATTTCCGTGTTAAATGAGGTGAGACGCGATATAACTGTCTCTGGGAAAAGCAATGATACGTCCAAACTTGTGGACTATGCGATGGGGCTCACCCACCTCATTAAAGGCTTTTATTTTCTATCGAAGTTTAAAAAACTATTGGAAATCTTTGCAACTCCAACAACAAATTTCAGTGGTCCATCAAACATGCCAATTGGTGTGCCCAACATATAGCCGGGAATCACTTCAGTAAACAAGTTATGCAGATGTCACTCGCAATAACACACAGTGAGTAACAACAGTCATTCAACACGTACAGAGAACAACCATCTTACTCTGATGAAACTGTTAGAAGAATTTAAACAAATTTTATTTAGCCAACCAATACGACAAAATAGCATAGTATTAAGTACGATAAACACGGTATTAAGTACAATAAATGTCTAAATTGCTAAGAATAGAAAAATGAAATGCAAAGGTTTAGTCTAACATAAGGAAGAAGTAATATTATTTCTCAACAAATTTCATAAACATAGTACTTATATACGAGTCTCATTTCACTCACAAAAGTTAAAACGATTAGGAATAAACTAAACTACTAAGCGTATAATACAAATCATCTAGATGATACGGCTATCCTCATTAAACCGTCAACTGATGATTAATAATTGCGAAAAAATTTTAAAAAGTTTCTTTAGGAAACATCAGTAAAGGTTAAAACTCTCCATTATTAATTAATGTTTTGAGAAGTATACTGCCTCTCCTCGGCACGACATAAAATTGGATTTCAATGTAGCTGAAAACAAATCTCAGCACTCTTGGTTGTAGATTTCGTGTATAAGGCGATTAGAATAAAAGTAAGAATTCTGACATTCACGGCTGACCACAACAAAAAAGAAGAGGACTTAAAAGTTTAATGAAGGAGCAGAATTGTATCTCCACAGGCACCGACCGTCAAATCTAGCAAAGATTCGCGATTTGCTAGTTTTTTTTTTTTGTAACGTTCACAGACATAAAATCAAAGTTTGACCTCCCATCAGACCATTCACTATAATGGCCGCAGTCATTCTTCAGTTATCGTTAAGCAATCCACTCCTAAACTGTAAATCAAAACGAAATGGGAAGAATACAGATACACAAAAGACTGTGACATAAATCTGAAGTTTAAGAACTTGATGCGGCTATGGATACGTTAACAACTATACTGCAAGCGGCTGTAAGACAATCTACACTATCTCGAGACCCTCAAATTCGTGTAAACAACATTCTTCCAGAAATCAGACAACTACTTGGAGTAAAAAAGAGCCAAGAGCCACACGCTACATGACGCACATCCAGCACATAAGACCTACGTATTACATTCAACTACCTATTACATAAATTAAAAATAAAAATTAAAACGATTTTTCGGTAAGTATAATTGAAAAGCCTAAGTAGATACAATTGAACTGTATGTATGACATGTAACAAACACAAAAACCTCACCACCAGAGATGGGACCATGGTCAACTAGTAAACAACAGTAAGGAAAAAGTTAAAATCTATGCAGAACATTTTGTCAGTATATCTAAACTGCATAGTGATAAACGTGTCAATTAAATAAATTTAACAATGCCTTTCAATGTCCATATGAGTACAACAAATGAAATTCGTCAGTCTAAATAAAATTTAAAAATTTAATCAATCTTCAAAATATAAAAAATTTGTTTTGCCCAGACCTTATAAAAACAAGAAAGCTTACAAAAAACAAACTTACTTTTAAAGATAAGCAGTCGTTAAAGATATAAAAAATTTGTTTTGCCCAGACCTTATAAGAACAAAAAAGCTCACCTAAAACAAGACTTACTAAAACAGAAACTGAAACTAGTAATGTACAGATTCAGTGAGTATTATGGTGTAGTTATTGATCCGAAAACCTAAAACTACTCCAGATCATCACAATAACAAAGGCAGAAAAAGACCTCACAGATGTTCCACTACATCGTCTTATAAGTTTAACGTCAGCGTTAACAATGTTATTCAAAAGTCGATCTAGTAATCAAGATCTTAATGAGAATCTAATCCAGTAATTTCCATCTAGCGGCCTCCGGACCGCTTAGAAATGAAGTGACTTGCCCGACAATTCATTCTACTATTCGCCAAGAAGCTTTATGCGGAAAATCAGTGAAGTAAAATCAAGTTTTTATACTCGTAATTAACGCTACAAACATTATCAGAAATGGAAATAAAGCTCTTTTATATTGCCAGTTAAAGCAGTTTCTGGAAGATATGATGACAGAATATGAGGATTTGCTACAACCAAGTGAAGTACCTAAGTGCAGGAAAGTGTCTCGAACGATTCTCTGGAATAAGAGAAGAGATCCCTCCAGTCGTTAGTCAGTTTGTTTCTCCTGATTGGAAGAAGAGCTTCAAACTAAGGATTTCCTTAAAATACTGGCTTTTCTAGCAGACATTGCCAATCATCTCAATGGACTGAATCTGAAGCTTCAAGGGAGGAACTGTCGAATTTAATAGAAACCGTAAATACACTTTGTAATAAATTAAATATTTTCATCTACTCTTTGCAAAAAAATTAGTTGGCTCATTTTGTAAACTCCCGACCCCGACAAATAGCGAAGAGTTTAAAAATTATGGAATACTTGCTTTTTTGATATTTCGGAACACCGTAGATTCGGTGTCGTATATCCGAAATGCTGACCTCCACTGTTGTCTCAGGATGGAGCTGATAACCAGGTTAATAGGAACCTTTTGCCAGGAAACATATCAGGACATACTTCACTAGCAATAGAACGTTGAGATTATCCAGTTACTTGAAGTTTGTGATTTGATAAGAAGACTTTAGCGCATCAACCCATTCGAATTAAACAATTTCCCAACCGTAAGTAGTAGGATAAGCCTGATGATAATGTAAACAGTTAGGAAACATGAGAATATATGTGCCGCTGGTAAATTGCGAAAGGAAGCCAAGATAAAACAGCCGGTCATGACTTTTGAAGGATAAGACATTATTAGCAGTTTTGGTTAATTTCAGTAATTTAGGTAACTTATCCTAAGACTAGGTGCCACATTAAAGTAGTATGTTGTCTGAGCTGTAGAACTCGCTCACTACTTTTTAACGAAGTAGCATTTTGTAACATCACTACTTTGTAACATTTATTATTACATAAACTTTGATATTAAATAATTTGTCAATTATGAGAAAAATGAAAAAAATCCCGATTTCCCTACTATTTCTTTAGAAACATAACAAATGTAGGGCACACAATCATACAATAAACATTAAACATTCGGATTTGGATTACAATTCCTTTTAGTCTGACACCCTGTTGGATTTTCACAGTTTTTTTTTTATTTTAATCTTTCTTTTGCCCCTGGGGTCCCAAAACTTTAAATTTCTAAAACATTCAGATGTTAGTTAAAATTCTCTTTAATTTGATCTCTTACATGAATTTACGCGATCTTATAAAACTTTTCGCCCACTTTTTGGCCCTGACGACCAAAACTTTTGAATTTAAAAAAATAACCCCTATGTTCAGACTGTGGTTTAAATTACTTTAATTTGATACCCACGTGAATGTTTGCTACTTTTTCATAATTTTGATCCCCCCACATGTTTGCCCCCCACCTGCTATTTTGGGAGACCAATCTCAAAAACAATAGGGTTCTGTAGGGTAAACGTTTTACGGAAATCGGTTATTCGTTCAAACGTTTTCGTGACACATGCCCCAAATAGACAGATAAACAGACAAAAAAATACCAAATTATCAAGTCATAACTGAGAACTCGCTTTCCTCGTTCAAAAATTTGGCAAACGTTCAGATGTTAACTGCCCTAATCAGTGCTCATCAAGACGCTAGAAAAAATAGCGGTAGTGAACTTTAACCGGTATCCGATCTCCAAGGTTGCAAATTGTGTACTGTGTTGTATGCAACTCACCTAAAAGGAAGGATATTTACGGTATTTTGTAGTGAAATACAGAATTGAAAATTGAATTTACGAGACTAGAAACTCGAAATGTCAACAATCTACGATTACAGAACCGTTACCTTCTAACGTGACTACCTGAAGTGTTAGAGTAATTGAAGAGCGTGTTTTTTATTTAATTATACAAACAGTAGTGACCATTTATGGATTTGGTGGTATAGGGACAGCACGTTTCTCAGTAACATTATATCCCACATAGTGTATGCTGTACACATAGATTTACTGAAACACGCGCGGAAGCGTATAGAACCAACGTTGTCTTTTTAAAATGTGTTTCCAAGAAACAATGTAAAAACGCAGTATTAAATCATAGGCACGTTTATAAATATTGTATTTCAATGTCTGCACGCTTGCACAACAATGTTTGTATTCGCATCCTTTACGGTAACTGGTTGGAAACACAGTTTCCTTTTACGTACAATGTTCAAACACGCACGAGGACGGACACGTCTACGCGTCCTTAGAGCTTGTCAAAGCTTCTCTCATACACCTACAACTAATATGTCGTTAACCCCCAAACTGAAACTGGACGTATTAAAAACACTTTAGCCCTCAGACCACTGGTATCAAATCGCGGTTACGCCATTAAGGTCAGCCAAACGCCGTAAAACATTCACATTCACCTGACCTAGGTAGCACAACAAACTTTGAACTCCATGATCTGGGTCTCGTACAAGTCAACATGTAGGCCTACTTGTGATTTTAATTAATTAAATTAACATATGAATATGCAGAAAAATAAAATGTTCATTCCTGTTTCCTTTGTAAATGAAATGAAATGAATCTAAGGAAACGATTGACCATTAGCCTTTTTAATGTTCAAGTGTGAGAGATTTTTTTCTTGCTCTGTACGCTGACCATACTAAGAACAATCATTAACAAGTATTTATAAAAATTCATTTTTAGATAGTTGTAACATAATTTAGAATAATTATTTTTACGTTATCTAAAATGGCACCGTTTATTTAAGATATATGGTCAACATGTTCTGTGATAGTAACAAAATGTGTTGCAGTGATACGTAATGTTCATTCAAATCGTTAACTGTTCAGTATTTTAACGAAATAACTCCATTGCACCATCCTATTATCATGTCACATAAAATAACACAAAATGGATTAGTTTTCCCTCTCGTTATTAAATTTATCAAATAATAAACTGTTACAGAGAGGTTAACTTTGATAAGTTTAAATTTCAGAGAGCTTATATAACTATTTTAAGTTAGCTCCAGCTACACCTCTTGACCAACTCTTTAATTTCTTAAAGTTAAAAGTCATACGTTTTAAGAGCTATCTCTATATCTCTAAAATCGTATATTTGTTACTGCGGATAGTATATACTTTCTGGTTTACTCGGGTTGTGGTCCCGAGTTTAAGTTATTCAGTGATACCAGAAAATCACACAGTCACTAATATCCGGAGTCTGCAAACCGTGAAGTGCAAGAACTAGAAAGTAAGTACGACAAAATTAAGTGGCACATAATAAAACTTTTGGAGATTCGTAGAACAGGAAAGAGATGTCTGAAATTAAAACAGAGAGACACATTGCACTGTAGTAACTCAAAGAGAAAAGACTAGAAGCATAAACATTATACAAAATATGGATGTAGAATTAGCATATAGCCAAAATGTGTGCATGTAAATGACTACAAATGTATGTAAGAGCATAAAAGTGAGAATACTAGAATCTTATTTTCCTTCTAGAAATTGTGAAAATTGGGTAACAGAACAGGTATGCAGGTGTGATTTATTTGAACTGAAGATAAAGTTTGTCAATATTTAATTTGATTCGCATCCAAACTGGAATCGAAAGTTTGTTTCAAGAGAATAAAGAAAAGAAAATTAAGGTGGTCAGGGAGTTTGATTAAGTAAAAAGGTAATAGATAGCCATGACAGTTGTTAGATTGTCAGATAAAGTGAGTAACCAGATGTTAATCAATGAAGGATACTGAAGTAGTAAGACTCGTTTTGGAGAAAAACTTTTAATGGATGATTCGGTGGACATCAGCAATGGGCATCGTGTGTTCTAATAATGATTATGATGTGTGTGTGTGTGTGTGTGAGAGAGAGAGAGAGAGAGAGAGAGAGAGAGAGAGAGAGAGAGAGAGAGAGAGAGAGAGAGAGAGAGAGAGAGAGAGAGAGAGAGAGAGAGAGAGAGAGAGAGAGAGAGAGTTTGTTAGTGAGAGTACAAAAATGCAATTTCCGCTGCACGAAAATATTGCGACTCAGTCAGATACTGAAAATACATGGCGTTGCAATTGTCTAGTTGGTTAATATAGACCTACGCCGAGCTGCGCTTGTAACGGGACTGACAACTGTTAAGGTATAACCCATTTGTAGGATAAGTTGGCAGATTTGCTAGTCTTTGATCTGTGATCAGTAACCATAACAATAATGAAAATTTTAATTCGAATAATTACCATTCATACCCATACTTATCCATTCATATATTCATTTCTGTGATCGTATGTTATACATGTACAACTATAACGTGATTTCATGTAAATAATTTTTCCATAATATACACACGACCTACGTAGATTTAGATAACGATTTAGATAATCTGACTTGTTTATAGCAACTGAGAGGTTTATATTTAATTAATTATCATCGCAAAGCCAGGCAGGTCTATGTACCAGATACGTAGATCAAAGAGCAAAACTCTATGACGTAGGATACAATCGGCACTAGTCCAAGTCTCTGTTTTCCGTGTAATCCCTTACATATAATACACGCGTGTTTATAATTACAAGTACAATGGAATTTTCTTGTTATACTGGAAATTCTATTTGTGAACACTTTAAAATGCTAAAGGTATTATCATAGGAACATCCGTCAACATAATTATCTATTTTCTGATAATAATAGGAATTACCATAAAATACAGCGTTCGTAAGCTATCGTATACGTGTTTTACCAAGATGAGGTAACGCTTACAGTTCAGGAATCTCCGGCTACCTGATTGTGGTAGAAGCAGGATTTGTACTTCCCACAGTCAGGGGTGCCTACAGGGGGGCCATAGGCGACATTTAGAAAATTTGGGGGGGTTTTAATATTGCATGAAAAATCTTCCCCGATTTTACAAAACTGTAAAAAACTTATAACGGACACGTATCAGACGCACAATAAATCTACCCAGTTCACTTTTTCGAGCGGGCTGTAGGCGCGGTGTGCACGGAAAAAAAGATCTAGTCTTCTACTCAATGCTGCAAACAGGCTAACAGGCTACAGATCGAGTTCAAGGTGTCACCGTGTGGTAGCTTATGGCATATTCATATTATGATAATGTAATTTTGAAATACATTTTATTTTTTATTTACTGTATTAATAAAGTACAGGTGCAATATAACTTTGTGTTTATATTTTTTATTTATCTTGCTTTCTACTACATTTCAGTACACTACGGAAAGGTCCAAAAACAGACTGAAATTTTTATAGCATTTTATCGATAAAAACAGATTTAAGTGAGACGTTTAAGTTGCAAAACTAGGCCTACTGGTATTGTTAAACAAATAACGTTTTACTGAAAATATTAATTTGTGATTTATTATTAGAAATCCTTATTTTTTTTAGTTTATAACTACCTACAATCAATATATCGTTTCGGTAAAAGGTAATATTTTGAGTTAGAAAGCCCCGGCCTTTGCTCGATTAGGTAAGAAATTTTACTGTAAAAGAGAGAAAAGGTCTTGTCAAAAAAAGGGGGGGAAGCGTCATTTTTTATAAAATTGGGGGGAAGCGTCATAAAGGTTGGGGGGATCGGCACCCCTGCCCACAATAGACCAATTTTCCGCCCAAAATAAACCATTTTTAGATCAATACAACAGCAATCCATTGTTAAAAATGTGTTCGATACTTGCCATAACAATGAAGTGTTTGTGATATTTGTTTACAAATTAATAAAATGAATACTATTCCCGTGAAAACGTTTGTATGTTACTGTTCTATCGGTTAAAACATTTCTATAAGAAACATTAGTTATTAGTCGTCGACGTCGTCATCCTTTACAGCTTAAGATAGCAGCCTGTTCCAGTCTCAATGGAAGTCATCCAACCATCGCTTACGGGGTCTTCCACACTTCTCTTCCCCCTTGGATAATAGTCAAGGGCTCTTCTTGAAAATATAGTTGGATCCACTCTGTCTACCTCTAACCGCCACTCCGTTTTGTACCGGGAGATTTTCTCATTTAAGCTTTCAGTTATGCCTAACTCCATCCTAATATGATCACTTCTGATAAGATCTCTCCTGGTACAGCCCTTTACAGCCTTCAAGAACGCTCCTTGTATTCTAGATATATCTTTGGCATTTCTAGAATCCAAGTCTCACTAACATACAGTAGTTGAGGTATGACCATTACGTCTATAATATTTCAATTACGTCTCTTTCCTTGTCTTGTTATTAGTTTTATTATTCGTTATAGTCTGTTACATTTATAGCGTCTTATTTTTTAGTATTAAACAAGTAATTGTAACTCATTGCAGTATAAATCGCAGCAACAGTTACAAATGTATTCGTTTTAAAGTGCAACGCGCTGTATCTACTCACCGAAACTGTAATTAATTAGCTTTAATTTCTTCGTTTTTGTAAAACGTTTGCGTTCGTTATAAAACTGTTTGCGAAAAACAAATAAGAACGCGACTGGGGTAAGGAGGAATAGCTGTGAAGAGACTGCACTCCGACTATTTCCGATCAACCAACGTGTGAGTTAAATTGTTGATATATAGGGTGATTCAAAATTGCACGGCAATCTCTCGGGACCTGATTCTTTAGCTAAAAATGAGAAAAAAAGTTCATATAAACATAGGTCCGAAAACCGTTCGTTAGCGAGTTACGGTTGGCGAACCAGTTCGCCCTGATTTCTGCTCCCACGGTAAAATGACGCTATACTGAAATTCGTGGGGTATAAAGTGAAGAGTAAATTTGGTGGTTTCTTATAGTTTTTGATCTGAAAAATTTAATAAAAGGGGTCCCAGATCTCTATCTTAATTAGTTTTTAAGAAACACTGGGTAAAACACAAAAATTTGGAGTCGAAAAACACACATTTTTAGATTTGGGATAAAATAACTTGGTTAATTTGCTAATAAACAAATAAAAATTTCTAACTAACTTTGTATAGACTGTAATTATGAGAAAACTGATGTGTATAATGTCTATTAAAAGTAAGTACAAATTTGAGAAATTTGACTTTAATTAAAAACAAAACAGACCACAATGCGCCAGAAAAGTGTTACAATTTACAAGAAATGGCATTGTAAACTTTCGAAACACCTACACTTGGGCCGACGAAAACCCACGAGACTGCCCCCAAGACATGACCAACATACATTTTTATTTAATGTGTGGTGCGGTCTTCTTGGCGATAATCTCTTAGGCCCTCTTTTCTTACCACCAAGGCTTAATGGAAGACAATACTTAAGTTTTTTTGCAAACGCATCTGATGGAACTCTTGGAAGATATTCCACTTGCATATAGAGTGCAGATGTGGTTTTTGAATGACGGTTCATCTGCTCATTACTGTCGTGATTTGATGAACCATTTAAATAATACATTCGGTAAGCGATGGATTGGTCGAAACGGACCAGTAAAATGGGCACCTCGATCTTCTGATCTCACCCCAGCAGACTTTTCCTTTGGGGTTGAATGAAGTCGTTAGTTTATTCAGCTCGTATTGGCACACAAGAAGAACTGAGACACGCATAATAGAATATGGAGCTCCTGTTAAGAATAATCCTGATGCTATAAAACGTGCCCGGTTAGCATGGATTCGCTTAGTTTATCAATTTAAAAATTTTGATATTTAATCATTTGAAGGAAAGCTTCAATAATATAATTTTTTAATTTGTTTACAGTTACATTTGTTGAGAACGTTTACGAAAACCTTTGTTCTGTTTAAAATTGTAAGACTTTTCTGGGGAATTCTTGGTCATCAGAATTAAACCACCAAACCTGTTGCACAATAAATTGGAAAGAACATACCGGTCACGAGGACCTTATGCAGCGATTAACACCATGCGGATATAATTTTTATGTTTGCACATTTCAATTAATTTATTTTTATAATAATAAAGAGCGCAACACACCGATTAACACAGAGGTACTGATTCAAATACGATACTTATACTGTTTTGGAGGTGTCAAGGTTGACATAAACCTGTAACTTACAGGCTGTAAGTGTAACGGTACATAAAATACCGAAACAAAGGCTGTAGAAACATTTTGGTAACGCGACAATTGAATAATCGATATGGAGAACCATACATGACTTCCATGTTCTAAGATTTATATTTAAAATCATTTGAATTCAGTTTGACAATGTCTAAAAAAATATCCCACATCCTCAAACTATTATAGATATTTTTGTTATTATGGGGTAGTCGTTTAATATAATGTTATTTTCGAGTCACTTTATCTATAAGAATTAGGTACTTTATTCTTATATAGAAACGAACTACGCAGATAATCACGCATTAATTACATTATTACACAATTATGTGGCCACAAATTATTTTGTGATCTGCTGGGCCGTGGTTGCGGATTTTCACGCATAGATGATTTAAAATAAAATAAAATAATTATAATTTTATTGCCTGGCAATTAAATTATTTTATTTTTAACAATTACCATTTAGATTCATGCTTTTCGGTATCCAGGCCACTTATATGTATGAATAGTAAAATAATTTACCGAAACATATGTCCCGAAACGCGCTGTAATACTGTATATAAAAAGGAAAAGGCCACCAGACGGACAAAAAAAGAGGTAAATAATTTTACTATTCATACAGTTACCATTGTTTGAAAAAGGTTAAATCCATTTTTACTTCCATGTTCCATAAGGAAATGGAAGTATGGTGATGGCTAAAAAATCGTGTTCGAGATAAGGGCTAATTCTGATTGTACTACCTTCTAAACATGAAGAAAAGTCATTTTTCGAAAAGTGTCTGTGTGTGTGTTTGTGTGTGTGTGTGTGCAGAATTTTTTCTATGGCGAACGATAACTGCCGCAAATTCAAACAGAATCAAATAATGTTTTGCATGTGTGCCCGAGTTGTAGAAGACTCAAGGCTTATTGATTTTGGTGAAGATCGGTTAAGGGGAAGGGGTAGTTTACCTGCAATATTTTATGTTTTAACAAGAGTAAAGTAGTTAATTTTGATAAATAAAGTATCCTGAAAAGAAGGTCATAATAATCCACTGTAGCAAGGTAGATGAAATATCTATAAATGAAAAGGTTAGTTGAAGGGGGAGGGGGTAATATTTTTTACTTCCATGTTCCTTAAGCAAATGGAAGTATGGTGATGGCAAAACAAAATCGTGTTCGAGATTATTGCAGATTCTGATTGTACTACACTCCCAACATGAAAAAAAGTCATTTTTCGAAATGTGTCTGTGTGTCTTATCTGTCTGTAGCTTTTTTGCTATGGGAAACGATAACAGCCGCAAATTCAAACAGAATCAAATAATGTTTTGCATACAGCCCTGAATTGTAGAGTTCTCAAGATATTTTGGTTTTAGTGAAGATCGGTTAAGGGGATAGGGTAGTTTACCTGCAACATTTTATGTTTTAACAAGAGGAATTTTTTCTATGACGAACGGTAACTGCCGTAAATTCAATCAAAATCAAATAATGTTTTGTACACCTTCTTGAGCTATAGAGACCTCAATGCCTGTTGATTTTGGTAAAGATTGGTTAAGGGAAAGGGGTAGTTTACCTGCAACATTTTATGTTTTAACAACGGTAAGTTTTTCTTTGACGAACGATAACTGTCGCACGTTCAAACAGAATCAAATATTCTTTTGTATACTTTAATCAATTGTGACAGACTGAAGGCCTGTTGATTTTGGTGAAGATCAGTTAAGGAAAAGGGGTAGTTTACCGGCAACGTTTTATGTTTTAACAAGGGTATTTTCTATGGCAAACGATAATAGCCGCAAATTCAAACAGAAACAAATAATTTTTTGCATACAGCCCTGAATTTTAAAGTTCTGAAGACCTATTGTTTTTTTGAAGATCGGTTAAGGGAAAGGGGTAGTTTACCTGCAACATATTATGTTTTACCAAGAGTAAAGTATACGAGATAAGGGCTAATTCTGATTGTACTACCTTCTAAACATGAAGAAAAGTCATTTTTCGAAAAGTGTCTGTGTGTGTGTTTGTGTGTCTGTGTGCAGAATTTTTTTTATGACGAACGATAACTGCCACACATTCAAACAGAACCAAATATTTTTTTGCATGCATCCCTGAATTGTAGAGGACTGAAGGCCTATTGATTTTGGTGAAGATCGGTTAAGAGAAAGGGGGTAGTTTACCTGCAACGTGTTATGTTTTACCAAGAGTAAAGTACTTAATTTTGATAAACAAAGTATCCTGATAAGAAGCTCATAATACTCCACTGTAGAACGTAGATGAAATATCTATAAATGAAGAGGCTAGTTGAACGGGATGGGGGTAATTTTCTATTAATGAAAATTATAGTTGAAGAGGGAGGGGAGCAATTTTTATATGTATACTACGTTATCGGCAACAAAGAAGTAGTTTTTTTTAAATTCCTTCCCGAGCTGTTTAGCCGTAGTCCAATGTTTTCAGCAAAACCAGACGTTTCGGCAATGCCATCGACTGCCATCATCAGTGAAAATCGAGTGCGAAAACATGAGGTGGTATACGTTAGTGACCACAGTACTATGGTTAAGGCTGAAGCAATAGAAAGAAGTAGTTTCTATGGAAATATTTCATTTCGAATATGATTTTAAATATAAATCTTAGAACATGGAAGTCATGTATGGATCTCCATACCGATTTTTATAAATTAAAATGGTAGTTGATGATGGAGGAGGTAAATTTTTATAAGTTTTATATGTGTACTACGTTATTGACAACAAAGAAGTAGTTTCTATGAAAATATTTCATTTCACTTTAACAAAATTAAATATTTTTCATTTTAATTTAAATCACGTATGAGTGAAATATATCGTTCCTGGCAGGCAAGCGTATCTCAATTATGTAATGTTTACTTTTCCAAAGTTTTATTATTGTGATTACCGCAATAAAAAGACCGGCAGGACACACACACATACAAAATTCGCGTTATTTCTGGCCTCACTCATGTTTATTTTCTTATGTTTGCACGCTTTTTAAATAGAAAGTGCCGAAACCCACTCCAACACAACGCGTGCAAACCGAAAAGATGGACATCGATTTGCTTTCTGTGGATCGCTGAGCAGTGTTGTTGTATTAAAGCAATTAATACAATCTGTGTACTTATTTCTATTATGATATGAGAATTATAAACTAATATGTGCATGTGTGTGTGTATGAAAAATATATAAATATTTTTCTCCTTTGGAAAATTGTTTGCCCCTCCTTGAAAATATTTTGACCTCCGTGATGGCTAGTTATTTACTAGCCTGTGTGGAATATAGCGTTATGACATGGATCAGAATGGTGGGTGTTAAACAGGAGACGCAAACGTATTAAGGAAGAAATGTTTTGCTGAGAAATTTATAATTATACGGGTGAACAGAATAGTCGTTCAGGAAATCAGAAGACAAATGGAAAGAAAGAAATCAAGACTCGATTTTAAAAAAGAAAAATGACTAGTATAGTATTGACAGGAAAGACTTTGATAACACTATAGACATCCCTCGCCCCTCGCCCTCGCAGCGAGAGTCCAATTTCATTACAGGAATCAGATCGCAGCTACCTTTAGCTAGCTCTTCGTTCGACCTACAGACATTTTATCCAAAAGTACAGTCCTTCCTCACGAAGGTTGAGGATAGTCTTAATCCACCTGACATGGTGGTACCATTTTAGCTGATACGTAATTTCTTCAAACTCAAGCATCCACTTATTTAATTAATATTTAAATGATTTTAAATATAAATTTTAGGACATGGAAATCATGTATGGTTCTCCATACCGATTTTTATATGTGTACTACGTTATCGGTAGCAAAGAAGTAGTTTATTGTTAAAATTACTTCCTGGGGTGTTTGGCCGTGGTCCAATGTTTTCTGCAGAACCAGACGATTCGGCAGTGCCATCGACTGCCATCATCAGTGAAAATCGAGTGCGCTAACGTGAGGTGGTATACGTTAGTGAAGCAAGTAGAAAGAAGTAGTTTCTATGGAAATATTTTATTTCAGAAATTATTTTAAATATAAATCTTAGAACATGGAAGTCATGTATGGTTCTCCATACCGATATTTTGATTTATAATAATAACGTCTTGTTCAAATACTTGCGGCAGAGTGTGTTGGCTCCACTGGTGAGAGTCATCAAAATGACGAACAGAGACTGTGACAGTGAAGACATTCTCACATTATCTTCTGTATTATCATTTTGTAACTATCAAGGCTTTACACAAACTTGCTCAACGACATCCAAGAAGTCTCCTCAAACATCAAACATCTTTTCCTTTTTTGGATTTAACGTCAACAGTTGTACATGGTGATATGATTTTCACATGTTTGTAAGGATGATAAGAACCCTTGTATGTCGTAGATGCTAAAATTTCTCCGAAATTGTGCACACTGATCTGGAATATGACTAAAATTTTAAATTAAAGGGTTTTGCCGAGGCTTCAGCTTACTAAAAAACTGAACGAAGGCAATCACTCCCAATTCTTTATTGTCTTAACACTATCTTTAACCTTAACTTGTAATTGACTTTATCTGAATTTCTCAAGCACTTCAAGCGCTTCGCAGTACATATATTTTGGTCCTCAACTTTTTACTGTAAAGCTCAAAGTTACGGTCCCCCTGATTGTACCAATAGCCTCTCCCTGGAAATGTGTGAAAAACTGGCACACTGAACATCATAATTACCCAAGAACAGTAAGCCACGACCATACTGATTTTCTTTTGGCTTAATGCTGCATCTGAGAGGAGAAGTACGGTATGCACCAAAACAAAGGACACTGAAAACTAAGGTTTTATTAAGTATAAAAATTACATCTAACCTAAAGTAGAAGAAGTCAATTTTCAGCAATTATCATATATAAAACATGTTCAATGTGCTCGCCGTTGCGTTCCACGCAGCACTCGTAACGTTCACGAAGTTTGTCAAAAATATTTGTAAAAAGAGGCTGCTGCATTCTTCTGGCGCAGTTACAATTCTTTCACGTAGTTAACTATGGTTGCCGGTGAGTCCTCTCGAAAAATGGCTTCTTTTAGCATTCCCCAAACGTAAGTATCAACAATTGTGAGATCAGGTGAATGAGCAGGATATGGAAAATCTGTACCACGAGAGATTATGCGGTCCCCAAAATTCTCATAAAGCAGATCAAGGGATGCTCTCGTTGTGTGGGAAGTAGCCCCATCCTGTTGAAACCACTGGGTATCGAATTGAATGTTTCTCGCGCAGTAGAACTTTCTTAGATTTCTCAGGAATGGTATTAAAATCTGTTCTCTACATATATCGCACCTGACTCACGGTAACAGCATCTCTACGTTCATCTTCGACAAAATAAGGACCCGGTATGCCGTTAGCAGACACTGCACACCAAATTGTTTTGTTACACGCTCACTATGAAGGGGTTTTTCTACGGTGACGTCTGGCCGTCGAAAACCAAGAAAACGAGTTTTCTGTCGATTGATGAATCCACCTAGATGAATGTGTCATTCGTTAGAAAACCACACATTCGAAAGGATCATGTAAACCACTGCTAACATTAAAGAACAATACACAACTCTATCGTGCTTGTCTGCGTTATTCAAACGTTGTCCAGCCTGTTTTTATAAGAAAAATCCCCGTTTTTCTTCAAAACCCCAAACATTCTTCGGGTAGATGTTTGACTAAAATTCATTTTTAGAGACGTTGGGCGGAGACTTCTCTTTGGAGATACTAACACCTGTTGTAAGAGCTTTCCTTGATTCTCATTCGTTGTAACGGTAACTGGACGACCAGTGCAGCCTTTGCGTTGTGTTAAAACTCTTCCTGTGCATAGAAATTTTCCAACGACTCTTAAGAAATCCTTGTTAGTTGGGGGTGGCTTCTGAAAATCTTCTCTAAATTTATTGGCAACCACTAACAAACTAGGTCTATTCGACCCCCCAGTTCTATATGAGCGAAAATAGTGTTCAACAAGAAAAACTTTTTCTTGCGTTGGTAGCACCATTTTGACATTTCATTCAGATAAACAAAATGTTGAGTTTCCATGATGACCATTGTTACATACATCACTTTATATTTCTTAAGCTTCTAAACTTCCTATATTTCAGTCTTCAGTGTCCTTTGTTATGGCGCATACCGTATTTCAGTTGGTCTGAGTCTTCCGTTACTGTATATTCAATAAAAAATCATAAAGAAATGAGCACTGCTTTCTTACCTTCAGTCTCGAAAAATAATAAAAAGTACCGGGTCTATCATTTTGACAGTGTATTCTAAAAAGAAACATCCAAATCAAATCTTCTTAAAAAACATGAAGTGACACCGACTTTTGGAAGGGAAAGATTTAGGGTATAATCAAATTCTAATATCAACACTGTACTCACAGCTTCCTGAGATTTTCTTATATACTGTTGCTTGATTACGTTGTGGACCTCAACTTTTCTTTTATGTAAAATATAAGCAGCTCTATACAGCGATAAGGCCTCCGCAGACCCCGGGCCCCGGTTTCTGTGGGACCCCAGGTTTAAAGTAGGCCCATTCGCATAAAAAAGAGAATTTTTTACTAATACCGAAAAACAATATAATTACCATTCCTCTTATAAGAAATTGCCCATTCTTCTTATAAGAAATTGAATGTCATAGCTGATATTTTCTTAATGTAATTTTGTGATGGACATAACATATTTATTTTACACTGATCGAATGGTAGGTAAAATTTTTTATTAATACTTGAATTGAATAAATAAACATGTGTTATAGTTATACGGATAATTTTTATTTTCTTGACAATTGTTTCACCAGTTGTGGCAGCTTCAGATGTTAGACTTGAACTGACAGATTTGAATGCATGTTGGACCGGGGGGGGGGGGAGATTTGGAGGTAGTGTATAACCAAGGGTGCACTGGAAAGACCCAGGTAAGAGGTTGGACAAAGGTGCGTGTTCTACTGTTGTTAACAAAAAGTACCATTATTGGCTAATTATAATGAATCGTAACGGACTGATTATGAAACAATATATTTATTTGGGGACCCAAGATAGTGAACTCATAATAGAAGACCTTTAGACAGCTTTTCAGTAGTGTTAATGTATGCTTGTGCCTGGTTAGTTTCCTTCGTGGTAAAAATTACTGCAAGTTTATAAATTACATTAAAAAAATAAAATGAAAATTAAGAATTCCGGTTAGATAAACAAGTATTTCAGACACGTAACACACAAAAAAATATGTTGAAGTATGCCTCATGTTTTTATTATAAAACTATTCCACCAAAAAACTGAATAAGGGTCCCTTTCAGTCCTTCGAGAAGTGGCCCCAAAGATCTTAGCGCTGCCTGTGCTAGATGAGAATAAGCTAAATGGTCTCTCTCCTCTCTCTCTCTCTCTCTCTCTCTCTCTCTCTCTCTCTCTCTCTCTCTCTCTGTTTCTTATTAAAATCTTGCTGTGCCTGCTATCTGTTTAGGTTCAAGTAAAAGCCTATCTAAATCATTGCTCAAATAGTCTGTAATTTTAATTCTATATATCATTCAGATATATGAATATTTTACACTAAATCTCGTTACACTTTTAAAACACACACACAGTTACATAAAAGTTATGCAATAATCGCGTTTACAGTTATCTTATCTTTATTATTATGTGAGAAAACCCGCGATCGCATTGATCTGTTTTGTTTATTCAACCGACTAACATGGAAATACAAGATTCCTGAGATGAGTGAAAATCTGACCTTTAACACGCTCATTCTCTGTACATGTTTTAATGTCACGAGTTATCAATAATTCATGTTTACTGAATGAAATTTTAAGAAAACTAGCGGTAGGGCGGGGGAAAACTAGAAACTGCGTGAAGGGGGGAATTTTCCAAGGCTTTGGGGTTACTCCCGGCAATCAAGTTAACTAGATATAAAAGCTGAACCACATCTAACAGTGATATGAGTCAACAATGAACCTGTTTCTTGTACTGGGTCTCGTAACCGTTGCGGCAGTAGCAACGACTGCCCGAGGTATGTGCTTATCACTTTATTAGATTTTAATCAAATAACATTCCTCAGACGCTATAAAATAGGATTATACTTCTTTATTCCCAAACATATGATTGATCACAGCATTATAAATCAGTTAAAACATTATTATTATTCGCGTAGAATAAAGTAATCATTATATTTGCACTTATTATTATCTCTGCATTCGATTTACAAAATACTAAGATATTTAACGTTTTGTAGTTTGCAAACGTATTCCCATTTTAGAAATACCGTTATTACTTTTTAAAGCGGTACATTTTCTTATGTATGTATTTTTTGTATATTCAAAACTAGTTAAGTCTTTTATTTAATGTATATCCATCAATTACGAAATATAATTTTAAATTCCAAAAGAGTTCACGTAATATACTGTGTTGTGTGTGTGTGTGTGTGTGTGTGTGTGTGTGTGTGTGTGTGTGTGTGTGTGTGTTTTATGCGTGCAAAGAAAGGCAAAGAGAATGATTTAGACAGAGAGGGAAAGAAATAATCAATGATATAGAACGACAGGACATAAGTCATAGATAATATGCAAAATTAACATTAAGCCACAGGAAAAATCATTTTAAAAATCGATTAATCCTTTGTTTTTTTAATAAGTTTGATATCTTGATATCTTTACAAATATACGTTTTACACCTTCAGAACACCAAATAATTTAAAGTATTAGCATTATATACTCAAGATACAAACTTTCACCATTCGTACAAAAATTTTAATGTAGAATTAGTCTTAAGCTGTATTCTTAAGCTGTAAATTAATAGATCTACTTCGATTTAACATTAATTGCAGATTATAACGGCTTAAATTGTTACCTATAAGCATTTGTAGAGAAATGACTAACTAAACAGTAAGAATACAGGGCCTTAAAAAATTATAAAAGATGAATATTTTGGTTCTTAAATGGTTTAAATGGTGATAAAATTGTATGGTAGTATGCAGTCAGACAGTTCGTGATAATATTGTATTAAACAAGAGTAGGCCTAAGTCAATTCTCTCTCCTTACCGGTAATTTTCAAGTCAACATTGGGATTAAGCCAACGTTATCTTCTAATGCTCGACAAAATAAAGAGAGAGGTTAAACGTGTAACAGTGTTTCAGGATACAATGTCTAATATACGGATACTAAATAAAATTTTTAAAAACTTTCTTTTTTGTGAGTTTGAGATGAATTATATTAAAATTATGCAATTTGAATATTTAAACCTAATTTAGCTACACACTGTCTAAATAATAAACATCAATTTCCAGACATTCAAAACGTCAAATTAATTATAAACTTACAAAATGGTAACAACACTAGAAAAATCTCAATATTGATATGCACAATAATAATCATTTACTAATTAAAGAACAAATTCAAATAAAAAAAAATGTTTTTATTTAAAGCGAGATGATTTATACTTAAAATTATACATTTATTAAAATAAATAAAGTAAAAACATATAACCATAAACATAGTATAACCATCAAAACAGTTGACTACACAAACAAAAATTACAACAATCGAAAATTTAAATCGAAATAAATCGATCATTCGTTAATTTATATTGTAATCGAGACAAATCGATTATTCGTTAATTCATAAAGGAACCTCTGAAGATTCAGATACATTCTGTGAAACGTGCGTCAGGTAAAAATACAACGATACAAATACACGTGCACAAGTATTTATTAATTGAAAACATATATATTATATTGAAACGCTGCAAGAGTTACCTACAAAATAAAATGCAGATTATAATACAATCGATTCCTTACATTAAATTTACGAGAATTAGAATGTAAGATTTATCATTTTTGTAAACTTCTTCCACTCTTTTTCATCTCTCGCCTAACCTCTTCATTCTTTTCCATGTTATCCCTTTATTTTCTAAAATTTTAGCAAAGGATAACCATTTTAGTTAGTCTTATGTTTATCTAGGTCTTACTTTATGTGTTCGCAATTTTTGTTTCCTAAATTCTTCCGTACGTTATAAGTGACCCCATCGATTCAATTGTCTTTCTTCTGTGAAAGTAAGAGTAGGTCGTACCTCTAATCCTCTTCTTTTGTCTGTATTTCTCATTCTGTCCTTATTTGGGACCCCCAAGATTCTTCTTATATACTTCATTCCGCTAGCCTGTATACTACGTTTCTGAACACGATGTGGCGATTCACCATAATGGTACGTAAGTTTACGAATAAGGTGAGTTAGTAAAATTGTACGCAAAAGTTAATATGAAATGATTATAAAACGTTTTGTGTGTGTGTGTGTTTTACACATTGTAGTTATAGATTTCTTCTTCTTCTTCTTCTTCTTCTTCTTCTTCTTCTTCTTCTTCTTCTTCTTCTTCTTCTTCTTCTTCTTCTTCTTCTTCTTCTTCTTCTTTCTTACTTCGTGTATTAGGCAATTTATTTTTCGGCACTCATCTCTTTAGCTGAGCTTCACGAGCTCTTTCTTTATACTGTAATACGTTTACAGGTAGCCTTTCTCTATTACGATTTGCATGTTTTTCCATTTGCTATGCTATTGTTTTATTCTGTCATTATATTATAGTGATAGCCATATTATCATTCGTGGTAAACATGGGAAATCGAAAATACAAGAGAATACTACATCCTTTGCGAATGCAATAATCTTTTATTAATGTGGCGTAAATGAAAACATTAATAATGTATAAAGACATTAAGTATAAGACGCGAAAGTATCCAAGTTAAGAAAGAGAGAGGAGGGAGACAGACAGACATACAGACCATACGTGTGTGTGTGTGTGTGTGTGTGTGTGTGTGTGTGTGTGTGTGTGTGTGTGTGTGTGTGTGTGTGTGTGTGTGTGTGTGTGTGTGTGTGTGTGTGTGTGTGTGTGTGTGTGTGTGTGTGTGTGTGTGTGTGTGTGTGTGTGTGTGTGTGTGTGTGTGTGTGTGTGTGTGTGTGTGTGTGTGTGTGTGTGTGTGTGTGTGTGTGTGTGTGTGTGTGTGTGTGTGTGTGTGTGTGTGTGTGTGTGTGTGTGTGTGTGTGTGTGTGTGTTTCTGTCTATATGTAGACCTATGAGTGCATCGGTAGCGTGCGGGAGGAAGAAGTAGAAGCAGAAATCGGTACGATAATATGGAAATAACTGTGAAAAGTGGCAATACAAAAATTAACATTTTAGAGAAACAAATTATTGACGTGATAACGTCTTATAAATTGATGAACACCGGCTGCACGCACGAAAAAGTGTCACGTTCCGTCTGAGCCTGAGCGTGCAAGCGAGAGCGCGCAACAAGCGATAGAGAGGCACGAAAAATAAATAAATAAATTAAGAATAATTATAAACGATAAATTAATAAAATAATTAATAATAAAATAATAAAATAATTATAAAAAATAATAAAATAATAATAAACAATAATATTCATCAATGTTTCTTTATGACGTTATCACGTAAAACTATCGTCCGTAAACCGACTTTACAGACAACCAATTGTTTTTTTTGTGTCATGCGAAGCAATAAAGTACGGCTTATTAACATTACTGTTTTGATTATAAAAACGGAATGCACGAAAATCCAGCTGTCAGCAGACTACTCGACACATCCTGGCATTTAAACACCACGCCGCCGTTAAGTAAAGGACTGACAGTTGTCGAGGAGAGTAAAACTGTATCCCTCCTGGCCACGCCTGAAATCTTTGTTCTCTTGTTATTTCCATTCATCATATTGCTTTGTTAAATGTACACTTCGGTGAAGAACTGACTTATTCATAACTGTAATATCCGTATATTGTAGTGAAAACACATTTCCCTTTTCTGGCCGACATATTAGAGAAGTATGTAAACTACAAAAAACTTAAAATGTTATCAACCCAAGTTTCTAAATTGGTATTGTCAGTATATATATTTAGCTGCGCTTTACGATACGCATAAGTACAAAATTTACAAGCTACCTATCCGCCGAAACTGATAAAATGTTACGCAGTGATGGTGTTTCTGCGTACGCAGGTTCTGTATCTGGTAGTTTGGAAAGAAGTGGCAGTGGTAGCATTATATTTGGTAGAAGTAGTGGAGAAGGCAAATCTTAAGGATTTATTGGATTGGGATTAGGAGTTAGTGGATCTTTAAGTGTTGGTGGTGGATTATCAGGAAGCACAGGAGGAATTTTGGTGGAAGTGGCGATGCGGTGGTAGGTATGCATATATCGTATGCATGAGTATTCTATAGACTTGTACTGTAAGCAATAGGACTCTTTTTCCGTATAAGCCTACTCGTATGTATTATTCAATTGTATATACTAATCCCATATATTTACTGAATATAATAATCGAATTTGCATTTCACTCATACTTATCACGGGGTCAAACGACAAAATTTTGTAGTAGCTTAGGTTCACAACGTACGTTAAATTCGAAGTAAATAAATGGACAGTTGATTAAAATTAGTGTGTTAACGAAATGCAATTATTGTTTAAAAAAAATAAGTGTAAGCTTCGTGTTAAATCGAATCGCAGTAGTAAGAAATTGTTTCGGTATTCGGCCGAGCGAAATTAATGGAAACTGACCGCTAGTCTCCTTTAGTTGAGACTAATGTAAATGCGATTGCGGCAAATCTTCGCTTTCAAATGTACGGCAAGCAATTTACAGATTCATAAACCGAATTTTCGTTGTTTCCTAATTGCCAGCTGAATTTCAAAGGAAGCTAGGTTATCGTCGTGTACCTGTGAAATGTAAAATTTCTATGGTAGGACTTATAATGTTTATACCATAATTAGTGTACTGTATTTATTGAAAGTTTCCTAAATTGTTTTCAGATTTGGAGTCAGTGCGAGTGGCAAGATCACCCGGCTACACAAAAGGCGGCAGAAGCAGCTCATACGCTCAAGCAGAAGCTAGTGCCAGTGCCGGTGCCGGTGCCAGTGCGTATGCAGGAAGTTCAGCAAATGCTGGAGCAAGTGGTGGAGGCGTATTAAGTCTCGGAAGTGGATTAGTTTCTGGACTAGGAGGCTCTTTAGGAAATGTCTTAGAAACTGGGGCCGGTTTGGGAGGTAGTCTTGGTCTTGGATTGGGGAAACATAAAGACGGACATGAAGACTCAGCAGGATTAGGGGTGTCTATTGGCCTCGGTGCAGGCGTAACAACAAGTGGTGATGGATCTGGTAGCAGCGGACAAAGTCATTACGTTAGTGGTTCTGGTGGTACTAGTGGAAGCGGCAGTTCAGGTAGCCATGGTAGTAGGTTAAGTGGAGGAAGTGGATCTGGAAGTTATGGTGGAAGTGGAGGTTTAGGAGGAAGTGGATCTGGAGGTCTAGGACTCAGTTCCGGCGGTGGCAGTTCTGGTAGCCATGGAAGTGGTGTTGGTGGATCTGAAAATTTTGGTAGCAGTGGATCTGGAGGTGTAGGATTCAGTTCCGGAAGTGGCGGTTCTGGTAGCCATAGTAGTGGTATTGGTGGATCTGGAAGTTCTGGTAGCACTGGATCTGGAGGTTATAGTGGAAGTGGAGGATCAGGAGGTGTAGGATTCAGTGGCAGTTCTGGTAGCCATGGTAGTGGTGTTGGTGGATCTGGAAGTTACGGTGGAAGTGGATCAGGAGGTGTAGGATTCAGTTCAGGCAGTGGCAGTTCAGGTAGTCATGGTAGTGGTGTTGGTGGATCTGCAAATTTTGGTAGCAGTGGATCTGGAGGTGTAGGATTCAGTTCTGGCAGTGGCAGTTCTGGTAGCCATGGTAGTGGTATTGGTGGATCTGGAAGTTCTGGTAGCACTGGATCTGGAGGTTATGGTGGAAGTGGAGGATCAGGAGGTGTAGGGCTCAGCTCTGGCAGTGGCAGTTCCAGTAGCCATGTAGGGCTCAGCTCTGGCAGTGGCAGTTCCAGTAGCCATGGCAATGGATTAAGTGGAGGAAGTGGATCTGGAAGTTACAGTGGAAGTGGAGATTCAGGAGGAAGTGGATCAGGAGGTGTAGGATTCAGTTCTGGCAGTGGTAGTTCTGGTAGCCATGGTAGTGGTATTGGTGGATCTGGAAATTCTGGTAGCACTGGATCTGGAGGTTATGGTGGAAGTGGAGGATCAGGAGGTGCAGGGCTCAGTTCTGGCAGTGGCAGTTCTAGTAGCCATGGCAATGGATTAAGTGGAGGAAGTGGGTCTGGAAGTTACAGTGGAAGTGGAGGTTCAGGAGGAAGTGGATCAGGAGGTGTAGGATTCAGTTCTGGCACTGGTAGTTCTGGTAGTCATGGTAGTAGTCTTGGTGGGTCTGGAGGTTTTGGTGGAAGTGTAGGAGCAGGAGGAAGTGGATCAGCAGGTGTAGGTCTCAGTTCTGGCAGTGACAGTTCTGGTAGCCATGGTAGTGGAGTAAGTGGAGTAAGTGGAGGAACTGGAGGATCAGGAAGAATTGTATCTGGTAGTTTGGGAGGAAGTGGCAGTGATAGCATTACATTTGGTGGAAGTAGTGGAGGAGGCAAATCTGAGGGATCTATTGGATTGGGATTAGGAGTTAGTGGATCTTTAGGTGTTGGTGGTGGATTATTGGGAAGCACAAGTAGCAGTAGTGGTAGTTCACATGGAGGTTATGGCAGCAGTAATGTAGGGGAAACTGGAGGTGAATCTGGAACGTCATCAAGTGGAAGTGGTTCTAGTGGCCACGGCAGTGGATCTGGACTTACTGGTGGAGTAAGTGGATCTACTGGTCACAGCAGTCAATCTGGAGGTAGAGGAAGTGGATCCAGTGGATCTGGGTCTGGTGTATCAGGAGGAGCAAGTGGTTCTATAACAACTGGAGGTGGAAGTGGATCTAGTGGCTCTGGAGGTGTATCTGGAAGTAGTTCTGGAGGGTCTAGTGATAGCAGTGGAGGAAGCTTCATAAGTGGCGGTGGTCATGGGTACAACAATTCATTTTCATCCTCTTCAAGTAATTCATCTAGTTACTCGTTTGGCACCAGCTCAAGTCACAGCAGCAGCCATTCTTCTTCCAGCTCATACGGTCACACTGGTGGCAGACCCACCAAAGGAAGGTAAGGCTTACTATAGTTTTTATATACTGGATATTGACAAGACTGATAAAAAATATATAAAACAAAAGCATGGTTCGGATTTTATTTCAAGTTATATCACTTTATTTAAAACTAAGTACTTTGAACAAATGTGTTGTTAAGGTATACATTGTTCAAATTTTGGTATACATTCACTTACAATTACTATTTCCTAAATTCAAAGACATGATATAAAACCATCATAAATTTTAAGAATTCGTATTCAATAACATAAATGATTGAAAATCTTCTCTATATCCTCTTAACAGTCCACAAACAAGTATTAGTACAGTAAGATATTATATTCATGGACTATAATGTTTCATCACACTATGAGACTGTAATATATTGATAATGTGATATATAATGTAAATAATCATTTTGTATTACACACAAACACACTTACACACACACACACATGTACATATAGAAATATACAAATCCAGATACATTTAGGGATCATCATGATATCTAGACAGAAACCTTGTCAACAAATATTTAATTTTTACATTAAAAAATCTTTATTACTAAAAAATTCTTCTGCTACAGTAGTATGTTATCATACCAATCAACAGATGTCATTGTATTGTCACATGAATAATTAACAATGAATTGTCATGACATTCTGACAAAATATACAAAAGGCATGCCATAGCCGTTCATGGTTGGAATAAATGTAGTAGCCAAAATCTAGTAACAGGAAGATTTTTAAATCATAACTTTTCAGACGAGCTACAGTTGCAATAGAAAACAAAAGGTTTTTTGTAGTGTTTTCTGTATTTTTAAAATTGCTGTTATGAAGTTTTATTGTTTCATTCAATCCACAAAGTTACAAATTATTTGATCTTTATCATTAGTAGTGTTAATTCAAAATTTCTAATCTAAGTAAGCAAGAAAACATTTAAAATATGTAAACATTAATTAATTGCAAAACTTATCAATCCTTTAATGAACATGAATGATTGTATCATTAAATTAATAATAAAAATAAGTATAGAGGTAAAGGTAATTTTATCTCAAAACTTCACATATTAATATTCAGATGGCCATTAAACTAATCCTTAAAGGACTTTCTTTCTATCTGGGAATTGGGAATAACATCAGCCTTGCCTGATCTTCACCTTATAGTTAACTAGTAGGAGGCTAGAGCTACTGCATACAGTAGTCCCCTACACTGAAAATAGTTTAGATCTCAGTGTTTCAATTATTATTTAGTCAGTGTGGTATAACTTTTATTTAATAAAGTGCAAATATAGTATGCTTAAAGTTATAACATTACACGTAACATTTTATGGACGTGATAATAAGATTTCTCTACTGAAACCCCTCAAAGCACAGCAAATTGATACATGCAAATTTTACTTAATAATTTTCTCAAAAAGTGTATCTAAAATTTGTATATCAATTGTTTTTCTGTGGTTTGTAAGGCGTACTAACCTCTTTACACATATATTGTGTGAGTGGACAATAGTTCACAAGAAATATTTTGTTTTTAGTATTCTTACAAAAGATTTGTACAATATATGTAACATCTATAAGGTTGAAAACATATTTTTAAAACCACTACAGAATTAAATGTTTAGTCTTAAATTTGCAGTTTTACAATTTTCTTTTGAATTTCAGTTACCATAGTACATATTTTTAAATATAAAAGAATATTTGATGAGTATAATAGTTACCATAAAAACGATTTCATTTACAGTTTTAACAATTCAAATAGAAAAAAGAAAGTATCTTGAAATATTTAATTTTATTTTAATACATGTGCATGAAAAATAAGAAATTCTAGTGTTAACCACAACATAACCAAATCAAATTATTTTAATTAATTTAATTAGAAAGTTCTGTTAGTGGTTACAATCACAAACAGAATAATCACTATTACACACCACTATAAAAAATTATTCCGAATAGCGCTTTCAAGCTTCACAGCTTGGAAAATATTTAATTTTCCGATTTGACGATGAGCTGTGAAGCTTGAAACCGCTAATCGAAATAAATTTTTATAGTGGTGTGCAACAGTGATTATTCTGTTTTCAAATCAAAGTATTGTCAGCAAAATATTTTCAGATAAATTTTAATCAGTTTGTAATGGTTATTGTTGTGTTCTAAAATATTTGTTTTAGCTTTTTTAAAATGTTATATGAGAAATTAAATTCAGAATACTAACATGGCTGCTATTATAACACACACACACAAACATAAAGACATCCCCTATACTCTTCATTTTTGTAAGACACAATTATATTATATGGTACCTTTAACTCATCCAATTATAAACAATAATGTATTTATCACAAATATATAAAGTGTGCAGCAATAAATAATTAAAATACATATGTATGTTATGCATAATTAAAGTACATATATATAATTAAAATATGTACTATACATAATTAAAAATATATGGCATTATAAATAATAGAATTCTCTGGATAATAGACAAGAATGCCTTTCTGCCAAGATTGTAATTAATAAACATTTAATTCCTTTTTAGGTATGGAAGATGATCTGAAGAAGATACTACAAGCAAGACTGTTTTACAGCTATTGTAAACTAATATTAGAATTTTTCAAATAAAATGTTATAATACTGATTTAAAGTCTACGAAACAAGTTATTTGTCTCATTCTATATGATGAACTTTTCCCTGTAGTGACATAATTCCTGTTTATACTAAAAACATTTTATATCAAAGTAACAACAGATAGTACTCATAAAACACTACGCAACTGAGGCCTTTATTACACTATGCAACTGATTGCAAAAGAAGTTTTGGGGCATTGGTTTAAATGTAGTAGTGTATTACACTTACTGCAATTGGTTGCACACCTTGCAATCGATTCCAAAACAGTTGCAAGCCTTACAACTGCTTGTGAAACTTTTAGTTTCACACACTCATTGTGGAGCATTGATTAAAATGTAGCCTATTACACTATGCAACGAATTGCATGCAACTCTGCTACGCACGCATTCTGCAAACAATAAAAAATTTGTTGACATGGGACCGACATAAACAAACAATTTTTTACAAACCGCCAATATCTCAAAAACGAAAAGGGGGATTTTATTGAAACAAAAACCAAAATAAAATTTCTAATTTTTTAAAATTTCGCTCGCTGACACATACAGCTACCTCTTATAGAACAAAAGTTTATCGTATGCCAAAAGTTCACTACATGCAAATTACAAAAATCTCATGACATGGGACCGTTTTAAATCTCTGTTCTTGAACATTATTAAAGTTATTGGTTCAAATTTATGTCTAAAACCATCCTCAAACTTCAAGAAATATGATGGTAAACAATTTTTTTTTTTATCGGTTCAGTAGTTACTGAGGTTAGCCCAGATGATGATACAAACAAATTTTCCTCTTTATAATAGTAGTATAGATGACATGCTTACTCTGCAACTGATTTCAGAGCAGTTGCAGTCTGTTTTCACTAACCTGCAACTAGTTTCATGTATGCTTGACGCTTGACATCAGTTGGTTGCAGTCAGTTGCATAGTGTAATAAAAGCCTACTCAACATTTACTCAGTCCTAAGGTCACAGACCCAATACCCTCCTTGATGTTTGGTAATAGTATTCAAATCAATTTTACTTCAATTATCCTGAATCAGAATCCATGTGAAAGATCAATTGTGACAATTTTAGTTTACATGTTAAAGCCATAGGCAACTAGCCTATGCATTTAGAAATATCCAAACTGAACTTAATACCACTTATGTGTTCATCAGACCAATTAATAGTACCATCATCAGGGGTGACTTTGGTCACAGGGGTGACTGTAAAATGTTTATTACGAATTTTCCGCCACCCAAAATAAAGTTTAATTTTTTTTTTCAATGAATAATTATGGTTAGACTATAATGAAGTAATAAAATAATTATTAGAATTACAGAATAACATTTTGAGTTTAAAAAAAAATTACGTGTGATTGTGCAATCTGCAATTGTTTTTGTTATGTTGGCTAAACTGCTCTGATCAAGGTTATCTAAGAGGAAGGTTGTTGATTGATTGTTTGTCAGCTGTGTTGGAGATATTGTCCTGCGCATTTTGGTAAGTTTTCATTACGTTTTACATAATTTTTGAGAAACTACATGTGTTTATAATAAAAATATGAGTTATCAATTCATTTGTGGGGTGACATCGGTCACGTAGCATGAGTGACCGAAGTCACCCCATGTTATTGTTATTTGCTTTCTTAACCTATAATCTGTATTTTTTGTGTGTTTAAGGTATCAAAATGCCTCGAACTTACCAGTGAAAAGTTGGTAGTCGCCAATACAAGGATTATGATGATGAACAAATGGAAATGGCAGAGGAAGCAGTCAGATCGGGAAAATCCATCAGACAAGCTGCACTTGAATACAAAGTGAAGAGAGAAGCTTTGCGAGTCCGTATGCTTGGAGAAAAACCAAAGGCAACTGGAGGTCAGACTGTTCTTGATCAAGAAACTGAGGAATCATTGGTTAAGTATTTGTTAATGTTATCAGAATGGGGGTTTCCTATAACTTTCCTGGAATTACGACTTCTGGTCAAGAGCTATTTGCAAAGGATTGGATGTCATATTAAAAAGTTTCCTGATGGAGTCACCCCTGGTAAAGAATGGGCAAAATCTTTCATGTCTCGACATGCAAATAAATTGTCTTCTAGGTTGGTGCAGAATATAAATCCAAAACGAGCACAGGTAGATTCTGCTGTCATTAATTCATATTTTGATTAAATGGAAGCGGATATAGAAGGCATTCCTCCAGAAAACATCATCAATTTTGATCAGACCAACTTATCAGATGATCCAGGAAGAATAAAGCCGATTTCCAAAAGGGGGCAAAAATATTTTGATAGGTTGCTAAGCACATCGAAGTCTAGCACAAGCATTATGTTTGCTGCCACAGCTTCAGGGTACATGCTCCCGCCCTTCGTTGTTTATAAGGCCCAAAATGTTTATGATTTATGGATCATGGGAGGACCCAAAGGCACCCGCTACTCCTGTTCCTCTAGTGGATGGTTTGAGGCAACTCATTTTGAAGAATGCATTCGCCCTTCCATACATCCGAAAATTAAAAACTGACAAAAAAGTAGTTTTAATTGGAGACAACCTGTCATCCCATTTTTCAGTTCGTATACTGCAAACATGCCTTGATAACAACATTCTTTTCAAATGCCTTCCTCTGCATTGAACACACATCAGTCAGCCGTTGGATGTTGCCCTGTTTGCTCCGATGAAGAAGCACTGGAGACAAATCTTGACAAAATACAAAATGAAAAATCCAGGGGCAGTCCAAAAATCCCAATTCCCAAAACTTTTGAAGGAGTTAGTGGACACCCTCGAACCCTCAAGTGAAGAAACGGTCAAGAATGGTTTCAGAAAATGCGGAATATTTCCTGTAAACAGGCTTGAGGTTCTGAAGGCATTACCAAGAACGGGATCTTCTGCTAGCAGCACATGTTCGACTGAAGAAGCCATGAGTATTGCAGTTCTCTCCTTTTTAAAGGAAACGCGTTTCAACTCTTCAAAACCCACAAGGCAAAGGAAGAAAAAAATAAATGTTCAGCCTGGAAGAAGTATCACGGCCGAAGATTTCACCCCAACCCCAGTGCCATCAACAAGTGCAGCAGCTGAAAATTCTGAATCTGAATCTGACTTGGATTTAGAAGACTTGTTACCCAACAATGATGATGGACTGGATGTGGAAATGGCACCTCAGGAAGAGAGTGACAAGCCTGTCATTGGTCAATATGTTATTGTGCTCTGCAGAGGAAAGCGCTCTGAAAAACATTATATTGGCCAAATAGTTGAAGACACAGGATTTGAAAGAATGTATGGTGAGCACTCCGTCCAGTTTTTCAAGAGGAAACATGAAGTGTTCGTGATTGATGGTAAGGAACCATCATTAGTGGTAGCAGAAGACATTGTGAAGGTGCTTTCATCCCCAAAAGAGCTTCGAAGAGGAAGATTCCAGTTCCCGGAGGACGAAATTGCTAAATTTTCATTATAAATAATATTTTTTTTATTCGATGTTACTTGGTACTTTTTCTTGATGTTATATGAATAAATTATTTCTTTTTCGATGATGATTCAATTGCATTTTATGTAGACCTAAGACGCTGAACAAAGTTATAAATAAATTAAATGGTGGATAAAAAATGATTATTTTTAAATATAAAGATTAAAAAAAATATATAAACCGAAAACAATGTAAAAGTTCGTTATAGAGGGTAACGGTTAATGGCTGATCTCACCCCTGACCGAAATAACGGAAATTCAGTGGAGAAACATAGGTGACCGGAGTCACCCCATCGCCGAGGTGACATCGGTCACTTACAAAAAAATGTTTTCCACATTAAATATTTATGCCTAAATTTTTCTTTTGATTCCAATGTTTAGACGGACGTTAGGGGAACGTATAGACGGCATTTAATAATGTTCTGATCAATAGGAATTTGTAAATATAAGAAAACACTACTTTTTTGACCGAAGTCACCCCTGTTGACGGTAGTAAGTTAGTTTTAATGCAAACACCAAAAAGATTAACAAAAACAAAATATGTAAAATTGAATACTATTTTTTTTTTAAATATGTAATGTTCTATAGACAGACTTACGTGAATCAAATTATTTTCATTGGTTACAAAAATGATTTGTAATGTTGTAAAAATTGTATAGTTTACATAAAATAAATATGTATAATGTTTGTATGTTAATATTAAAAATAGTCTTGTAAGAGATTTTCAAGCTTAATTTAATTTAGCTCATTAATTTGTCTCTTGTTATGAGTAATAAAGTCTAGGTCCATGGTAAGCAGAAAATACAATATAGTTACCATGATCAATTCCAAATCATTCTTAAGATCAAAATGAACAACATACAGTAACAAGGTCATTTGTTTAGCGCATTAAGCACTAGTTGTCATGTGTTATCCTTCTCTGTAGAAAAGGTCACTAATAAATATTGTCTGCAACCTGTATGTAGTAAGCAGGGGTATATTTCTAATGGCAGTTGCTATGAAAATAATTTCAAATAACAAGCGTACAAAAAAACCTTTAACTTTTGTATATTTTTATAGGTAAAAAATAAAGATCTTTTGTAGACAATGTATTAACTTGTTATTTTTCTAAGTAAATTTGAGGAGGTTATGTGTAATACAGAGTAAAACACCTTTTTTATTTGATTGTATTGGTTTAAAAAAAAAATAAGTAAATAATTTGGTATTAGAAGAAACCTCTGTTTAACTAAAACTTCTGTAATTAGTGCTGCCGTACAATAAAAGGTTGTATTTTCAGCTTGTGGCTACGTTAAATCATTATATCCTTATATTTCCTTATATTATATTATTTTTCTCTTAATCATAATTCCTATTCAGTTTCCATTATTTTGTAAGAAAGTTGATATGTTCAATGGTGATTTCTCTACTCTCCTCTTCAAAGTATACAATTGTTATTCAGTTTCCTTTCTTCTACCCGATTTATTGGAAATGCCAAAATTTTAATCTGGTTTCCATTTATCGCACAGATTACCTCGCAGAAACTATTTAAAAAAAAAACACTAATTTATAACAAAAGAAATACATTAAAATTTTCTTTTCAGCCTAAAGTAATAAAAACCAAAGTGCAAATTCTGCAAGTTTCTGTTAACAGGCAAATGATTAAGTATTACTAATGGGTTATTGTAGAATTTTATGTTACTATGGACTGAGTTAATGCAAAATAAAATAGAATAAAATGGAAGAACCTCATGAAACCTATATAAAATGATTGTGTATTACAAAAAACAATATTGAATAATGTATGTAATATAAAAATGATTACAGTAAGGACCTTTGTTTATGAATAACAAATAAAACTCTATGCTTTGTACCATTAAAATTCACTTTTAAAAAATATGTTGTTATTAAAAAGTTTGAGGTAACAAATTTATAAGCAAACTTTAGTATACTTTGAATAAAAAATTAAATATCTGACACTTATAGCCTTTTACAGAATGTATAGAAACTTGTTTCACTGTTACTTAATTATTTGTTTTATGTAGAACTTATCAGGTTTCAATAAGACAAGACAGTCACTAACCAACAGTTCTGTGATTATTTTCACACACCATAATAAAAAACTTGTTTTTATATTTCCAAAAGAAAAGAGTTACTATCAACATACAACTATTATAAGAAAATATGATTAAAATCATAACCTGCCATTACTTGGGTGTGGAGAAAACAGGTATAACATTTGCAAACAAGAAATATGCGCTTTTCTTCCTATTTGTTGTTAAATTCTGATCCTGGGCTGTTTGGCTGTGATCCAGTGCTACACTCTCTAGCAGACGTTTCGGCCATGCCATTGATGGCCATCATCAGTGCAAAATTGAGCTATCGCTAATGTAAGGTGTCACACGTTAGTGACCACAGTACTGTGATAATGGCTGACTTAAAGCCATTACCACATTTTTCAGCCATTTCCTTAACCAGTCTGAAAGCAGGGTAAGCTGACGTTGTACCATGTCAGTGGCAAAGCAAATGTTTGTCGAGCCATAGTGGTATATGGCATCATCTGCCTATAGCGAGAGCGTAACTCCAGGTTGGACAGGCAGGTCGTTCGTACTCACAAGGTACAGAACAGGGCCTAGGACAGATCCTTGGAGGACGCCAATGGCGATGGGTCAAATAGAAGAGTACAATCCGTTGACGCAAATCCTAAATGAGCTGTCGCAAAGATACGAGTGCATCAGGTGAACGAAAGATGCTGGGAGCAGAGACATGGTCAGTTTACTGTTTGTACCTTTTTCTGGTCAGTGAGGACCAGACTCCGGCTGTTCTGGGGCAAGCCCCTTTCAGCCATTTGGGAAGGAATTGTGGATTTGCACGCCAGAGCCGACCGGCCGTTGAGAGAGTGGAGGCACCCGAGGCACCAGAAGGTTAAAGGAGATTGTGACTGTTTGATGATGTAGTGTGGCAGCTCTTGGAGAGGGTGAGGGGGGTGTTTTAGTGCCAAACTATAAGACTAAGGCGACCAGAGATAAGCAGCGTGTGATGCTAAAGGTAGCAGGAAGCATCGTAATGGCGTCAAGGGATCAGCGTGGGACAGGTTATATCCTATGGATTTTGTGTTGGGCAGTTATGTTTTGTGGAATTTAAGTTATTTTATTTTATTATGTTGTTGTAAGGTGGCCTTGTTAACTCTTCAGTTGAATTCGGGGAGTTGTTGTGGATTGTGAATGGGGCAGGAGAGTAGTATGCAGGTTGATTTTGTTTTATTCAACTTGTTGTTGCCTGTGTAACTCATAAGTTGGGTCCATTGGATTCTCCTGATGCGAGTTCTGCGCCCATTTTTGGTGGAGGTTCATTCGCAACAGCTAGGAGGCGGATTATGAGGAAGAATGAGTGTTGTGTATTTAAGACAGTTCTATTGATGGTAGTGACAATGGATTGTAATGCTACGCGGGTTTTGGCTATTTTGACATTCTTCCAATTTACTTTAAGGAGAAAGGTGTCTAGGTCTGGGAATGACCAAATCGTGGTCGCTCATCTAAACTTCAAACTAATGGGGAAGGACCTTACACTGTGAAGAAGAGAATCAACGATGTTGTCTATCAGATTCAACAGGAAGGACAGCGAAAATTCAAGGTTGTCCGCCTAGATCGCCTAGCCAAGTATTACTTCAGAGGTGGTTTGCCAGTTCGGGACGAGGGGGCAGTGTTATGTAATACGGAACGTTCTACAAGTATCTCGGCTAGCCCACCAGAGCCCAGCTGTAATGTGTGTGGGTGTGTGTGGGTGTGTGTGTGTGTGTGTGTGTGTGTGTGTGTGTGTGTGTCTGTGTGTGTGTGTGCATACATATTGCTGCTGCTTTGAGATGAAAGACAATTATGTGACACTTATCACACGTCAACAAGCAAGACTGTTCCAGACTTCCCCGGTCCGCGCACAGTGTTTACTTCCAAATGTGACAGTTTCTAGCGGATTCGAGAATGCCGTAAGAGGCAATTGTTTAACACGTCATCCAAAAGTGACATCTTATTCTGGCGTCTCAGCGGGGTATAAATATAAGCATCCAACGACGGTCAGTTCAGTTTTACGTCAGGCGATTACACAGTGTGTTCAAGTGGTGTATTAGTGAAAAGTGATTATTGTGTGGGCCTCTATTAGTTGTCATTGTTATTGCATGTGGACAGATTTAATTTGCATCATTGTACAAGTATAATCTTGTTGAATAACTTGTTGATTACAAGTCTTGTATTTTGTTTTCCACTGTACCATACGATGATAAAGGAGACCATCATACCAATATGTTATGGAAATTATGCAATTAAGTTATGGTGTTATGGTATTATTTATAATAAATAAATTAATAAAAAATTTGTATTGATTAAGCATTTAAGAATGGATCAGTTTGATATGAAAGAGTCTGAAATAACATAGAACAGTAAACAATATTAGTCATAACTACTGGATGATACAGTTCCAAAATAATGTGTCAATGTTTTTAGAAATAGGCATAATGACTTGAAGAAGTTTTTTCTTTTGAAGATAGACTTGTTTTGTGTAATAATGTTTTTTCCATAATGGAATCACTTGGTCATGAGTATAAAACAGGGGAGTGGTGTTTGTTTATTGATTCTTCTAAAGTTTGTCTGAAGGCCGTGCTTCTGCACATTGGGAATAAGTTTCCATCAGTGCCAATAACTTATGCTACGGATTTGAAAGAAACTTACAAGAACATGAAACTTCTGCTGAATAATATGAAGTATTAACAATTTAAGTGGAATATTTGTGGTGACTTAAAAGTAATTGCTCTCTTGCTAGGTCTTGAACTTGTTTTTACCAAGTACTGTTATTTTCTTTGCGAGTGGGACAGCAGAGACCGAAAAAATCATTACGTACAGAAAGAGTGGCCAAATAGAACATCATTAACACCAGGAAATAAATACAGTCAATATTTTACAAGTTATATAACAAATACTGTCATGAGGTACTGATTATGGGGGGGGGGGATAAATATTTTTAACTCCCATAAAAAAATTGTACACCAACTTTCTTTCTTAGAATTTCATAATATATAGAATTTAGGGGTTATTTACATTTTTACTTTCTACCCACTGAGAAGGAATGGAAACAACCCCCTGAGGGAGTACACCCATTACTTTTTTTTTAATTTTTATCTAGACACTGTGTAGAAGTTATTACAAAAGATTTCATGTCAATTGTTTCTATTGCAAAGAATTCCAAAGTAAAATGCTTCATTCACTTGACTGCAAGGTGTACAGGATTGAAGTTCTCACTTCAAAAGGTAGGCAAAGTGACAGTGACAGAGTGATGAGGCAAGACAAACAGATAATTTATGGACTTAACCTGAAAGTGGAGAAAGTGATAGAACGAGGGAAGGAGAGATAATCTGCAATTGGATGTTCACTAAAGTTGTGCTACATTACATGAACATCCCATGCTTCTTCTCAGGCATATAAATCTACCTGGTATTCACTTTTACCCAAACCTGATTAATAATAAAGGAAATTCTGCATTTACACTGCATTAACACTTTGTCAAAAGGATTAAGTAAGCTATATAACTGGAATATAAGTCACTATTAATCAATAAATGGATAAAATTACTTTAGAAGTTATCCACATCATGTTCCATTAATAAAAGTTCTTAATACAAAATTTTTTTGTATGTGCATAAAATAAGTAATACACAATTTCTTTAGTATAATTAGAGCAAGCTGTTCATTTTTATGCTCCATGGGGTAGTCATAATTTAAAAAGGGCCAAAAAAGAATGATCTGATTTTTAATTCAAGTTAAAATATTTGTAAATTAAATGAACCCTTTAAATTCACAATGTATATAAGCCCAAAAACCAGACCTAGTGTGTACACCTACTCCACGATGGAAGAAGATGATGATGATGATGATGATGACGATGATTATTATAGCCCGTGTTGATTTCTACTTTATTCTGTAAGTAATCTTCAATGAAGAATTACAATATAATTTAGTTCAGTTGAACAAACATAACAGTACAAAGTAACTATACTGCAGATTAACTTGTTTAAATAAATTATATCTGTTTTCACATTATTTAATTCTCAAAACAATTGTTTTGAATAGAATATAAAAAGTTGTCTGTTGATGATGACCTCAATTAATGAGGCATATATACGAACGAGTACACACACAGTTGTGAAATACACGATTTATGTTTGAATAGACTCTTACATTAGGGTGACCAGACGTCCCGTTTTTAACGGGATTATCCCTTTTTTTTCATTATGTGTCCCGTTGCCCCGGCAAATTATTAACAGGACGTCAAATATCCCGTTTTTCTGTACTTGCAATAACGGATAACCTAATCTTTTATCTTCGCTTCGTTTTTTGTTTTTATTTTTTTTTTTTGTCATTTTGGTCTCATTCGTTTAAACTTTCTTACTGAGGTCAAGACGGGTCTCGAATGGTTAAGGGAACGCAATCGCGAAAAGAAATGATGATCTCTGGTTTCTGCCAGAGTGCGTCAAGGGAGAGTGAGGCAATCAAGGTAAACTTTTTTTGTTTGGTTAGTTTTAACGCTTGGCATGGCGAGCTTGCTCCATTGTCTGTTGTTCGTTTGGTTCGAGATACACGTGCATATTAATATGGGGAAAAGAAAGTGTACTTTCTCCAAAACCCTGAAAGAAGAGTTTCCTTTCTTGAAGGACGACACCACATCTACAAAGGTAGAATGTACTTTGTCGTTCATTTTTTTCCATTGAACATGGAGGACGTGCCGATATTACACAGCACATTAAGAAAAAGAAACACATGTTGGCAGTTTCCGCGAGAACTTCCAGTAGTATAACTTCCTTTGTAAGTAGGAATGGACTACAAACTGAGGAAGGTAAACGTATCACTGCTGAAGAAGGGCTGTTTGCATTTCATACTGCAAAACACAACTATTTTTTCCGTTCAATGGACTGCACATCTCTTATCATCAGAAAACTATTTGAGAAGAAATTCACGTATTCCAGGACAAAGTGCGAGTCGATTTTAGTGAATGTTTTATCGCCGTATGCAATGCATGAAGTGCAATCAGAACTTGAAGATGATAAGTATGTGTCTGTGATGGTTGATGCATCAAATCACAAAAGCTTAAAATTAGTGCCGATTCTAGTTAGGTATTTCATTCCTACCAAAGGTGTTCAGTGCAAAGTAATCTGTTTTCAGAATGTTGGTGGAGAAACAGCAGAATTATTAGCTAATCATGTTCTGGACATCTTAAAGAAACATCATTTAGTTGACAAGACCATCGCGTTTTGTGCAGATAACTGTAACACTAACTTTGGTGGGTACAAGAGGGCCGGAACAAACAAATTTTTTTTCTAAATTGAACAGTGTGCTCAAAATGAATATTCAAGGCATTGGTTGTGCAGCTCATGTGGTATACAGTGGTGTACAAACAAGTGCAGACATTCTTCCTATCGACATAGAAACAGTAGTGAATAAAATATTTCAATATTTTCACATTTATACCGTGCGTGTGGAGGAATTGAAATTATTTTGTGATTTTGTTGCTACTGAATATAAGCAGGTTCTGGGTAGTGTTAAAACTGGATGGTTGTCATTGTTGTCAGGAGTTACAAGGGTTACTGATATTTATGAACCTCTAAAGTCTTATTTCATGTCTCAGGATAGGTGTCCTACATTGCTAAAACAATTTTTTGAGAACACACAGTCACTTCTTTGGCTTCATTTCATACAAAGCCAACTGAAAATGTTTTCAAATTCAATCCAAAAGTTGGAAAGAACCAACATTTCAGCCACTGAAGTAGGTGAAGAATTAGAGTTGCTTACAGAAAAAGTCAATAACAGGAAATGTAATAAGTTTCAAACTTCAGTTGTTTCTTCAATTTTAATTAACTTAGAAAATGAAGATCTTTTCTCCCAATCGAAATATGAAACGATTACCAATTTATTTTATGACACTTTTTTAAGTTATTTAAAAAAGTGGGTCTCTCCACATCAGCCTCTGAAATCATTTCATTGGATAACATTGAAAAATTCTGTATCTTGGGATGAGGTTTTAAAAGTCTGAAAATTCTTAAGACAGTAGATTCATGTTCAACAATTCAGGTACATGAAGATGAATTATTTGATGAGACAGGACATGTGAACACAGTTTTATCCAGAAAATTTGAGGAATGGGAAAAAGTTAATGTGGAGATTGATAAGAAATGGTGTGATGTCTTCCACATACTTAAAAGTATAGGCATTCAATGTAAAAACATAGAGGTGGTTGTGAGTTTTGGTCTGGCTGTACCAGGCACAAATGCTGTTGTGGAAAGAGTCTTTTCAATTGTGAACTCCCTTTGGATGGATGAAAGGAACCGTTTTACTACCAAAACTATTCAAGCAATTGTAATTTTAAAAACTCATTTTCAAGACCTTAGCTGTAAGGAATTCTACAACCTGCTATTAAGTAATTCAAAGCTCTTGCTAGATATCAGATCTTGTGATAATTACAAAGTTAATAGTGATGTTCCTGATTCAAAAGCCACAAGTTCATGTTCAGCAGGTTGTTGATATCTATGAATCACATCCATGTAATTTTATAGTTGTTAAGAATTTGAATATTTATATTTGAATAATTATAATTTTATAATTCTTGAAAAAACTTGATCAATTATAATATGATCCAGTGCCATGATAAGTATGTTTTTAAGTTGATTATTAAAATATATGTCTTTTTATATGTAAAAAGTAGTTTTTATTTGTCTTAGTGAAGCAGTGCAGTCATATATGAAGCACATTTTCTTTGTAACTCGTGTCCTGTTTTGTCCTGTTTTTTTATTTCCATATTTCAGAAATGTCCTGTTTTACGTCATAAAAAATCCGGTCACCCTATCTTACATAACACTCCTTAACTTGAATGTAGATATTGTTATGGTCCGTCGTAGGTACAGTGGAAAACAAAATAAGTACAAGACACCAATTAAGTCACTAATTACCAGCTTTAATATTCACAGTTAACAGACCGTAATTAACAACACAGTCTCTTATAACAAATCAAATAAAAATTGTTCACACGCAAATAAATGTCAACTAATATTAAAACACAATTGTATTACAATATACCGTCCGATTATAGAACACAACACTTAACTAATAACCACTTGAACGCACACAGTAATATCGTTTGTAATCGCCCGCCAATAACCCTCGAACCGCACTGTAAATATATCGCCACTATACTGAAAACTAAGGCCGCTGCCGCCATGTATTTATACTTCCGCTCACAGACCAGAACGTTCCTAATTGCGTCTTAGCGCCCGTGTGAACTACGTAATTAACTGCGGCCTTGACACAGCCCGCGCGGCTGGCGGCTTCGAGAAAACTCTCGCGGATGCGTTGTCAGTCACGTATGCCACATACATTAGAGCGAGATTCTTCTGGCACATTCGACAACCACGTAGATTGTTTTGTAATGTCGTAACACTGCCTCCTCCTTAAACCTGTTCGTCCCGAACTGGCAAACCGTCCCTGAAGTAGTACTTAGCCAGGCGATCTAGGTGGACGATCTTGAACTTTCGCTGTCCTTCCTGTTGAATCCGATAAACAACATCATTGATTCTTTTTTCACAGTGTAGGGTCCTTCCCAGTTAGACTGAAGCTTAGGTGAGCGACCACGATGGTGCTTTGGATTGAACAACCAGACCTGATCTTCTTGGAAACCCACACTATTGCTGCAGATGTCATACCGAGTTTTCATTTTATCACTGGCAATCTTCAGCTGTCCTCTTACTAAGCGATTCATTTCTCGCAGTTGGTTTTCTAATTGCGAGGAATAGTTCTGCGCCTCTTGGGACTGAGTTCAGGTGATCCGAACATTAGGCTAAGTCCCCAGGAAGACGAATCTCCCGCCCAAACACCAATTTTGCTGGAGTCATGCCGGTTGTGTCGTGTACTGATGATCATGCACTACGCCATGAGGAATAGTGGTATACGTTGGTCACAGTCTGTTTGGTTCTCGTCAACAACCTTCGAAAGATGCTGCTCAAGTGTCCTATTGATATCTCTCAACCATCCCGTCCTACTGAGGATGCAGAGGCGTTGTCCTGGTCTTTCGAATTCCGAGTAGACGGCATAATTCTTTAAACACTCCTGATTCGAAATTTCTCCCTTGATCCGTATGGATTTCCATAGGGGCTCCATAACGGCAACAGAAGATGTGAACTAACTGCTTTGCCACAGTGGTAACCTCCTGATTTGGAATTGCGTAGGCTTCTACCCACTTAGTAAAGTAGTCACCTACAACCATGACGTACCGGTTTCCATCGTCAGTAACTGGGAATGGTCCAGCAATGTCTATGGCAATTCTCTCAAAAGGCAGTCCAACGTTATACTGTCTCATTTTACCCCTGCTTCTGGTTTGTGGGCCCACAAATATTTCACACTTCCGAACCCATTCCTCTACGTCGTGGAGAAGATGAAGCCAATAGAATCGCTTCAGTATTTTGTCAAGGGTTTTGTTAACGCCAAGATGGCCTCCAGATGTTCCATTATCCATCTCCTTCAAAACAGACTGCACTTTACTTCGGGGAACTATCAACTGCATGACCACGTCTCGTCCATCTGCACTTCCCAAGCCCTTTTCAGCAATCCGTTTTCTAAGGTGAGAGATTCCCATTGCGCCCAGTAGCCCTTCAGCACTTCGGAACCATGGCAGATATCTTGCCAATCCGGGCGGCGACCTTCCTCTTTTGCTGTCAAGATCGGTACAATGTCTTCATCAGTCATCTGTTCTTGTCGACAGTCTGGTGTTGTCCAGCCGTCTGCCAGGAAATCTACAGTGATGGCTTGAACATGTTCGCTTGAGTTTTGTTCTTCCTTTCTGTGGCAATGTCGGCAGCCTTCCGGGCACGGTCTTCGTGATAAGCCATCTGCATTACCATGCAGGCGCCCCTGTCGATGTTGTACCTTGAAGTTGTACTGTTACAGACGTTCAAGCCACCTTGCCAACTGTCCTTCCGGATTTTTAAATCTCAAGAGTCATGCAAGCGCGGCATGGTCGGTACGTAGTGAAAACTCTCTTCCATAGAAGTATTTATGGAAGTGCTCCAACGCTCGGACGATTGCCAGCAACTCTCTCCTTGTAACGCAATAATTTCTCTCCGGTTTAGAAAGTGTCTTGCTGTAATACGCTATTACTCGTTCTTCACCGTTTTGCACTTGAGACAAAACTGCTCCTAGACCAGTATTGCTTGCGTCTGTGTCCACAATGTACTTCCCTTCGGAAGCTGGGAAAGCGAGAATTGGCTGCGAACATAATGCAATTTTCAAAGTCCTAAATGCTTGATCACACTCCCTCGACCACTGGAAGTTTCGTTTATTTTCCGTTAGCTCATGTAGTGGTTTAGGAATAGTAGCGAAGCCTTTCACAAAACGTTTGTAATATGAGCATAACCCCATGAAACTCCGAACTTCGTGTTTACTCTTCGGCACTGGCCAGTCTCTTACGGTGACTACTTTATTAGGATCCATGCTAACACCCGCTGCCGAAACCAGATGGCTAAGATACTGTACTTCCTTCTGGAATAGAGAACACTTCTTCGGGCTCAGCTTCAGTTGGGGACCGTGAATTCTAGTTAGAACTTCCTTAAGGTTTTCCAAATGGTTTTTGAAAGTCTTCCCGATGACTATGACATCGTCTAAATAAACAAAGCAAGTTTTCCATGTCAGACCTCGGATTACCAGGTCCATCAATCTTTCAATTTGTAATATCCATTACAAAGTCCAAATGGCATGACGTTAAATTGGAATAAGCCACCTGGGGTCGAGAAAGCGGTCTTTTCCTTGTCTTCTTGATGAAGACCTATTTACCAGTATCCACTCTTCAGGTCCAATGTGGAAAACCACTGTGCTCCGGACAACGTGTGTCGAGTGTATCGTCAACGCGAGGTAATGGATAGCAGTCTTTCTTTGTAACGTCATTTAACCTCCGATAGTCTACGCAGAAACGAAATCCACCATCCTTCTTCGCTACCAGCACTACAGGAGAAGACCAAGCACTTGACGAAGGTTCGATTACTCCCTCTGTCAACATGTCCTGTACTAACCGAGACATTTCCTCTTGTTTAGATAATGGAGGCCTTCGAGGAGGTTGGTGTATCGATGTTGTGTCCCCGGTATTGATGCGATGTTGCACAAGAGAGGTTCTTCCCAGTGACTGTCCCCGAACTGCAAAACAATCTTTGAATTCGTATAAAAACTGTCTGAGTTCTTTTACCTCACCACTTGAGAGGTCGTTAGATGATCTGTTCAATAATTCTTGCAGTTCCTCTGGTAATTTGGATTTATCCGAAACACTGGATCTTCGTTGCGTCATTCCGGCTACCCAGGCCACAGGAGTCAATTTGCCTATGAGCGTAATGCTTTGTAAAGTGATAGCTGATCCAAAATATTCGCCACTCTAATAGGTACATTTCCGGTTTCGTCAGGTTTTACTAAACTTCTCACAATTAGTGTGCCCGGTGTGCTGACTACCTGGGGTTCGAATATAGAGCACTGGTTGCCCCTAGTATCTACCTCGGTTCTAACCATGATGAACCTTTCGGAGTTTGGCGGAACAATTACGGCTACTTTGTTTATGACGTCCATCGATTTTTCTGCTGTCTTCATTGTTGATAGCATTACCTCTTCACCTCCGATTCTCAAGACGTTGTTTTTGAAGTCGACTATAAATCCGTATGCGTTCATAACGTCCACACCAAGAATTGCTTCATCCACAATGTCTGCAACAAGTACTTGATGATTAAACTCAAGTCGACCGAGGCGTAGGTGTATTTCCACTTTTCCATACACTTTTACAGGTCGTCCAGTAGCTGTTCGCAAGCTGCAAGAGCACCAGATTGGCTTAAGATCTTTCACTATGTCGGGGCACACAATGGAAACTCTTGCGCCTGTGTCAACTGTAATCGAGGTTGGTCTTTCTTGAACAAAGCCGGTAACTACCAAGCTCCCGCTGTTTTTCTGAAGTCTAGAAATTGCGTATTGTCTAGGGGCTTCGTTCCTCCAGTTAGTCAGCACACGCCCCGTTGTACCGACTACTGCTCGTTTCCCTGCTGCTGAATTCTAACCCGACAATCTCGTTGTAGATGTCCAGGTTTCCCACATCTATAACACTTCGATCTTCCATCCTTTCTTATTTTATTCTGTGGCGCCGACCGTCGAGTCTCTGTTCCTTGTTCTTCTTCCTCATCGTCTGTGCCGTCGCGATCTTTTAGCGCGTGCACTTTATGACTTATCCAACCAGACCCTGATTTGGCGGCCTCAAATTGCAAAGCATGTACCAGGGAGTCCGCACTGTTCTGGTGTCTTGCCATTCGTAACACTTGCTGTAGTTCGTTATCTCGGACACCGGCAGTAAATGTCCGTATAGCAAAACTCGTTTGAAAATCTTCTGGCGCTTCAGGATAGGCCAGTCTAATTAGTCTGGCGATACTTGCTTCAAACTCTTGAAGGCTCTCCCCGGAATACTGTCGCCTTGCTCTCAACTGGGTGCAGTACACATCTCGCAAATGTGTATCACCATACCGTAATTCTAGAGCTTTTATCAACTCGGCATAAATGTTCTGGCTGTCAGGTGGAACTTTCTGTAGTAGTTCTGCCGCGGGTCCTTTTAATGCGAGAACGAGTGAGACTGCCTTGTCTTTCTCTGTCCAATTATTTGCGCATGCAGCAGCTTCAAATTGGCGGAGGTACGTTGCCCAGTGACTGCTTCCGTCAAAGGTTGGAGCTTTTACATGAACTGTCCCTACTGCAGGCAAAGTGACTTTCTCTATTAACTTATTTTCTACGTCTTTTTCTGTCTTTATCATTGGTACAGTCTGTTCACAAAGTTGTTTTGGTTGCTCTACTTCAACACTGCTCGACTTCATTTTTAATCTGCTCTTTTATATTTGTAATCGAGTCTTCTATTTGTTGACATAGCTTTTTCCACACTGAAGACAGATTTTTCTACTTCAGCTATTTTATTTGACATGGACTCTTCTACGTCAGATATTCTGGTAATTTGATTGTTAAGCTCACCTCGTAATTCACCTATGTCACCACATAGGAGACCCAATTCTGCTGTAGTATGTTCTTGCATCTGCTTTTGCTCTTGAATTAAGGCTTTGATGTCATCTGCTTACTTTTTTCATCCTGTCGTTTTTCCGCTTCTTCCGTCTCCTGTCTGCGTTTTTCATCCTGTCGTTTTTCTGCTTCTTCTCTTTCTTGTCTTCGTTCTTCTTTATGTCGTCTTTCTGCTTCCAGCAGGAGGGTTTTCTGTCTCTCTTCCGCTTTATCTGCATCCTGTCGTCGTCGTTCCTCTGTCTGCAACAACAGCGCCTGGAAATTTTCCATTATCTGACTGGCATCCATTGTTTTCAGATTAATTACGAATTACTTGTACAAAGTGTCCACTGTTAACCGTTTATCCCACTTCTGACACCACTGTTACGACGGTCTACTTTATCGTCGTAGGTACAGTGGAAAACAAAATAAGTACAAGACACCAATTAAGTCACTAATCACCAGCTTTAATTTTCACGTTAACAGTTCGTAATTAACAACACAGTCTCTTATAACAAATCAAATAAAAATTGTTCACACGCAAATAAATGTCAACTAATATTAAAACACAATTGTATTACAATATACCGTCCGATTATAGAACACAACACTTAACTAATAACCACTTGAACGCACACAGTAATATCGTTTGTAATCGCCCGACAATAACTCTCGAACCGCACTGTAAATATATCGCCACTATACTGAAAACTAAGGCCGCTGCCGCCATGTATTTATACTTTCGCTCACAGACCAGAACGTTCCTAATTGCGTCTTAGCGCCCGTGTGAACTACGTAATTAATTGCGGCCTTGACACAGCCCGCGCGGCTGGCGGCTTCGAGAAAACTCTCGCGGATGCGTTGCGTTGACAGTCACGTATGCCACGTACATTAGAGCGAGATTCTTCTGGCACAGTTGACAAACTGTTATGTAATTAGACTGTTCTGTAATGTCGTAACAATATGTAAATCACAGGTAATGTTGGGTAATCTTAGGCTGACTTATTTACAGGTTTATTATTAAGTAAATACAATAATTACTGTGTTTTCTGCTTTTACACAGAAACTACATGCTTAGTTCTGAAGATATAATTGGAAAATTACAGTTGGGAATACTTTTCTCCAGTCGAAAGAAATATATTCATATCTTAAACATATTGTTAACTCAGATACGAAACAGGTACACAGTAAGTAAACCTGTATTGAAGAAGTAGAAGAAGTAAATTTCTTATATTTGAACTTATAGTTTTTTAAATATGTTTTATAGGCCTATATGTAGCAATGATATTCATTTGCATATATGTCCATAATATTTTTTGTACATATAAATAATACAGTTACAGAAATTGCTGTAAGTAGTTTTAAATAGTGGAAAATATGAAAGGTCAGGTTGATTATCAACAATCGACATACATAACAAGGGGTGAGGTTGTGTGTGTGTGTGTGTGTGTGTGTGTGTGTGTGTGTGTGTGTGTGTGTGTGTGTGTGTGTGTGTGTGTGTGTGTGTGTGTGTGTGTGTGTGTGTGTGTGTGTGTGTGTGTGTGTGTGTGTGTGTGTGTGTGTGTGTGTGTGTTCATTGTGTATCCAGCCAGCAGAGATTGGATTTTTAAGACACGAAATCCTTTCTTCTGTATAGATGTATTTTCATTGTAACGTTACTCCAGTTAGGACATGAATAAATGCTAATAATTAAATAAGTTTTTTTTATTTAAAAATTCACATATCTAAAATACATTCTGTGACCCGAATGCATCGTTCATACATTTTGTACCATTAGAATATGAGTGAAGAGATGTGTATATAGGCACAAAATAAGAGCAAATTACACGTGAATAACTAAATTATTTAAAAACAGTTAATTCCTCTGGTAATTAATAACTTAGGAACAATTAATTTATATGCACTGAACATGTGAAAAATTACAAATCATATGCAATTGATGGTTTGCAAACCAATGCAGTTATTACTGTAAAAACAGATGAAAAAAATTATTTGTTTAAAACCAGTCCTTATGCAGGACAAAACAAAGTCTCGAAGGACATCCATCATAATCAGACCCATCGACTTATAAATACTGTGGACAATTTCCAGCCAGGGGAAGAGACTCTAATAATATTGACGTTACTATGTCACTCTGATTCTCAACACGGGAATTCCGGAATATTCAGCATCATCATTGTTTTATGAGTCTCACATACACACACAACAATTGACATGGATAGCACTAGATCATCATCATGATCTACGAGCAATACACACACACACACACACACACACACACACACACACACACACACACGCACACGCACACACACACACACACACACACACACACGCACACACGCACAGATTGATGTGGGAACACTAAAATCATCATCATCGTCATCATCATTTAGAAGGAACACACACACACACACACCACAATAACTTCGCCATGGTAATAACAATGGTGAAAGCAGGTGAAAAATGAACAATTTTTTTCATCACACCACTACACTGTATATAATGTAAGTACAAATATTTTAATAATTATTATAATTAAAGGATGTAATTTTGGCATTTGTTTTATAATAATTTTTCTATTTAATTAAAATGGGTGAATTGTAAATAGTAGGCCTACTTATTGAACTAAAGTAAATATTTTTTTTAATAAAATACTAGTTTTAAGTAAACTTTTCATTTTCATGTAATAAATATGTAAGTGGTATTTCTATATATGACTTGCAATATTGAAGTTAATTATTTGAAGTCAATATCTATGTTAGACACCCAAGCAAAAAAAATATTTTCTTATATTTTCATTCATATATATGTTTAATGTTTGTTGTTTGTATATTATTTATGTGTGATTTATAATATGTGTGATGTCTTATTCTTTGTAATCAGCTTCTTTAAAAAAGTGAATATTTAAATTTATATTTCTTTTCAATATTTAATCTTTTTAATAAATCAACAACTTTCTTTTTACATATTTAAACATTTATTTCGTACCACTAACATCTTTCTCCTTTCAACTAAGAGTATGATTTTTTTGTTCAATAGTAACATTGAATGTACACACACACACACACACAAATATATGACCTACCCAGTAATTAATACACTACAGTTGCATTCAATATTAGTACTGAAACATCATTATATAATTCAAACACTTTTTGCTACAGTCCGTTTCTTGATGTATATATTATATTCAATTTTTATAATGAATTTACCTCAAGATATTTCTTTCCTTATTAGGAACATGTTTCGGGTACCATTTTGTACCCATCCACAGCCTTCCGGATTTTGTTTCTGGTGAAGTACATGTTGGTTGGTTGTTATTGTTAATAAATAATTATTTTATTATACTTTATTATTTTATGTAATCTACTTTGAATGCAGTTTAAATCATTATGTTTATTACTTGAGAGTGCCGCCATCTATGTCGGTCGCATTGAGTTATGTATCCTAGATACCTACGTTTTATTTACATTATATGTGTGGTTGTCATGAGTGATTTATTGTATTGTTTAATGTAAAAATAAATATCAATTCATTTAATTAGATCATTGTGTTTTATCAGTAATTGCTCCCTGGTAAATTTAATATCAGGTTATGGGCCCAGAGAAGTAATAAAACATATTGTTAAATTGAATTGTGGACAGTAATAATACGCAAGAACGCTTTTTTTTTGGTTGCACGTGTCAGTAAGAATTGAGTGCACAAAGTCAGTTGTAGAGAAGAAACTACATTAAACAATAGAAATGGATTTAGTCAGATCAAATTTAGAAATGTTGAAAGATGATTTGCAAGGAGGTTCCAACTATGATTCATGGATATTCAAACTTAACCTAACCTTAAAATCAAAAGGTATTTATCAAATCGCAACGGGAGTTAAAATTAAGCCTGAAGGAGATGAATCAAGCGCAGCTGTAAAAGAATGGATTGAAAAGGATTTAGAAGCACAAATATTAATTGGATTGAATGTTGACAGTAATATAGCCAAGAAAATTGCAAGGTGCCAGTCCGCAAATGCTATGTTAGAAAAGTTGGAAACCTTATATGGAAAAAAATCAAACGTTTCAGTTGAAGGCCTGCAAAGATTATTTTTTAATTATAAGTATGATGAGCACAAATTAGTAATAGAAAATTGCATGACAATTCAACAATATGCTGATGAATTGTCTGCACTAGGTGAAAGCGTTAAAGAAAACTGGATTATGCAAAGGATATTAGGTATACTTCCAACAAGACTGCATCATTTTAGAACGTCTTGGGATAATGTTATTTCCACAGACAAAACGTTGAACAACATGTTTGAGCGTTTGAAACTTGAAGAAGACTGGCAAAAAGAAAGTGAACAGGCCAATAATGAGTGTCAGAGTGCTTTCACATCAAAGGGACAGAACAATAATAAAACAAAACAAGTGAACGTAAAGGAATGCTTTAAATGTGGACAAACAGGGCACATAAAGAAGTACTGCAAGAATAAACCTAGTAAAAGTTACATTGAATATTGTAAGAAAAATTATCCATGTAATAAGTGCAACGAAAAAGGTCACTTTGCCAAAAATTGTACCAAAAATGTAGATAGTAAGTCAGAAAAATCAGACAAATCTACGTCAAAAAGTAAATTGATGATTAATGTTGGATTGTCTGTTACTAATATGCAATATATATCAATGAAGAATGACTATCAAGATTTATGGTACCAAGATTGTGGTGCCACTCAGCACATGACTTTAAGGAATGACTGGTTGAAAAATAATACTGTTTTACAAGAACCAGAAAAAGTCATGAATGGAGATTCAACACTTATAGAAGGTGTTGGTGTCGGAGACATAGATTTGTTAGCTTATAATGGTCAAGATTGGTGTAACATAACACTGAAAAATGTTTTGTATACACCAAAGATACCCTTTAACATATTTTCCGTCACTAGTGCCTTGGACAAGGGTTATCGTCAGGAAGCAGACACAAATTGCTCGTATTTTTTTTATTCAAACACTGGTGAATTAACAGCCATGGCAAACAGAGATGGAAGATTGTTTAGAATGATGTTTCGCTATGAAAACTTAGAAAAGGGGTATTGTTGCTATGTCAATTAAAAAGTGGCATGAAAAATTAGCACATCAGAATATTAGTTATGTAAGAGACATTTTGAAGAAAAATAATATAAAGTATGTAGACGATTGGGATGACTATGTGTGTGAAGGATGCGTTTATGGCAAACACCATCGTCTCCCACATCCAAGAAATTTTGAAGTGGCAAAAGAGGTGCTTGATGTAATTCATGTAGACTTGTGCGAAATGAATATAAATTCTTTTGGAGGAGCAAAATATTTTTTATGCTCAAAGATGATTTCTCTCATTTTCGCACTGTCTATTTCTTAAAAACTAAAAATGAAACTTTTGAGAAATTGAAAATCTTCATGACTTTAGTTGAGAATCAGTTTAGAAAGAAAATAAAAGTTTTAAAGTCTGATAATGGGAAAGAAATTAAAAATGGAGATACTAAGAAGTTTTGTGAAGAACTTTGAGTTTTCCACATTAAGTCGAACCCATACACTGCACCACAAAATGGTCGAATTGAGAGAGAGATGAGAACCATTGTAGAACCTGCTAGATCAGCTATACATGCAAGAAATCTAAATGAAAACTTATGGGCAGAAGCAATTAGTTATGCTACATTTACACTGAATCAGACTGGAACAAGTTCTGTGAAAGGTAAAAGTCCTGTGGATTTATGGTTTGGACGCAGAATTGATGTAAATAAGCTTAGAATCTTTGGATGTGATTGTTATGTTTTCATTCAGGATTTTAAGAGAGCCAAAACACAGAAGAAATCAGAAAAAGGAATTTTCTTAGGATACAGTTTAGATTCAAGTAGTTACTGAGTTTACTTAAGAGACAAAAATGAAGTTGTAACATCAGGAGATGTGATATTTGATGAAAAAGTAAACAGTAAGTCTAGTTGTACAGAAATTGAAGCTACCTTGTCAAATGAAGAAAAGGAATACATAGTGTCAAGTGAAGAAGAAAAATCTGATAGTGAAAGTGTTTATGAAAGCTCTGTGTCTGACAATAATATGCAAAATGAATGTCGAGAAAATCATTGTGTAAAGTGTTTGGAACGAGATCAAACTGTTTGTATTCAACCAGAGAAAAGAAGTCTTCGAAACAGGGCTACTTTAAGGATGCCAGCAAGGATGGTAGATTATGTAGTTGAAGACAACAGAAACAAAAATGTAAATATGGCCATGATAGGTGAGATAGAAGATATTTCCATTTTATAAGCACTACAGGATGAAAACTGGAAGAAAGCAATGTTAGAAGAGTATGAATCTTTGATGAAGATGAGAACTTGGAAACTAGTAAGTCTACCAAAAGAAGAAAAAGCTTTGACTTGTCGGTGGGTTTTATGCCAAAAACAAGATGGGCGATACAAAGCCAGGCTAGTTGCAAGAGGGTTTGAGCAAGAACAAGGAATCCATTATACTGAGACCTTCAGTCCTGTTGCCAAACATGCATCCTTTCGACTGATACTCAGCATTTCAGCCTCCGATGGAATGCATCTGATGACTTTTGATGTGAAGACAGCGTTTTTACATGGATCTTTGGATGAGAAGATTTACATGTATCAACCGGTAGGCTTTGATGATGGCTCAGGTAGAGTTTGTGAGTTGCTCAAGAGTATATATGGACTTAAACAGTCATCGAAAAATTGGAATGTGAAGTTCACAAACTACCTAAGGAAATTAAATTTTGTTTGTTCTGACGATGATCCTTGTATTTATTATAATGGTGACAGAAGCATTATAATTGTACTTTTTGTAGATGATGGTGCTATTATAGGAAAAGAAAAACATAAAATGATAGATATACTAGATAAACTTAACAAAGAATTTGAAATTACTTATAATTCTGGGTCAGACAACAAATTAACTTACCTTGGCATGGAAATTGAAATTAGACATAAGGAAATTTTTGTAAGCCAACATCATTACACTGAAAATATATTGAAAAGATTTAGAATGGAAGATTCAAATCAAAAGTCAACTCCAATGGAAATAGGTATGTTAACCGAAGAACAACATTTTCATATTGATCAGCCATTCGATAAATCTGTCCCATATCGTGAGGCAATAGGCAGTTTACTTTACTTAGCTACAGTATCTAGGCCAGATATCAGCTTTGCAGTAAACTACCTAAGTAGATATTCAAACAATCCCATGGTACGCCACTGGAATATGGTAAAACATGTATTTCGATACTTGAAAGGCACTGTAAACTTTGGAATAAGTTTCAATGGAGATTCTGAACTCATTGCTTATTCAGATTCAGATTTTGGAGGAGACATTATCTCAAGACAGTCAACTACTGGAGTAATTATTATGAGAGGTGGTCCTATTGTATGGTTCATCCAAAAGCAGGAACTTGTTGCTACATCAACTGCAGAGGCAGAATTTCGAGCTGCTGTTTCATCGCTTGATGAAATTTGCTGGATAAAGAGACTTGGTATCGAACTTAGATATTTCAAGGATATTCCTACAAGGCTCTATATAGATAATCAATCTGCAATTTTAATGTTACAAAATACTACAGAAGGCAAAATAACAAAAGGGAAGAAGCACATTGACATTCCTAGAAAATTTATACAGCAACACATTGGAAATACTGTTTTTTTTGGACAAAGTAAGCAGCGTTGACCAGTTGGCAGATATCTTGACAAAACCATTGTTGAAAAAAGTATTTGAACGACTTAGAAATAAAATTATTATGGAGGAGTGTTAATAAATAATTATTTTATTATACTTTATTATTTTATGTAATCTACTTTGAATGCAGTTTAAATCATTATGTTTATTACTTGAGTGTGTCGCCATCTATGTCAGTCGCATTGAGTTATGTATCCTAGATACCTACGTTTTATTTACATTATATGTGCGGTTGTCATGAGTGATTTATTGATTGTTTAATGTAAAAATAAATATCAATTCATTTAATTAGATCATTGTGTTTTATCAGTAATTGCTTCCTGGTAAATATAATATCAGTTATTGTGGCTTCCTGTTGGCTTCTGGTATTTTAAATTGGTTATATTGTGTGTGATTGTGGTGTATGTGTTAGTATTTTGTGTATTTTCGATGTTGAGTGCTTTGAAAATTGTGTCATGTGTTGTATTGATTTGTAATTGTTCAGGTATTAGTTTGTTTTGTGTTTTATGTTTGTATATTTGTAAATTTTCCCAAATGTTCATTATGGTGCCTTTGTGTGGTATGTGTTTTATTAGTGTCATGTTGGTTATGTTTGGGAATTCATGTCCAGTGTTTATTGCATGTATGGCCAAATTAGTTTGTATATTTCTGGTTTTTGTATGCGTTTAGGTGTTCAAAATAACGTTTTTTCATTTGTTTTTTATTTTATACAAACATAAAACCCAAAACAAACTAATACCTGAACAAATACAAATCAATACAAAAATGACACAATTTTCAAAGCACTCAACATCGAAAATACACAAAATACTAATACATACACCACAATCACACACAATAAAACCAATTTAAAATACCAGAAGCCAACAGGAAATCACAATAACAACCAACCAACTCACATGTACTTCACCAGAAACAAAATCCGGAAGGCTGAGGATGGGTACAAAATGGTACCCGAAACATGTTCCTAATAAGGAAAGAAATATCTTGAGGTAAATTCATTATAAAAATTAAATACATTATATAATTGTAATGTTGCAAATATATACTGTATATAATAAACCGTATATGGTACGGTATATTAGATATACCGTACATAGTAAACAGCCCAGTTGTTGGCACTTTAAGGGTACTGTTCCATTTTCAGCAGGATATAAACTGTCATACTCCTTTTTTGTATAGATTATTTAATTTTTCAGAATCAAAAAGCTTTGCTGAACATTTTAATTTATAAATTGTGAGTGTTACCTAAATATTATTTGAGTCAACTTTGAAAATATAAAAAGTATGAAAAATCCCAGTTACTCCTTTTCCAATAGTTGGCACTTACCCGTTTGCTGATTATCTATAAATCGTAATAGGGCCAACAAAAATTCAGCATGCTTCAGTAGGCTAAAGCTAGATTATAATTTTCTGATTGGTTTTAATATACACATATACCAATTTAAAGAAATATTTATATGAAAATATGTTTTTCACACAGACTATAAACATAGTGACTGAAGCCAATATAATACCAGTATATATACGGTATTTATAGAAATTACATTTAAATTAAACAGCCTTAAACATCAAACAGGTAGTGTGCAAATATAATATATTCATGTTAGAATAGAACTTACCTGTTAAGTACCAACTAATTTTGATTTTCACGGTGAGCAACAGTATTAATGTAAGAGAAGTGTGCAAAATAATAATTTTAATAGTTAATTCAGATTTTTACTGTCATTTTCCTTATTTGTACTGTACAAAAGTTATTTCAAGCAGTACAATAAACAAGAAATTCAGATGAATTATTATTACATAAAATTAATTAACTTATAATCTTATTTGTAATTACATCTGTACAATACCTGCAAACAATTCATCATCAGAATTCAACTATTGACTTTTAAAATGGTTGTGGCATACAAACAGATCATCTTCCAAGTCTTCTGACATATGAACTTTGTGATTTTTAGAGATCCAAACACTGAGAATGAACACTTTTATCACAAATTGAACATGTGTAACCTCTTTTTACAGTTCCATTAGAAACATAACACATTCCTACACATTCCTAGTGTCTGTGTAATTGACAGTTGACTTTGATTAGGTACGGTTTCAGCTCCAGAATTGGATTTACTTACACTACAAGATGTATTTGCACAAGCTGCAACATCTGAACAGTCTGAAATTGTTTTAACATTGAAAATGTTTATAAGGACGTGTCGCACATTTGCGGCCGATCACTGGTGCGTGATTGAAAATGGGAACCAGTGAGTTTCTATAGAAACTACTTCTTTGTTGTCAATAACATAGTACACATATAAAACTTCGGTTATGAATGCGACTACATTTAACTTACAATCAGGACATTGGTAAATGAAGAATGAATTCATTGATTGGTGAATGAAGAATGAATTCATTGATTGGTGAATAAATAAATATATATATTTTTTAGATTTATTGAAGCATTTTCAATGCCCTTCTCTGTGCATTGTATTTGTGCAATGCCTGTAAATTTTTGTTTTAATTTTTTTCCTCAAATGAATTCATTTATCTGGAACAGATGTACACTGGTTTTCCTGTTGAAAAATTCTGCTCTTCATCTGTCTTTCTAGCTTCCTCTTTTCCTTATCTTGTTCTTCCTAAATATTTTTTGTTCTCTTTTCCTGATGCATCTCATTCCACTTCTCAGAAGTAATAACACAATGGGTTCCATTGATATCTTATCCTTTACTTGTGTGGGTTCCAGGCAATATTAGAATGTCGTTTAATTGAATATTTTTCTCAGGTGGTTTAATCTGAGTATTATTTATGTTATTTATCTTATGAGTTGAACTAATATTTTTGTTAACATTAGCAGAATTGTTTTTAGGAAGTCCAATGCTAAGTAAAGTGATACTAAGTAAAAAAATATAAGTCTTTTAAAAATAAAACATATTAACCACCATAATGTTCAGCCTCAGAATGAATCAGAGTCAGAGTTAATCAAAATAGGTGTCTCAAATCCATTTTCAGAGAATGGTTTGACTTAAAATCATGAAACAATGTTGTTTCCTACTATGGAGAATCATTTACTTTTAAGTACACAGTATTACTCATAAACATAGTTGACATGGATCAGTTATCAATGTTTTCTCTTATTACCATATATGATATGGTACATTTTTTTAAGTTTAGTAAACTAAGCATTTAGATAAAATTTTTATATCAGAGTCTCTTTTGTCGAATATGTAATGACCGAACTGGGTATATTCTCCATCAGTGATAAGATAGAAGAACAAAAGCAGCAGTGGAGGAGCACATCTACAGAATGGACCACCAGAGGCTATTAAAGTGCGCTGTAGACTACAAACCAGTTGGCAGAAGTTCTGTATGTAGGCTCTGAAAGAGATGGCTGCAGTGCAGATGGAACAGGCTATAAGCCTACACCGTAAAGTGATGACTACAACAATAAGCATCTCTTTTATTTTCAAAATGATGGTGAAAAACATAAAAAATTCTTGGATTTCGTTGTCCATGACATGTCCATTGATTAACTAAATATAATTATACCACTACTGACTCGGAACACAAAGTTTTTTATTGGTAAAAACACAAAAAGGTTTTACCTTGTAGCCTGAAACAATAATAATAAGCGAAAACTGGTTCAGGATATAAGGTAAAACATTTACGTTTTTACCAATAAAAAACTTTATGTTCGGAGTCGGTAATGGTATAATTATATTTACATAAAAAATGTACTGGTTTACTGTTTTTCTGTCTTTAAACCGAAATGCAGAAATATTGTAGGGTACTCTCATCATACAAGTAGTCATCAGTACTATCTTGTGAAGATTTAAAAACAAAACTATAGAAAGTGAAAGATATAAATTACTTGTAAAAAAGTTAAAAGGTGACCTAAATAAAGTTGAAAGTCTGGAAATATAAAACAAAAAGTGGATTGAGAAACACTCAAGGAAGGGCATACCTGAACTGGTACAGAATGAATTGGATTTTTTTCAATATTATCTTTCAAACATATGTTTTTTAGTTTTTGTCAGACATTAAGAAAATTAATGTAGTGAAAAAATTTGTATATACTCGTTTTTAATTAAAATATATAAAAGCTTTTAAAATTCATTTCATATGATTATTTATTTTTGTGTAAATTCCTCTGTAAATGAAGAAATATATTTGTTAGATACAGGTACCATGCATGTGAAAGAAGATAATTGCTATACATTTACTCATCACCATATGACTAATGAATTAAATTGATATTTGTGTAAAATGTTGAACAGCATCTTATCCGTGAGATGAGGAAAAGAGAAAGAGAATTGTAGAAACTAGTTTTTTACAAAAGGGGGGAAGTTTTCAAGGCTTTAAGGATAATCTGCTGTATCTGTTTACAAGTATAAAAGATCAACAGCAATGAAAAAACAACAAAAGTTTCCAATGAACTTCCTCCTAGTACTGAGTCTTGCTGCTACTGCAGCTTTCGCAGCGCCAATCCAAGGTACATTATTGTTTATTTTAAAAATCTCTGCTTACCAAGCTAGCATGTTTGTTTTCACATTTTCCTAAATATTTTATAAATCTAGATTTTGCATTTTATGAAATTATTTTTTCAACTTCTTATATCAAAATTTTTAGTAAAATAATAAATTACTTGTTGCTGATGTATAACATTTTACATGTGAAATTACACATTTTATTGTGATTATGAAATTTTAAATAACTCTTGTCTACTAGTTTTATATACCTAGAACTTTACTTTTTCTGGCTCAAAAGAGCTCTTGACTTTTCTGGAATAAAACCTTCATACCACACAATGGTTTGTTTTTTTTAAAACTTCAAACTGGGTAACAAAACCTTAATCTTATTGTTACCTATAGTTTTGTTTAATTGGATGAACTGTCCCTGATATGCTTGTAGTATAAATCTGTTTGAATATAGGTATCTTTATCTTTATTAGCATTTTTTTTTATACAGACTTGTTTCAATAAGCAACTTGTTGACTATTAACATGTTCCATCGCAGAACACACAACTGCTACCATGGTACATTGAATAGAAGTTATTCAACCCACGCCGGCAAGCTCCCCATTCCGCTACTGCTCTAGTGACATAATATTGGCATTGACTGCTACTATTGGATGTATTCATATTATTATAACTGGATTCAGTTCGTATATACAACTGTTTAAATTAAAACAGAAAATACCAAGTAGTAATATTAATATCACTGAAGTTATGTTAACACTAATTAGTTTTAAAAAAATTCTATACGAACACTTCATATACTCTTACATTTCTTTTACTTAACATCGTAATTTACGAAATTTTGGAAGGCAGCAAAATAAAATTAGTAAATAAGTTTACGCTTCTGAGTGACAAAGATTTAATCACCTTACATATTAGATTTAAACAGCTTTATAATTTGTCGCTGTTTTATCTTACTTATCTGAACATATGAAATGTCATGTCAGTGACATGAACGTAGTTTTCGCTCTCCTGATAAATCTTTGACAACTTATGTAATACCGTACTTAACACATACATAGTAAGTTTTTTAACCAGCAATGTCTGACCATTATAATTTCTGATTATCACAGGTAATAATAATAGGCCTAATGATAATAATTATTATTATTATAATAAATCTAATGAACTTAAAGTCTGTATTTTATGTATCTACTGTCTAAATTAAATATTAATTTTAGTTCATTCATTTATTTTTTTTATCTACCTTTGGTCTTGACTTTTCTTAGTTTTTCTTTCGGTGCGTTTCTTGTTTATTGCTTTCATTCTTATGAATGATCTCATCCTCACATACAAAGTAATGGCTATCTCATCTATTACCTTGTATGTAAGTCGTTTTTTTGTAATAAATCTTTACATTACACCTGCTCCTTATTCAGATCAACTCTGTGGTAAAAATCTTCTTCCATTTATATCACTGTTTGCAGCTACTCGCTTGTAAGCTTCATAAGCATCCCACGAGAAATTCTTTTATTTTTCTGGCTCCCACGAGCCAAATTGTTTTATTTTCCAGAAACTGAATTGTTTAACCCCCATATTTTTGGGCAACATCGCTATCTTCCTTATTAATTCTATAAGCTATATAACCGACTAGCACTTCCAAAAGTTCTTCCCTTTCTCCTATTTTTCTGTTCTTATTATCTCCAGTCCGTCAAAATTAAGCTGGTTTGCCTCGTTAACATCTTCAGCCTCTAAACTGTCATAGGTTAAAGAATGCTCACTAGATTCTTCTTCATTGCTGTTTAAATTCTCTGGTCTCTCATTTTCATCACCGATACAACTATTATATCAGCACTGAAGGTAACACTGGCATCATTACTACAAATTTGCGGTTGTTACTAAATTTTCTGTATTTCAACTTAATAACAGTGACTTAATGCGTTGTGAAACTGCAGTATGTAGTAGACAGCAGATGATTGTAATCTCCTCGCACTTGAGAAAAGTAGCTTTCCAGGGTTATCTTGATTGCATCCGCTGCCATTAAGTATGAACATTGAACATCCATTATACTTCGTTGATTCATATTTCGTTATACATTATTTAGCAGAGAAATTTCAGATTATGTAGCAAATAACTGCTTCCTCACTTCCTTGTTTGTCTGTATAGAAGTACGGGACAGGGAATTCATTCATTAGCGGATTCGCATATTTCTGTTGACAGACCAGAATCGTCTACTAATTTGGAATTATTAGCCTCATTTGACATCAGAATATTCCATGTTTTTTTTATCATTGCGTTTCATGTGTCTTTTATTCCTGGCTGTTCACTAAGCAGAAAATCTGAAACAGATTGTGCGAGATGTGGAACCGCATTTACGTTAAGTCTCCTCTGTGGTTCTAGTTCATAAACTCCAATTTTAAATCTCGTTCATAATCCATGCCATTGAACATACAGAACATACTCACGCACTGTACGTAGAAAAAATGTCTGTCGCCTCTTCAGCACAACTGTACCCACAGTTTCATAAGTTATCGTCTTTATTGCATTGCATTACATTGACTGTAAGGGACGTCTTTGCACCCAGGGCATGATTGCAGCATCTGGAACGTGCCCAATGGCTGCCAGAAGATAAACATAGGCTGGTTCAAATCGACATGTTACCTAAGTCGGCTTTAGGAAATCTACAAAAATTATTTTTTGTGTTTAAAAAGCACACAAATAGATAAAAGAAGTGTATTTCAGCACATTTTACACATACCGGTACACAAATTACACAATTTACACTATCCCCGATAGACTATATTAAGTAAAACACAAAACAGTGAATCACCGGTTATTAAGGTTACCGGTATACAAAAATATAATATCGTGTCTTATTTGTTATTGAAAGTAAATGGCGCAGTTCGAATCGAACACAAAAGACGGACAAACCACTTAAGAAAAATAAATGACTGCAAACTGATACCCGAGTAAGACTAATTTAAAAATAGCAAATTTCCAGAAACAGCATCTTTTGAGCTGATTTTTTTTTAAACGATAGGTTTAGTGCTTACCTAAAAGTTTATCCAACTTTTCACTTCCGGCAAACAGCGGAGTGCGAGTCACTGAAGTTTTCCTCAATTTTTCTATGATAACTTCACCAAATCAGAAAAATAAAAATACCAGCGTGTTCCCCGGAAAATGTTCTATCAATTTGTGTTAGTCATGCATTTTTTTAAGGCAATATAACCTACAACAAAATTGAAACTTGAAAAATGTGCATTTTCAGATTTCCGTTAACAATGAGTGAAATAATGATTTTTCTTCATAAAAAAATTGTAGAATATAGTATTCCAATAGACGAATTTCCATATTAATTTTTATCCTGAAATATTTTGTTATTAAACCACAATAAATTTTTCAAGTTGAAAAGGGAAATGTTTCAAAAATGGGTCCAGTCATCACCCTGACATCACAGGACAAAGGTTTTTTTTAAAATACTTGTATTTTCATGGTCTATAAGCTAGTGAAAAAAATTTGTTCTTCTATAGCTTCTGGCAACTAGCTCTGGCAAGAAGCCTACGTAGTACTGCCGCTTGGCGGTGCATATGTATACTCGATTCAGCCAGCGAGGCCATTTGCTATGTACAAGCGCAAAAAAAAGGTAAAAATTATTAGGCCTATTTGGGAAGCTATGAAAGAACAAATTTTTTCACTAGCTGATAGAGCATGAAAATACGAGTATTTAACAAAAACAAACTTTGTCCTGTGATGTCAGGATGATGACTGGACCCAATTTTGAAAAATTTCCCTTTTCAACTTCAAAAATGTATTGTGGCTTAATGACAAAATATTTCGGGATATGGAAATTCGTCTATTCTACAATTTTTTTATGAAGAAAAAATCATTATTTCACTCATTATTAACGGAAATCTGAAAATGCACATTTTTGCAAGTTTCAAATTTTTTTAGGTTATGTTGCCTTTAAAAAACTGCACGACTAACACAAATCGATAGGAAATTTTCCGGGGAATACGCTGGTATTTTTATTTTTCTGATTTGTTGAAGTTATCATCAGAAAAATTAAGGAAAACTTCAGTGACTCGCGCTCCGCTGTTTGCCGGAAGTGAAAAGTCTGGGAAAATGGGGGGTCCGAAGTCTGTAACTTGGATAAACTTTTAGGTAAACACTAAACCTATCATTAAAAAAAAAAATCAGCTCAAAAGATGCTCTTTCTGGAAATTTTCCTTTTTTGCGCTTTTTTTTCGATACTCTTACTCGGTTATAACCGCACACGCACTCACTGACAAGCATACCTGACAACAGCTGTAGATGCCAAGTGATGTCATAGAACGTTTTGCAACTATGCATACAGTTCGTGGCACCTACGGTGTATTCAACATAAACAAATTTGTATCTGATTACTACTACTACTTATAAAGGTTTAAGGAGTTGATCCCTATTACGCCCCGCGTTCTGGAGCGCCAAATATAAAGGTTTTCCTTTATATTTCAATTAATGTGTAACTAACATTTTATTAGTTACGATTAATATGTATAATTAAATTTTGTTTACTGTCAAATCATTTATGTCCCGCGTGGTGGGACGCCAAATTGTAACTAAAATAGTGTTTATTGTTCTTTTAATTTAATTAATTGATTAATTAATGACTGTTTAATTAATTCTCACCTTGTAGTGGTGCCAAATTGACCAATGATAGTGTGCGCGCCAATTGTGTCGGCGTCAAATATAATTATTAAAGTTTTTGATGTTACATACTAAATTTTATCTTTAGGTGTATCAAATGATTGACAACATACACAAGTCTTTGCAAGGTTAACTTAATTTATTATACTTAACAACATTGATGTCACTTCCTTAAATTATGACAATTAATAGCATGGACATGACTTACTTATTCCCCTGAAAAGAAATACAACATATATCTTGAATCCTTACTGACTACATCAATCTACCAATTATTATTTTGTTAACCCTTGCTAACTTTCTTATACTCTTCATCTAGGGTACTTTCAGATGAACAGACAGTGTTATACTTAATTAGTGCATGAATATAAAATTTACTTGGTGTACGTTAATCCATTTTATGGCGAAAAGTCCTCTGCTCCAGGTTCTGGGAATCCTTGCGGCTGGCATTATATCCTCGTAGCATGCACTGACGCACTTATCACTTCTCTTCTCGCACTCCGACACAAGTGTATGTAATTTTTAGTTTAGTTCTGGTGATTTGACCTTCGAATTTCGTACATGATATTTAATAATTCTAACTTTTATTGATATGTTCTACTCAAGTGTCATTACTACGTGATGTATGTTTTGTGATTTGATTCACAGTTTTTCGTGGATTTACTTTATTAACCCGACATTTGTTTATATTTAATATTGTTTAAAATTGTTGTCTATCTCTTACTCATTTTACCGCACTTCTGTTCCGTTTAACGTCTTTGATAATAATATTACTCAAGGCGACCAACTTAGTCGATTTTAATTATATTCCGTCATGTCTTTTAACAAACTCTAAGTTCCATTACCGGCTCCCGATTCTCGACTGTTCGTACTCACACCGATTCTTCAACCGATACAAGACTTTTTCCGTTACAACATCCGCACTCCCGTCAGTTCCGATATCTAACTTATACGACTCCGGCTATTAGATATTATATATAAGGCTCCCGATACACAACTCCGTCGTTCATACTCTCCATATCAGAATAAAACTCCAGACTTAAGACCTAAGACATAAGACATAAGACATAAGACATCAGACCTAAGACCCCCGCTCGCGGTCAACACTCTAGTTTATACCCCAAAATCCCACTATTTTCTCTAATTCCCACTTAATTTCTCAACCTCTGCGCTTCTATTCGTTTTCGCTTGTTTTCTGGTGGAAACTCCGCCTTAACACTGTAGATTCTCATCTCCCTTCGTTTCTTATTCGTTCCTCCAGTTCGTTTCCTTGGTAACCACTTCTTGTAGAGACATTCTCCTCAGCTCTCGACTCTGATAGGCTGTCTTATTCCCTACCCTTACAAGTTCATGGTTGACTCCACCCCATCGTTTGAGTCGGATGACCAATTTCACGGCTGTCTATCACCCTCGTATTTTGGCGTACTTGTCCTTTATAGATAAAGTGCTTTTAATTGTTGTGTGGTCCATTCATCTGCTCTTTTTGTTCACCATGTGTCCTGCTTCTTACCCGTGACCAATTTCTCGTATTGTCAACTAGTTTCTCCTAGTCGTTCCCACGACGAGTGTGGTCAATTCTGAGTATTCCAGACAGCTGCTATATCTTGCTCTCCAAGCCTTTCTTCGTCGTGTACCCTTCTGGTAAATCTGGACGTCCCGTCGTTCGTTCTTAGTGCAAGCGTATTGTCTACTAAAGTCAGGCTTTTCCTTTCTATTGTTGCGATGTAACACTGCATTTGGTGTGCAGCTCGACACATGTGGCTAATTGTCTTTGGCATAGCGTCGCTATGTCGCCTTGTCAACGATTTATTGTTTCTTCTTAGCGATATATTTCGCCTTTGTCTATCTTGGCCCGTTGCGCGTCACCCGCAATTCGCTTCACCGTACAACTGCTGCGACTTTAGGCATTGTTCGCCTACACCCTTGCCTTCCCTTGTCTTGAACAACATGTTACCGAGCCATCGTATATCTGTCAGCACAACCCTCGTTACACCGTCCACTTACAAAAAAAATTTTATCTAGACATGTCATCGTTATATACTACTACTACTACTACTGCTGCTGCTGCTGCTGTGACTGTTTTTCTTATTAATAATATTATTATTGTTGTTGTTTATCTAATTTTTTTATATTGAAGAAAAAAATGATTTATTGAGCACTGAAGTTTTTTTCCTAGAACATACAATTAATTATTTGCCACGTAATACGTAATTGAGAAACTCTTATTATCAACTTTCTGAACAAACACTAAAAGATAACTGGTTTATAAAAAAATGTAATTCACAATTGTGATTATAACATCACATTTATTTAAAAAACAATTCTGTGAATCATTTAAATAATGTTATAATTATTTAAATAATTTCTGTTAATAATTCTTAAAGTCATTAAGACTTTCAAAATGTGGCTTACACATTTTGGTACTTTTGCTCACTAATAATATTTCATGTTTCATGTAACTCATATAAATTACAATAGTAATTTACTAACAACAAATGAAGTAGCCTAATTGTTTGATATCAAAGAACAACGCCTTTTGGAAAAAATTACCACTAACCTAAGCGATACCGCATGTCACGTGTGAAGTTTTCCCGACCGTTAAATCTTGTAAGCTGACTAAATTAGTCTACATTACACAACACTAACCTACTGTAAGCGATACCGCATGTCACGTGTGAAGTTTTCCCGACCGTTAAATCTTGTAAGCTGACTAAATTAGACTACACTACACAACACTAACCTAAGCGATACCGCATGTCACGTGTGAAGTTTTCCCGACCGTTAAATCTTGTAAGCTGACTAAATTAAACTACAGTACACACCACTAACCTAAGCGATACCGCATGTCACGTGTGAAGTTTTCCCGACCGTTAAATCTTGTAAGCTGACTAAATTAGACTACACTACACAACACTAACCTAAGCGATACCGCATGTCACGTGTGAAGTTTTCCCGACCGTTAAATCTTGTAAACTGACTAAATTAAACTACACTACATAACACTAACACTAATCTAACCGATACCGATTGTCACACGCGAAGTTTTTCCGAAAAAATGTGCTCGATATAGTGTTTAATAAATGTTTTGTAGAACAGGGGCCATTATATAATTTATAAAGAGATATCAAACAAATACAAGAGACAAGGTAAAGTGTACTCACCTTACTGGTTTGAAAGAGGAATGGGGGGTAAAGCTGTGTGACCGCAGTAAAAAAAAAAATAATGGAGGCATTAGAGGGCCTTAAATAAATACTCAGCCAAGTACCCTTCAGAACACTGAACCGAGGTACATGACTGCGCACCTCTTGCCACTGGCCCTAGATGGTGTTCGTATGAGCGCCGGTGGCCGTGGTGGTCGGTGAGTCCTGAGGATGGGGAGGCTACGAGACAGTCACCTGAGCCACGCTCAATCATTGCACCCCCATTCCCGACAATCATTATTTCACTATTAATTATGGTAGACCTATCTGATTTTTACAGTATGTATAAATACACGTATCTTTACCAAGATAAACCGAAGATTAATTTACTTTTGTTCTATCAAAGAAGTAAACTTCTGAGTAGAAATATATTTTGTAACCTGCGATGAATTTACTTGCAGGCCTACAGTAAATTCACTCAACGGTCCTTATTCTCAAAATTGTCGGTAACATCGTCATGCCACATCGGTCGACTTTTCAATTTGCAGAGGATTCCCTTTTCAATTAAAACTAAAGCAATGGCGCTGAGCCGATCTTGAGTCGCGTGGTTCCTTAAGTACGTTTTGATTACCTTACGACAAGAAAAGCTTCTCTATACGTAAGAATAATTACAAGTAAGAATTATTGCAATAAGAGTAAATAATTTATATGCTTTGGGAAGAATTTTGTTTGTATCTTCATCATTCATCTTTTTTATTAATCTGGTTAATTTCACTGTGTAATGGCGAGAAAATGGTTTCAATTTTTCTTAATTTTCCTTTGCGTGCTGAGCATATACAATATTTCCATTAACGGAATAAAAGGATCAGCCAGGAAAATTTTATCATAGTGAGAAAAGATTTTAGTGTCACTTAACTTCATACATTTTTATTTTCCTCAGAGCTGGAAAAACATACTTCCAATTGAGCAATAATACTGCTTAACAGTAAGCAGGGCCAGCAGAGTAACTTCGACTTTACTACCGCATAGCCATTTATGTTGATCGTACCATGATGACTGGAGAGTTGTAGATTGTTTTTTGTGCTTTTTAAGAAATAAAAATTTTAGGGTACATCAACCACGTTTCACCATTTCACTTCTCTCAAAATCACTCAACCTGGAAAATGGTTTTTCCAGTAGTGTTTGATACTGCAATATCACTTTCACTTTCTTCTGTTAAATCCATTTTAAAATCACAAACACACGCCAAGAAGGAACAAATAGTAATAATATACACAAGGTAATAATAGTATATATGCACAAGGAGCATAAGAATGTAGACTACGTAAAAGTAACACAAACCACATTAAACGGTGACGAGAGGCTAAATTACTCGTTGCCTCACAGGCACGGTTACATATATATGCACTAGCGTCCCCCCTACATCTTGCCTGCCACACAGTTCTCACGTAGTTGTACCAGAACTACGGCGGCTACTTACTTTATAGTAGATCCCTGCCTCTGACTGCTGCAATTCTCTTCTATTATGATAAAGCGCGATTTAAAAAAAATTATGTAAGTAATCAGATAATTTAAAATGCCAAATTGTGATTACAGATTGGTTACTTGTACCGTTTATTTTTTAATAATTTTCTAAATTTTACTGGTGAGGCTTAGCCTCCCTTGCCTCCCCTGATGAGCCGCCTTTGGCCGGTGTGTGCGTCAACAAACTCAATGGAGTGATTGACAGTGAGGTGTTCGAAGCCAGCCTCGTCTAAGGATCGGTAGGCCCTCCAGGACACGAACACGATTGTAGTGTCTGGATCGATTCTTTCGCGGATGATGCGGAGTAGTGTAACCGCATCACGCTTTTCTTCGGGCATTAAAAACGTGTTGCCGGTGCCCCTCTCGATCCCGTCGAACACCCACTGTCCTTCCACGACGCGACCTCAGTTGTACTTCCTGAGGCCGAACTTTGCTTCGTCGATCTCGACGATTTTGTCGCGTCCACCAAATGTTTCCGCACTAACCAGGTGGTCGAAACAAACCTCTCTGATGAAAGAGTACCAATGAACCACCGTTTACGACAATAAATCGTACTCTCTCATCAGCAACTCCTGACGAGGAGGGTTCGTCAGCATGAAAGTGGCACGTATGCCTTAAATGACCTGTGGTGCCAGGAGAGTCACCTATAAATATGCCTTCTCTGGCCAAAGCATTCCACGACCTTTTCTGCCTTGGCATATTTTGCGTACCACCTTCCGCGCCGAAACCCCAACGTCGCCTCACAGTGTTGTTACAGACGTGGGAAATCGTCGATGGGGCTATTACGCCATGGATTCCAACTGATTAATTGTTCCTCCCCTCAACCGATGGAATCAATCAGTTTGACACTACACTTCCTGCACTTATCACCACCAATAACAGCCATTGCTACTTGTCACAACAAGTGAAGAGTGGGTTAATGGATTTTCATTACGGCATGCACTACCGTATATGTAATGGTCTCTATTTATATGTCTTTTTTTAAAGTGACAAGTCACTGAGCAGCATTTCGAAAAGTCGCATAGTGACGGGTGGGCTTGACAAATCGACAAATGGCAGGAAGGTATTTGGCAAGCGAGTGGGAAGTATAGAAAATAGTCACCTTTATGTCACTTACAAGACACTCCTGTAAATTTCCAATATGTCGCGTTTGTGTATGCCAATAGTGGATGAAACAACACATTTTTAAAATAGAAATAAAAATAAAACTAAGAGTTTCCGAAAAATTTACGAATTAATTCGCATTCAAAAACGCTAAAACAATTGAAAAAAGTAGGTTGCATGTAAAAATCCATAGTTCATTTATATCAAAGAAATACAAAAAACAGTTGTCTATCAGTACATAAAATGATAATACTTATAAGCTTAAGAAATTGTAACCCTTGACTTTCCTTTGAGCCACCTTCCTACACACAGATTTAGGACAGTGATAATAATTATTATAATGAATGGAAACAGATATGACAATGATATTTATAATAATTACTACATTATAACTATCTTCATCAGTAGTGTACCACTAAACAATCCATGAGACTTCACCGAGTACCATATTTTGAAAATGTACATCACACTTTGCAAAAAGACAAAATATTCAGATGTTACTAAAGCTTGTTAAACAAATAATATTCAAATAAATGACGGCATCAACTTGAAAATAGTACTTTGCTTTCTTACATCTGTTCCAATTACAGTTTTGTTAATTTATAGTTGACATGTGTATCAACTAAACTAATTTTGTAAAACAAATTCTGTAACTCTTTTGCTTTCTAATGCTTTGCTGACATGTCTGTTTAAAAAGTACTTTATATTTCCAGTTATCAATAGATGCTGCTACATGTTAGGTATAATAGAATGTTATCATTCACTCTAGTGTTATGAGATGTTAAGTATGAATGAATTAATTCTAGACGAGAGTGGAATTTAATTTAATTTTGACTGATGTTTTGTACACTGTATCATCTATATTTTATGGAGATTTTAGTAGGAATTGTTTCAATAAGTAATATAAGTTTTATGTAACATGTAAAAAAAGCCTTGTTCAAAAAGGAAGGTATCCTAAAATTTAGCATTAAAATTCTATATTTGACTTTGTTATTTTCTTAGACATAAGTTATAAATTTTCATTTCAACTGCACACGGGAATAAAAACCTACTATGCATACAAAACCAATATATGCATAGAACTGAAAATAAATAAACAAATGCACATTATAGTAGAGCATCAATTATCTGAACCTCTCGGGACGAGGACCCATTCAGATAATTTATATTTCGGATAATAGATTGTAAATTGAAAATATTATTTCTCTTTACAAAAACAAAGGTTTTTATTACAAAATCATTTCTAACATACTGTTATATAATTACAACAACCTGTACTCTACTGTAATGTATTACTAAGGCTAAACTGAATTAAAACTGAGTGTAATCATTAAAAACCAAAAGTTAATTTAAACAAAATTAGAGTTTAATGACAAACACTGTACTATAAAATTAATTAAAAATTAAAAAACAAAACAAAACATACAGTACCATGGATTTACACTTTTTTCAAGAATTGTCTATTACTGTTTGCTTCAAACTGATGTCCTGTTTTTTTCACTGTTAAAGACTGATGTCATTTAAGATTTATAAGCTGAATACAATCTTCTTTTTCAGCCCACTTTAAAACAGTATCAAGTGTGTCAAAAGCTTTTGCTGTCGTCGATGGTTTTGTATTAGTAGAATTCTTGCCATCTTCATCTGAATCTGTTTTGTTATCGTTAAGTTAATTTAATGAGTCAACTATCTCTTCATCAGTTAATAAATGAAAACCAAGATTGGCTTCATCTGCCTTTAGCCAATTGTTAACACATGTCGAATACATTTCTGTATAGTTCAGTACATAATTGTACTTTTTATTGAGTTTGGATAATAGATTGTTCGGTTAATGGATGTTCGGATAATCGATGCTCTACTGTAATTAATTGTGTTAAATAAAGTGCATTTAAAACTAAAAACTATAAACATTACATAATTTTTGAAAATACACAAAGTAAAAGTGTGTCTTTTGTAAGAAAAACAATCTTTCATTTTGTACACGGTTTTCTTGATATATTAAATAATTAAAAACTGTAATTATATAATATTATGTTTACGTTGTGTACATTTTATGTGATATGAGGTATATTTTCAGAATACATTATAATAAGTATGAGATAAGTCTCATGTTACAAAAAATCATCACATCATGAACATAATTTTTTTTTATTTTAGAATATTCTTCAATCCTGAGGTTTCTCTCCAGCATCAATGATCTACAGTACACAAATATACAAAATTTCAACAGTAGGCCTACATAAAGATTTACACAACCTTAACAGTACATAAAAATTTAACATAGGTAATCCGCTGAACTGAGACCTTCACCTGTCTTTCTGTTCACCCATCCTCCATCGCCTGTTTGACATTGTGGTCCCATGAAGTCAAAGGTCATCCTCTTCTATTCCTTCCTGCAATCCCCCAGTTTTGAGCTTCCTTAGGCAATCTTCCAGCCTCCATTCTTTTTACTTGGCCATACCATCTTAGTTTTTTTTTGTTCAATATTGTCTATTAAGTAGGTTTATTTAGCCCTCATCAGTCTTCTTATCTTGCTATTTCTAATAATTTCTCATTGGGATCTACCAGCTGATCTTCTTCCAAAATCCATTTCCATTCCAGTTAATCTATTCTCATGTTGCCTGGTCATTGTCCACACCTCTGCTCCATACAGCACTATACTTTCTACAATTTATTTATATATTAGGTGCTTTGCAGTGGCGGCTCGTGGCTTCGAGGATTGGTGAAGCAGAATCGGTGGCAGGTCCCCCCCCCCCATAAATTATGTGAATATGTTTCTTCCTGTTTTGGAATCATTAATAACATATGGAGACAAAAGTAAAGTATGCTAATAAAATTTACAAATATAGTAGTTAAAAATAGTAAGTACTTACAGGCTTGCATTTTATTTCTTGAACACAAGGTCAATTCTCCTCTCTTTCAAATACGCAAACTTGTCGATAATGTCATCATAAAATGGTTGTACATTAATTAATTCGTTTAACAGTTCCTTTTCTATGGAAATTTTTGATAAGCTAGTAAGTCTGTCCTCTGTCATTGTATTGCGCAGGTATGATTTTATTCTTTTTAAACAAGAAAAACTTCGTTCTACGGAAACACTAGTGGATGGAATAGTTACTATTAAACAAAACAGTTTGTAAGCTTCTTTAAAGATGTTCCTGTTGTCAGCTAAAAGTTCCATAAAATTTAGTGGTTCCATTTGTCTGTATTGCTTATCCTCATAAATAAGCTGTAATTCGTTTTTCAGTCTTTGGAAATCGGTAAACAGATTAGGGTAGCACACCTTTAAGTTACTTAATGCATCCGTGGGAAAGTTTTCAGAATACGTTATGAACTTTGAAGTATCCATTAATGTAACAAACTGAAGCTTTTCCATATCATTAAAACGTGTGGTTATTTGTACTGAAAGGTTATCTAAAATTTCATAATACAGAATTTTGTATTTTTCAAAAAGTTGATCACGTGTGAGTGTAATTCTTTTCTTCAACTCATGGTATTCAGTTGGAATTGTTGTTTTTGAAGCAGCTAAATCGAAAATTTTAATAAATGCATCATCAGTTCTTTTGCTATTTATGAGTTTTTGAGTATTTTTAACTTGCGAGATACAGAAATTAATGTCAAATAACTTCTTTTGTAGCACATTGAAGAGAACATCCGTGGCTCCAAAAATATCATTAAAAATGACAACCAAAAGCGTAAATTCAAAATCATTAAATTTATTTAAGAAGCCATCACTCTGCCTAATTGATGTTTGATCATAATTTGAATCGTTCACAATTTTAGTGAATACTTCTTTTAATGAATCCCATTCGTTGTATATAGTATTCACAATTTTTGAATTAGACTTCCATCGCGTAATAACGGAAGTAGGGATTCGTTTTCCAACGACTGTGTCTACTGCGTAAGTTCGCTTAGCAGAACTGTGGAAAAAAGAGGGTAAACCGTTAACAGTCGCAAAAAAAATATCCGACATTTCGAAATGCTGTTGCAGCTTTGTTGTAGCACTAAATTCAAACGATGCGCCATGCAATGAACAAAAACCGCTTGTGGCACTACTTCTTTGATTTTTGCCTGAAGACCATTTAATTCTCCTGACATAACGCTTGCACCATCAAAACACTGGGCAATAGGTTTTGATTTATAGTCAAATTTTTCGAGGGACTATAACACAACGTGAAACAGTGCGTCGGCAGTCCGACTGGAACTAACATCATAAAATCCCAAAAATCTTTCCACCAGCTTTCCTCCGGGAATAACGTATCTAATTATGATGCTACATTGAGATTTGTGGACAATGTCTGTGGAATCATCCACTTGAATTGAAAAAAATATACTATCTTTTATTTCCTTTGCGATGTGCTCATCAATATATTGTGAAATGCAGTCAATTATTTCATTCTGAATAGTCTTAGAATTGCCGGCAAAGACGGGTGAGATTTTTTTATAGTGTTCTTGAATATCTACAGGGCTTATCGAAACGAAGGTTTCTAGCAGTTCTTTAAAATTTCCGCGATTAATAGATGATAACTCTTTGTGGTGACCGCGAAATGCTAATTCTTGTTTACCCAAGTAAAGAACTGCACGAATAGGAAGATGCATGAAACGTCTGTTAAGCCGAACGTTGTCACTGAAGTGTTTAATATACAACCTAGAATTTTCCTTCAAAGCATCCTCGATAGTACTTAAATTTTCTTTAATTTTGATAAACTCAATGCACAACGCATGTGCTCAGAAGAACCTTCATATTTGGAAAGAGCACGAGTAACGTTACCAAAATCATCAAAGCCGTTCTTATTCCACGCACTTGATTTAACACTAATAATTAAGCAGGGCATACAAAAAAGTTTATTTAAATAATAACTGCCACACAACCACTCGAACGTTGAATACCAATTTTGTTTAAAGTTGCGATTGTACACCTTGTCCTTTATTTTTGCAACCTTATTACTTTCAATATAGACATAGGTTTTTCACAGCTTAAAAAGTCTTTCTTATCATCATTATTCCATCTTGAAAATGGTGTTTCTAATAAAACACATACAGGATCATATGAAGGAAACATTCTGTTAAAACTTCACACACCACGAACAACGAACAAAACAAACGCGCTGGATAGGTAAAGCACTGCATGTACACCACTGAGAAACAGCCAGCGAAACTGCTTCACGTGTGTGGGGGGAACACTGAGTACGGAATACGTTGTCATGGCAACCGTGATAAACCGAGCGTTGTTAGTTACGTATTAACTGATGCAGCATTCGAGGTACAGAAAGCTGCTTCTACGATCTCAGCGCTTTCCGCCACCAGTAGGCTTGTATGTGATCGCAGCGAAGTTCAGCTTCTGTAACCTATTTCCATCGCTTGTAAATGTTATTTTAATTATTATACAGACGAAATTTAATTAAAAAAAATATTTTTAAACATAAAATTTACTAAAAATTGAAAATAATTTTGTGTAAAAAGAAACACATTGAACCAGTTATTTTAGGTGAAGCAGCGCTTCACCTGCGTCACCTGACGAGCCGCCACTGGTGCTTTGATCTGCTAATAAAATTTCTGCTCCATAACACTGAGTGCCTATGTATATTGTTTTTCTACCACTGCTTAACTTCCTTGCAATTTCTTTATTTAATGTCTCATCTCTGTCCAGTGTTGATACCAAGTAACAAACATTATCCATCTTTTTTATTTTTTCCATCAATGTACAGTTCATCAAGGACATTTGTGAAATATTCTGTTTTTCCAAAGTTTACTTACAGTCACAGTTCCGATATTCAGCCAATAACTGCTTGCACACATGATTTGCATCTTCTCTATTCTGTGTTGTAGTGATGACTTGGTCATCTGCAAAGAGTAAATGGTGAAAGTACTTATGCTATCTAAATCCCCTCTGTTATTCCTATAACCATCCTGCCACATTTCCTCGACCATATTCTCAAACTTACTACTATATAGATTTTAAATAGTGTTGTCAACATGCAACATTCTTGCAGCAGGCCTTTACTGCTCCTAAATGGTAATGATAAGGTTGACCTAACTTTTATTTGGCACATGCTTCTTTATACATTTCTTTTACAACTTTAAGTAATAAGTTTTTGATATTTACATGTATGCATGGCTTCCCATAATTTTTCCCTTGGGACACTGTTACATGCCTTTTCTAGGTCTATAAAACCAAGACAAACTCATTTGCTTTTCCCCTCCATTTCTCAAGCATTCTTCTTAACACAAACATATTATCCACACATGACCTACCTGCTTAAACCCACCCTGTTCCTGCACACCCCTATAGTTTTCTGTTCTATTTTTGACAACTTTCCTAAAATTTTAATCAGTGAGCTCATTACACATATCCAACTCTAATTTTGGCAGTTCCTTCAGTCTCCTTTCTTAAATATTGTTATGATGTGTCCTAATTTAATTTCTTCAGGAACTTTGTCTCCTTGCAATATTTTATGAAAGGTTTTGTTATTATCTGTAGTATTTTTTCCTCCGTGTTTCAGAATCTCCAGATATATTCTTCCTGGTCCTGGTGATTTACCACTCTTTCCTGTTCTTATTATTCCATCAAAGTCTTCATTTGTTATTTCCATGTCTACTCCATTTAGTTCCACCTCTTCTTGTTCCTTGTGCTCCCTTCTTCCTTTATTTAACAAATCTTCAAAATACCCCTTCCATTCCTCCCTTTCTTAAATTTGAAGGTTAATTTTGTGCTGTGTTTCTTGACGAAGAGGTGTGAGTACAGACCATGCTTCCCTTGCTCTAGTGAAGCCTAGTTAGCTATTCACCTTTGCACATATCTTCTCCCATTCGTGGCTTTTTACCTTGCTTTATTTTCTTCATGGCTTTATGTTTCTTTTCTCTGTACTCTATGATCTTCATCTGTCTTAATGTTCAGCCATTTCTGGAATGCCAATTTTTTCTCCTGCACATCTTTTTCTGTATCACCAGACTACAAATTTTGCTAACATTTTAAATTTTGTTACTACCAAGAACTTCCTTGGCCACTTTCTTAGAAGTTATTTTTATGGAGCTGTACAATTCTTCTTCTTTCACCTATAGGGATTCATCCATTTCCATTCCCATTCTCTGAGTAGGAATTCCTCTAATACTGTCATCCATTAAGACGTCTACATAAACATATAAATATAAACTGTACAAGCTGTGTTCAAAAAAAGACCGAACTTTTTGAATATCATATCAACTCGCACAAACAATGCGCTGCGATTTTGAACATGCCTAACGACAGTTTTTGACAACAAACTGCCATTTATTCTGTTCCACTATCAGCATTAGTCTTTGAGGTATATCTAATTGAGTGTGGATGTGCACATGCTGGCTGCTGGATTAGTGACAAAGTGATTAAGAAAGACCTCAAAGAACAACGTGCGCATATGAAACTTTGTGGCAAAACTAGGTTAAAACTTTACAGAGATATTCTCGTTTTTGAATTACACATACGCGGAGGCCTGCATAAACCGAATGATTATTTTAAGAAATTTTAAAGAGGGTAAAAAGAATGGTTGGTGCAGATCAAAGCGGTGTCAAAGATCATGGGAAGAGAGCTCGTTATGTGGTAATTGTAAATCATTGTTTAACTGCCGAGACTTTCTGAGAGAATGCACATCCATATAAGATTGTAAAATTAAATTTTGATAGAAAAATTTAAATGTATTGTATCACTGAAAAATTCTTATTCCGTTTGTTGACAACAATCAGAAAGAGACCCATTTTGAAATTGGTCAACAACTGCGTACCAGTGCAAATGGTAATGACAAATTTGGAATATAATGGAAATTGCTCTATAAAGATTTTATGAAGATAGGAGCAAAATTTTATACACACACGTCATGTTAAGATCTTCATTCTCATTTTGTTATAAATCGGCCGGATGGTGTGTGCCCATGCCCACTACAGTGCGTGTAGCTCAAAGATTGATGATCATGGCGGGATGGAGAAAATAGCATTCCAGCATCAAAACCTGTTGTCAGCAGCGCTTAATTGTGCAGCTTGCTCTATGCGCAGGTTGACATGCTACACAAATAGTTCGGTCTTTTTTGAACACACCTTATACTCGTAAATATCAATATCAATATAAATATAGCCTTAAATTCGTAGTGACAGTCATTCAATTAATTTTTCAGTGAAGGGTTAGTGAGGATCGGTCAAAAATAACACAAATTTTTAACTTATTTGTGTCGACGTTTCGACAACGTTTATTGTCCCGATGATGACAATAAACATTGTCGAAACGTCGACACAAATAAGTTAAAAATTTGTGTTATTTTTTACCAATCCTCACTAACTCTTCACTGAAAATATAAATATAAATATAAATATAAATATAAATGTAAATATAATATTATGAATTTAATTTACAAAAAATAAAATATTATTATAATTATTGTCACCTTTCATTTGTGGCTTCATGACAAATTCATTTGTAGCCTTAAAATTCATTGTTTTGTTAGTCATATAGAATATTCTTAAACTCTTTTGAGTTGTGCACACATACTTGAGTAGACTGATTTTTAGTTTTAAAATATTGTCAACAATAACAAATGATCTTTGTTTTTATAAAATGAAAGCTTGTAATCAGTGTATTCATCTTACAGTGGCCACAGGCCACAAATAATGACAAGAAATACTAGACAGTGATTTGAATGATCAAGAAGTGAACAAAAGTTGCTAAAATGGAGGAAGAGAAGCATTAAGAGATCACAATGATGACGCTTCAGAAGAAAGAAGTATGACCTGGATGTGTTACAATAGTTTCAACAGAACTTTCTCTGGAAATAAACAATGGGAATAGCTCTGGCATTTCTTCAACAGTAGGCACAAAAGGTTTAGTGATGATATTGATAACAATGACAATCATGGCAACGATGATGACAACAAAGACAATGACGATTATCCCTCATAATGTTGACTATCAATCAGATGTGCATATAACTAAATGTGTGTAACTTGATTATACAGAGCTTGGATGTTTATATATGGTATATTGTAGAGGAATAATTAAATTTCTATATACACAGATTTTCAAAGTAATGAAACTACTTTCAGGACATTTTCTACAAGGGAAAATATCGGTATGGAGAACCATACATGACTTCCATTTTCTAAGATTTATATTTAAAATCATATTCGAAATGAAATATTTCCATAGAAACTACTTCTTTCTACCTATTGCTTCAGCCTTAACCACAGTACTGTGGTCACTAACGTATACCACCTCAAGTTTTCGCACTCGATTTTTCCTGATGATAGTAGTCAATGGCACTGCTGAAAAGTCTGGTTTTGCAGAAAACATTGGACTATGGCTAAACAGCCCGGGAAGGAATTTTAACAAAGAACTACTTCTTTGTTGCCGATAACATAGTACACATATAAAAAATTCTCCCCTCCTCCTTCAACTATAATTTTCATTAATAGAAAATTACCCCCACCCTGTTCACCTAACCTCTTCATTTATAGATATTTCATCTACGTTTCTACAGTGGATTATAATGAGCTTCTTATCAGGATACTTTATTTATCAAAATTAAGTACTTTACTCTTGTCACAACATAAAATGTTGCAGGTAAACTACCCCTTTCCCTTACCGATCTTCACCAAAATCAACAGGCCAGAACCCTTGAGTTCTCTACAATTCAGGAATGTATGCAAAAAATTATTTGATTCTTTTTGAATTTACGGCAGTTATCTTTCGTTATAAAAAAATTACCCTTGTTAAAACATAAAATGTTGCTGGTAAACTACCCCTTTCCCTTAACCGATCTTCAACAAAACCAACAGGTCTTGAGAACTCTACAATTCAGGGCTGTAAGCAAAACATTATTTGATTCTGTTTGAATTTGCGGCTGTTATCGTTTGCCAAAGAAAATACCCTTGTTAAAACATAAAACGTTGCAGGTAAACTACCTCTTTCCCTCAACCAATCTTAACCAAAAACAATAAGTCTTGAGAACTCTACAATTCAGGGCTGTATGCAAAACATTATTTGATTCTGTTTGAATTTGCGGCTGTTATCATTTGCCATAGAAAAAAAATCTACAGATAGACACACAGAGAGACACACAGACAGACAGACACACAGACAGACACACACACAGACACTTTTCGAAAAATGACTTTTTTCATGTTTTGAGTGTATTACAATCAGAATCTGCAATAATCTCGAACATGATTTTTTTTGCCATCACCATACTTCCATTTCCTTAAGGAACATGGAAGTAAAAAGAAATCCATTTACATAAACATAGGCCTGGAAATTGTTTCTTCAAACTATAGCATCTTACACATTTAGCTTAAATCTTAGCCCTCTATTACACTAGGCAACATGTGGCGGGCAACTTGTTGCCGAGGTCGTCTAGTAACATTGTTTATATGGGAGCCTATTATACTAAGCCACTTGTTGATATGGGTCTCCAACTTGTGGATGACGGTGGACGAGGTCTGCAACTTCCCAACCACTCGGAAGTTGCTGACGCTGGACGTGGGGCATTGTTTCAGATGGGAGCTATTACACTGGGCAACATGTGGTGAGCCACTCCCGATTCCGCGCATGCGCGCTTCGCCCCAGACACCACCTTAACTGTGTCTTACTGTTTACGGGATTTTGTTTTATATATAAAACACCTCTATTTCCAATGTGAAAAATTACTTTTTCTTTACATTACAGAAGTAATGTACTAACCAAGGAGAAGTATTTTTACATAAAAAATATAGTTTTTAAAATGCAAAACATCTATGCGTTATTTTGTCTATTTTTATACAAAGATAACAAAAAATTGTAAAAATATAAAACGTTTGGTATTTTTTCTAATAAGTAAATAGTCGCTTTACTTACTTACTTACTTTCATTGTAAGTAATGTATTTTCAGTTATTTTTAAAACATTGGTTACATTGGTAAGGAACTTACTTAAATTCAACTTAACTTATAGGTACTGTATTAACACCTCTACAAATGTGTTCATGAACCTCTACAGAAGACGATCCATCGTATATATCCTTGCCTACATACGATCCATTTGCCACAGAACGGAACCTGTTTCACTGAGGAAATAGTCAGCAAACATATCCCTCAGATTACTAGCCTTTTTTGGTGGTTTGTCAATAATGGGATACATATCGAACAGTCCTTCCACCGTTAACATGTCCTCAATGCGATAGCCATCCCTTTCTCTTACGAAATTGTGTAGCACACAGCATACTTTAATAATGTCTTCACATAATGATATGTCAACATTCACTGGCCTGTGGAATATTCGCCATTTGTTTGCGAGTATTCCAAAGGTACATTCAATGTTTCGACGTGCACGACAAACCCTGTAATTGAATACACGTTTCTTGACAGTGAGACATTTACCTGCATACGGTCTTAGAAGATTCGTTGATAGGCCAAATCCCTCATCTGCAACAATTGCAAAAGGCATGGGTTCATCAAGACCTGTGAAGGAGTTCTGAGGAGGACAAATGTTTAATGATCCAGTTTGAAGTCTTTTGAAAAACACACTCTCTTTGAATACGGTTGAATCTGATGATTTACCATACCCACCCACATCAATAAAGATCAATTTGTACGACGCATCGCACATAGCCATAAGAAGTACAGAGAAGTAGTTCTTATAGTTATAGTATAAGGAACCACTATGTTGAGGTTTGATACATCTGATGTGTTTCCCGTCAATCGCTCCAATACAATGTGGAAAGTTTGTCTTCTCGTAAAATTCAGCTGCAGTTTCAAGCCAAAACTTTTCTGTAAATTGTGGAAAGCATTTTGGCATGACACACTTCCAAATAGCTTTACAAACTTGTCTTATGATCATGGATATTGCAGGCTGACTTATTCTATATTGATATTGGAGTTCGATCATTGATGTTTCAGTTGCCAGATACCTGTAAAAAACAGAAAGCATTAATACAAAACAATTTTAACTACATTAACTACTCATAAAAATATACGCACCAATGTATAAAGGGTGGGTTGTAGTCAGTGTTAGAAAATTTTTCTATTATAGTATACACTTAGTGGAGTAGAAAACCACTATTTAAGACAATAATCTCAAACTGCCAAAAAGTAGTGAACTGTGTAAAAACATCCTTGACTTACTTTCTCAAGTTGGCATTTTCTCCACTGTCTGCTCACTAATTACAACTTCCAATTTAAGTTAAATTTTGTACTTTAAAACAAGTGAAAATAATATTGTAGAAATTAAGTTAAGTTTTGTTTTGAATAAATATAACAAATAAAATCTAAATACAGTGTGTTTTAACCCCAATCGTCTCCATTTCCAAAAGATTTCTATTCTTACAGGATATAACTTAACTACTTCCTTTAATTAATTGTACAGATCACTTACCTCAGGGTTACGACAAAATTTTCTTCTGGTGGTATGCTTCTCTTCATTTTGGTATCAGTGCCAGTTATGTCTGCTTTGATCAAGTCTAACAATTCATCAAATGATTGTTTTGACACACGAAAATAGTTAAAAAACTTATTTTCGTCCGCACACAGATCATCGAACAGTGTGTAGTATAATTCTTTATCCACCCTTGTTGATAACATAGGGTGTATGTACATACGTCTTTTCCGAGCTCTTCATCTTCTTTTCTTTAATAACAAAGCGAGTAGCAGAAGCTCTTCATTCCTTGACGCCATTTTCTTGACTTAAATCATCAACATGTGGCCGAAAGTTGCGCACCATTTTAGCCCTCGTCAACTAGTTGTCCGAGGTCAGTCAACAAATTGCCCACCACATGTTGCATAGTGTAATAGAGCCCTTAATGTAAAAGCAAAACTTGTGATTCAATTTCCACATATGACATATGTACTTAATTTATTATAAAACTGAAGAGTTTAGATTTTAAAACAACATAAAATTATGACTTGAAGACAGCCCAAAATCTAAAATTCAAGATTTCTAAGGAAAAACAATTTGTGAAAACCTTGAAACTGTTATAAATTTTGCAAAAATACAAAATTTTGTCCCACTAAATAATGAAAAAAGTTAATTTCCCATCTAGTTTATGCAATTCAACTGACCAGAATAGACATGTACCAGAAAAATTCAATTCTATTTAAAACAGTTACACACTTAAGAAAATTATCCACTTACAGACCACTTAATAATGAGTTACAGACCGCTTAAGTCATTTTCCCAGCCAAATTTACAAAAAAAAAACTTGAATACAAAATTACTTATTCAAAATTACAAATAAATTAAAGATTAACTAAAAGCCTAATTTAATAAATTTATGTAAAGTTGGTTTAAAGCATAACAGTATGGTTAAAATTTGGGCTAAATCATATAGAAGCTATAACTTCAAAACAAAGCATTTCCAGACTTATATAAACATTTTTCTTTATTTTTACCCATAGAATATTGCCTGAAAGTACATCTGTTACTTCATGAAACAACCATAATATAAACTAAAATGTGTATAGCTCACATTTCCTGTAACAAAATTTAAAAAAATGATAAAATCTGGGTATTCAAATTAGTAAATTGAAGTTCTTCAGGGAAGCTAGAAACAAAAAAATTAAGGACAGAAGAAGCTTTAATATTCTGGGATTGTGTTGTCCATGACATGTCTGTTGATTAACTAATTATAAGTATAACACTACCGACTTGGAACACAAAGTTTTTTATTGGTAAAAATTTTACATATAAATTTATATGTATAGCCAGAACCAGTCTTCGCTTATTACAAACTTCATCAGAGGCTGCCACTGGGTGCGCTGTCTGTCTTGTTCTTGGTAATGGCACTATCTTTTGAAAGATTGATGTTGTGTGTGTGAGTGTGGTAAGTTTGAATAATATGTGTGACTAGCTGTATACCCGTGCTTCGCTACGGTTTTTACTGAATAAACACATTGGTTCGGTGGTTTTTTTTTTAACCTTGGGTAACCAAGCACATTGTATAAATGTAATATTTACAAATTTTTAAAAGCATAAATGGGTGCTAATACTAAGTCTACTGAAATCGTTTTGTGAAACGAAATACGGCACTTATAAAACTTCCTTGTAGACAACATTCTTTGTTTGACCCTGTGGCTGAAGGATAGTTAAACTCTCAGAAGAGCTAACTCGTGAGCAAGCAACATACAACTGGCCATGGGAGAAGCAGTCTTCCCTCAGATCAACACCGGCCATTTTCAAAGACTGCCCTTGTGATTTATTTATTGTCATAGCAAAGCAGAGCTTGACAGGGAACTGGAGTCTTTTAAACTGAAAATGGTAATCCGATGGAATTAAGGAAATGCGTGGAATGAAGACTGCTTCCCCCTGACCACATCCAGTGAATATTGTTGCTTCTATGATGTTGTTGTGCAACGATTTAATCTGCAGCCTAGTACCGTTACAAAGCTTAGGCGGTACCAGGTTTCATAGCAGCATTATTGGAGCTCCAACTTTAAGGCAAAGATTGTGCGGTGGAATGCCTGGAGGATTAAGCGTGTGCAAGAACTCTACTGGGTAATGGACCGCATCTTCTACTTCCACCACAGAGTCCACGGATTGGTACTGGACAATCTCAGTTGGCAGTTTTTCCAATAATGTGTTATTGGTATTTGCAGCAGTGTCATTCTTTGGAGTAAGGATAGCTCTTTCTTTCAGCCAAGATACATCTTTCAAGTAAAAATTAGTTAAATCTGGGTAAATTTTTTCAGCCAACGTTGTCAAGTCGTATACAACTTCACATAAGTCTTTTGTAACATTGACTTTGCCATTTTCTTCAGGTAGATTTCCATTACCGATCTGTAAAAGTAAACTTGAAAACTCATATGCCTTTAAACTGCCTTTAAGATGCACCCGCATGTTGACTCTCAAGGAACGAACTTGGACTTTAGGCAACAGGACAGAACTCTTTAGACAGGCTTTAACTTCATCTGCTCGAGTTCCCCTAGGTACAACAGGTAAAGTCTGTCTGAAGTCTCCGGCCATTAGAAGTGTGACTCCACCTATCAGGTTTTTATTGCTTCTAATGTCCTGCAGAGTTCTATCCAAAGCTTCAATTCCTCCCTTGTGAGCCATGGTGCACTCGTCCCAAATTATCAACTTACAATCCTTAAGTACCTTCGCTTTGTCGCTTTGTTTTGATATGTTGCAAAATGGGGTCTCAGAGTGGTTTAAGTTGAGAGGCAGTTTGAATGCAGAATGAGCTGTCCTCCCTCCATCCAACAACGTTGCTGCTATACCCGACGAAGCCACAGATATAGCAATTTTCCTATCTTGTCTTACTGTGGCTAATATTAAATTAATCAAAAAGGTTTTCCCTGTACCACCTGGTGCGTCAAGGAAAAATAGTCGTCCAGCCTCTGATTCAATGCTCGCAATTACTTCATTGTAGACATTTTTCTGCTCCTCGTTCAGTTTAGGCACATTTTCAGCAACCAATTCAGATAGATGGACCGTGTTGTAAGAGAGTTCTTTCAGGTACTCGCGGTTGACTGCAGAACTGTTGGGCTCTTGACTTGGAGAAGGAAGACTGAGTAGTTGGAGGGATTGATTGGACATTGAAGAGACTAAGTTTTCTAATGAATGTAGGCATTTGTTGTAAATGATGTTGTTCCATAGTTCAAGCTCTAAGCCCGGACATTCATACTCCATCTGTCTCTTGAAGTCCTCTGACATACTGTCTCTGTGTTTCTCCCATAGCACTAAGGGATCTGCTGCTTTACAAAACACCAAAATGACAGCGAACAGTTGTCTGATTTTCTGTGGTGACTCCGACAGACCAGCTTCCTCCAAGGTGATGTCCCAATGATTGTCATCTTGAAGTAAACCCAACGCTCTGCAGGCAGACTGATAAGTGGAGTGAACTATGCCAGATACCCTCTTAAGATCATTAAAACTCGTAGGCCCTTTAACTTCATGAAGGAGAAGATGTAGGTAGTAACATTCTGCATTGTTAGGGTGTACAGTATAAACCTGACAGAGCACTTGATCTTTTTTCACTCCTGGATGTCCGGGAACAGCTTTGCCTTGTTTCCGCCAACTAAACTTATTGTTTTTCCAGGTGTAGTAAGCAGGGACTTCACTGTAGATTATGGTTCTGGCAAAATTGTCTGATTTGCATAGTTCAAAGAGTGCCAGTAGAGTGGTTTTTGGTGGATATTGAACTTTGTCTTGAACGTTTCTTTAGGGTAGTTTTAATTAAAATTATTTAAGATTGACCTTTGTGTTCTTTAAAAGAGGGTTAAAGTTAACTTGTAGAACAAATTTCATGTTTCTATCTCATCTAAAAGCTGCCTAACAGTTGTCACGTTTTAACTGTCATGTATTTCTTATGAGAATATTCGGTCACTTTGACCCCTCCAAAACCCCCTAAAATTTTGAATTTTGTCAAACCCTGTCTTATTACACATCTACAGTATCTAGTGAATATTTATATAAAGTTTCATCTTTCTAGGCCTTGTCATTGTTGAGATACAGTGATGAGTGAGTGAGTGAGTATGAGAATAATCGGTCACTTTGACCCCTCCAAAACCCCCCTTAAATTTTTAATTTTGTCAAACCCCATCTTATTGCACATCTACAGTATCTAGTGAATATCTATGTAATGTTTCATCTTTCTAGGCCTTGTCATTGTTGAGATACAGTGATGAGTGAGTGAGTGAGTATGAGAATATTCGGTCACTTTGACCCCTCCAAAACCCCCCTTAAATTTTGTCAAACCCCATCTTATTGCACATCTACAGTATCTAGTGAATATCTATGTAAAGTTTCATCTTTCTAGGCCTTGTCATTGTTGAGATACAGTGATGAGTCAGTGAGTGGGTTTTGGCAAATATATTATAGATTTGAATTGTGTCTGTTCATTTAGGATGTCATTTTTATGTGTTTTGTGTGTTTGTATATTTCTAGTGTTCAAGAGTGTCTAGTTTTCGGCCTTTTGTGTGTTTGTGTAGAATGTCCATATTATTGTCGATGTTTGTGTATGTGTGGTTTGCTGCAATGAAGTGGTTTGCAAAGGTGGATTCTGTAGTGGAGTGTAGTGCCTTTGTGTGTTTAATGTATCTCTGTTTGAAGCAACGTCCTGTCTGGCCTATGTAGAATTTGTTGAAATCTGAGTAATTAAGTTTGTAAACACCATGTAGATCAAATTTGTTTGTGCTTTGTGTGTGTGTTTTGATAGAGTGTGTTCTGTTTCATTTGTAGTTTTGTATCCTGCATTTTTGAATTTATGGGATATTGTTTCAATGAGGTTATTGATGTATGTTAGTGTTATTAATTTGCTGTTTTCTGTGTTTGTCTGTTGTTTGTTTTGTGAGTTTATTGACTATTGTTCTGTTGTATCTGTTGGATTCTGCTAGATATTCCGCTAAAAAAATATGAGAAGTTGCTCTAGTAGTTCACATGACACATTTGAAGACGGCAGTATCAATCCAAAATCCTGCCAAATGCAGAGTTCATTCTGTGATGTGATTTCAAAAACCAAAATGTAAATGCCCTTGAAAATTTATAGATAATTTCAGTTCAATATGGTGACATTAAGACTTATCAAAATTCCTCAAAAAAAATTCTTGTAAATAAAAGGAATGAGGATCAAGAAAAAAAGAGCAACAGGCCACTTTTGATTTCTGATCTTCTTCACAAAACTGAAAAAAGCACTTGTACAGACTATTGTTTAATGATAAATGAATTTCATGAATTGATTTCTGGTATGTTTAAACCAGTGTTCATGGAAATAAAAAAAAAACAAAATTAGTCTATAAAAAACTGTGTGTGCGCTGTGTATCTGAAATGTTAATGGAAGAGCACAAGATAAAACATATACGGTAGTTTATGCGCTTACATGTCTCATATGTTATGGATGGGAAGGAGATATGTTTTAGCCATAGAATATGTTTTAACTAGGGATAGACCTTTGTTTGTCAGCATACTCCTGAACTGAAATAACAATCATTACAAAGGTGCCACACTGATTCCCCCAAAATCAAAAGATTAAAACATCAGCTAAAAAATGACTTTGGTTGTTTAGGACAGGAGAAAATCATTCGCTTGGTTGATGCCATCCCTTAAAGCAAAATGAAACAATTACTATGATGCATACTGTAAGATACTGAAACAGGTTATTCAAAATAAAGTAGAGAAAATGATTACCCATAGCGTCTCCCTGCTCTATGGCAATGTTCAAATCGTAATCCATGCATCCCCTGTATTGCTTGACAGCTGGAAGTAGATTATTTAGATCATTTCCAACATATCCTGGACCTAACAGCCGGTGAATTTCACTTATTTCTACACAGTGAAAAAACAATTGGCCAAAAAATTCTCTCTCTCTCTCTCTCTGTGTGTGTGTGTGTGTGTGTGTGTGTGTGTGTGTGTGTGTGTGTGTGTGTGTGTGTGTGTGTGTGTGTGTGTGTGTGTGTGTGTGTGTGTGTGTGTGTGTGTGTGTGTGTGTGTGTGTGTGTGTGTGTGTGTGTGTGTGTGTGTGTGTGTGTGTGTGTGTGTGTGTGTGTGTGTGTGTGTGTGTGTGTGTGTGTGTGTGTTTTAAATATTTATAAATAATCAATTTAAAAAATGTTAAAGTTAAAGTTATTGTATAATTTTATCATACAATAACTTGAAGTAATTATGTAGAATATATTATGAAACTCACTTTAACAGGCAGCCCAGCTACTGTAGAAAACACCATAAGAATAATAGGACAATAAGAATTTACAACACAGCATTAAACCTTTATAGAAACAAGTGTAGGCCTAATCATATAATAAATGCTATGATTTTTTTTATATTGTAATAAGATCTTTAATTCTGTTGTGTTGTGGTTACAAATTCTTAAATCTCAGATCTGCTTCCTTTCTAATTAAGCCCCACTGTTTGGGCTAGCCAATTTGTAATAAATTATACCTCAATACTGGTGTTTACAAAGTCTTCCTGGTCTGAAACTCTTCCTTTAGTTTCACTGTTGAGCTGTCCAAATTGTAATGAAACCTGTTAATATTATTAAAGTTGTATAGGTGTAGTTACAAAAAATGTTTTAAAATTGTTGTTTGTGGAAGAAATAAAAATTGTATGTTTAAACAAAAAAAATTTATAATTTAAAAAAAATTTCTTTTTATCGATTAATTAATTAAAAACAATTAATTAATTGTGTTTCGTGAATTTCCGAAACGTGTCTCACTTGTCTAGGAAATTTTATTAATGTTTTTGTATTTTCAATAAACTCCAACCACTTATAAGATTGTCTCCAGGTACAATCGATATTTGTTTACTTTTCGTTTTGGAGGTTATCTTCCTTCTGATGTGGTGAAATTCTTGTAGTATTTGTTTAAACTAAATTAAATGTAGATTACGATGTTTAGTAAAGAAAGAACTATTTTGATGTGAAAAGTATAAATTGTTTAAACTGGATAATTGTTTAAACAGACTCTTGTCGATTATAAAATCGACTCTCAGGGTATCGAAATGTTACAAGTTTTTTATATAATATGCAATCAGGTTCTTTTAACAGCTATTCATAATTAAAGTCAGAGAAATCGGGCCAATATTAAAAAAGTATAACGTTACAATTATTATTCTTAATACTAAGTACATATATTTAATTGAAAAGTTGAAATAAAATAATTTGATGTCGAACCATGTCGCTGACAATACTAGGAGGCGGTGTTCAGTAGAGTGATGACAAAAATTGCAAATGGCTGCCGTCGAGTTAGTCAAATGTCCCTCGTATTTTTGGCGTTCCAATAAAGAGATTTTCTGGCAGTATTCACGTCCTGGTGTCAGCAAATCTTCCTTCTGATGTGTTGTAGTGTCTTGGGTGAAGTTTCTGTGTTGTATTTTCAATAGTGGTGTATGTATAAGTTAGTTCACTTTCTGTCGTTCAGGCACTTTTTTATGGTTATGATGTATACTGTTTTATGGTGTTTAATAATGTTATTTGACTGTAGTTTAGTGCTGTACTATGTTATTTAGTCTCTTTGAAGTGTTTATGTCACTGTGTCGATGTTACGAAATGTTTTTAGTCGCCACTCGCGATTTTCAAAATTGTGTCATACACTGACTCGCCATTACGGTACTATAAATTAGGTTAACTCGATTAAAATACTCTTGTCAAGTGCACTGTACAACGTCCAATAATCAACTCCCTACTTCCTTCACTTTCGACTAAAATCTTAGCCAATGCAATATTATTCCTTACATTGTTCGAATTTTACTTTGCATCCTGTGCATGTTTGAAAGTTACATTATATGACTGCTTAAACTTTGGTTTTTATTCAAATTTATTAGCTAGATGTTATTTAGTTTTATCCTTCAGTTCATTCGGCGTATTTTAATATCGAATAATGCCGTTTTATTATGTTTTTTTATCTAAAATTTGTAATTTTACCTTCATTTTGTATCTGGTAAATTTTCAAAATTAACTTCCTGTCATTATGCAAATTCTGCCATTTTTAAGTTATATTTATGATTATCAATCTCATATTGTAATAAAAGGTTTATATTCCCTTAGTTTCTTGCAATTATTTGAATTGGTTAATTTTTAAAATATTATGTTGGAATATATGACTCCCCTCTCCAAATTTTGAGTTCTGTCATTTCCATTTTTATTTATAATCCTGGCTATAATTTTACAAAATTTGTCTAAGTTGTCTTTCTAATTATATGGCTTCAATTCTGGTTTATGTTATCTAAATCCCTTTAGTTTAAATGTATTTAAGTGTTTAATTTCTCAGTTCTGGTAAGGTTTAGTTTTCATTATTTTGCCTAGATTTTTAACAAGTTTTTTCATACAAATTTTTATATAAACAATACATACTGTGTTATACCCTCTCTGACTTTTTAACAAGGTAATATAAATTAAACATTTTTCCAATTAAACATAACAACAATTAGTATCTGTTTCAACACTATAAACAAATAAGAAATATTTTCAAATAATGGTTATCTTCAACTCATTAGACATTTTTTATAATCAAAACTTACTACTAATATAGAAATATTATTTACAACGAACGTTTTTTCCCAACTAACATCTTATTTACTTATTACTATAAATACAAGTAATAAACGTTTTTACAATGGGATGTTAGTGGTTCTAAACTTGTTAAATGTTCTTATCCCTAATACATTTTTTAAAATCCTTATTCTATATACAAAAAACTTTATTTCTATACTCTTATTTGCTGTTTCTTATATTAAATGAATGATGCAGTTTTTAACTGTTTTTAAATATTATAGGGTAATTGTACCGTCACTTTGTTTAAATCTGTTTTTATTCATTCCTTAAAGAAATGTCATTTCCAACAGATTGACAATTTGATATTTTTACATGTATCACATTCACCTGGTACAAATTATAAGTCACTTAGAGTTGTATATTTAATTATTTACACAGTTTGTGGATGCCAAGGATGAAACATAAGGTTTATTTTTTATAATACACAAACTAGCACTGGTTCACTTTACACTTTTTGATGCTATTTCTAAATGGTTGTTTAGTCTTATTAACATCAAAAAATTGGTTTGTGGGTTACAATGAAGATTTGTTCTTTGGGCATTATATTATTGTTTCACCTTGGTCCACTGGCAACTCTTACTCTATACACTTTTTTTTCTTAATTTTATTGTACATGTGGTTACTGTTCAAGACTATTTCGTTATACTTTTTATTATTTGTGGTTTTTATTTAGATTGGGATATGGGGATATGGGTGTTTTTTATAAGAGCATTCCTTCTTCTTCTGGATGCTGTCTTCTTCTTCTTTCTTCAATGGTGTCTTCTTTTCTTCTGGCTTCTTGGAATGGTATGTTCTTCATCTTCTTCTGGATGCCATCGGGTTTCTTGGGGTTACTTCATCTTCTTCTGGTGTCTTGAAATACATCACCTTTTATGGTGGATCTTGCCTTATTCAGGGTTTATTTTTCATTTATTTATCCTCGTTGTGGGTTTAGTCATATTTTGTGTTGCTTCTTTATAACTTCTTACCTTCCTGGGTTATATTTTAAAACCTTGGGTTATTATACTGGTTTTGGATGATTCATCACTAGTAACATTGCTTTTATTTCGAAATTATACTTTTACTATCCATGATTGTTCTGCACAGTTGCTCTGAATTAATTCTTTATATTATTTTAATGCTTTCTTCGGACTCAATGTTATAATCTTTTATTATTCTAATGATCAATGCCATTCATTATTATGTGTTTATCTGTCACGCTACAGATTGCTCTCCTCCAGAAGTAATTATTTCAGACATGTTTATGGATGAAATAATTTCTTATGATAATTTCATTATTTCTTATATTTCATTTTCCTCTCCATTTCTATATCGACTTTTTATATTTGAGTTTAATTAATTTTATATATATAGTTACTTATTTTACTTTTGATCCTTCTCGGATAGTTAGTGTCTTCTGAGATATATTATTATCATTATTATACATTTTCTTTCTTTATATACTTCGTGTTGCATCCTTGGGATATTAATTCCCTAACATTCCCTATCACGTGGGCTGGGGCAGTTCAGAGGAGCACTGTAGGCTACACAATCTCTGCTGGCCATACACCACTTCTACAATTTGAGTCCAGAGGCACATTCATCTCTGCTCAAAAAACATAATGCTGCTGGAATTATCTTCAGTCAGTCATCGAATAAATAAATAAAAAGTAGTCTCATTTTCGACTAATAAAAATATCTTTGGATTCTTCACTTCGTAGTTTCTCAGATTATCTCACATTTTCTATCTTAATAAATCTTCTTAATTCTTATTATACTCATTATATATATATTTTTCTGAACTCTTAACTTGTCTGATATATTTATTTTAATTATGGTTGAAAACTTCTCTTAATAATTCTGGTTACTGGTTATAGTGTACCTCTTTTTCTTCTCCATCTGAATTCTCTTTATACTTCCTTCTGGTTACTTACAGTGTTAGCATGGTCTTTACATATAGTATTTTCTTGTTCATTATTTGAATGGTCTTATTTTATTATATTTAATTTTTAAATTTGTATCTTTATATTAGATATTCAGGTTGTTATTTTGATCATTTTATTTAAACAGTTTGTTCTTTCCTTTCTCTTAGAAAGTTATTAATCCGCCTTTGCATGCATTAACATTAATTCATTTATATTATATTTCATGTGGTACTTCTTCTCTTTGCATTTCATATAGGTCTTATTATTATCATTTGTTCAAAATCATCTTCTCCATATGTTTGGTATGAGTTAGTCTTCTTTGCTTCTTCAGAACTGAGTAATATCGTATTCCTTTTTCTTGATTAACTGTTTCCATTATCGTTTCATAAGTAATTAGTCATAGGTTGTTCTCATTATTATTTTATTGTTTTTCTTTCTTGGATTTTTTATAATTTTACTATAATAACAGATTCTTCTCTTTGCTTCCAAATTTTTGCCTTCTCTTGTATATTACACTCTTTTTTGTTTTTCTTCTCTACTCCTTCAAATGCTAGATATTCACATTTATTCTGGATTAAATTTAATTCTTTTTTCTGAATTAATCATTTTATTTTCTTCTAAATTTAATTATAAATGGCACATATTTATTTTTAGAACTTTGTTAGTTTTATGCAAAATTCAAATTCTTCTTTTTATTTAATGGCATAACATTTCTTATAAATCATTGTAATAAGTTGATCTTATTTTGTTTCAGTGTTTTGACGTTTTCTCAAAATTCAAATTCTGTTTAATTCATTTATTCCCAAAATTGTTTCTGTCAAAATTGTTTATAGTAAGATGTGCTTACTTAATTTTTAACTCTTTGTTATATATATTTCTAAATTCTAATTCTTCCTTTTTAATTATTCCAAATGGTATCTCTTCAAAATTGTGTGTAGTAAGGTGATCTTACAATTATTTCTGAATTCTTTGGTATTTCTCTAAATTCAAATTCTTCTTAATTATTTGTCATAAAGTTTTTTCACAAAATTAGTTATAGTAAGTTGGTCTTACTTCATTCTTAAATTTTTTGTATATTAAATTCCAAAATCTTTCTTTTATTTTTCCATAAAGTTGTTTCTCATAAATATTTGGTTGTAAGTTGTGCTTACAATTGTTTTAGAATTTGTTTGTTTAAAAAATTCAAAATTCCTTTCTTTTATTTTGCCATAAAGTGTTTTCTCAAAAATATTTGGTTGTAAGATGTGCTTACACTTATTTTAGAATTTATTTGTATTAAAATTCAAAATTCCTTTCTTTTAGATGTTCTTACAACTGTTTTTAGAATTTTCATGTGGTTCTTCTTCTCTTTAAAATTGCCATAAAGTTTTTTTCTTATAAATATTAGGTAGTAAGATGTGCTTACTTTTGTTTTGGAATTTTTTGTGTTTATTAAATTCAAAATTCTTTCTTTTATTTCTTCCAAAAGGTTTTTTCTCAAAAATATTAGGTTGTAAGTTGTGCTTACAATTATTTTAGAATTTTTCTGTATTAAAATCAAAATTCCTTTCTTTTATTTTCTTCCATAAAGTTTTTTCTAGAAAATATTTGGTTGTAAGATGTGCTTACATTTGTTTTCGAATTTGTTTGTTTTAAATTCAAAATTCTTTCTTTTTATTTTCTTCCAAAAGGTTTTTTCTCAAAAATATTAGGTTGTAAGTTGTGCTTACAATTATTTTAGAATTTTTTGTTTATTAAATTCAAAATTCTTTCTTGTATTTTTGCCATAAAGTGTTTTCTCAAAAATATTTGGTTGTAAGTTGTGCTTACAATTATTTTAGAATTTTTTTTGTTTTTTATTCAAATTCTAAATTCCAAACTCATTCTTCATAGTACTTTTTCATAGATGCTTGATTGTACACCCCTTTAACTCTTCCGGAAACAATTTCTCTCAGTTCATAAGTATTGTTATGATTATCCTTTACCACAACATATGGTCATATTTTGTACTCTATACAGGCCCATTTTATTTATACTTTAATAAGTTGATCTTCTCTTTTTCTTTCCTTATTATTTTATTTTCTTTTATACCCAGGAGGATGGTTTTCTTTATGTCGCTCAGTTGCTCATATTTTCCTTTGTAAGGTTCAGTTTCTTAAATAGTCTTCATTCATAAAACCCAGTTTTGTTTCTATGTTTATTATTCGTATCATTTCCTTTCAATGATATTTATTTCGTCTCCTTCACCATTGTTTTTCGCCGTAGTCGGTTATCATGACCTCCGTCCTTTCTCTTGATGGCGTGTGGTATTTGTGTTAACCAGGGTCCATCATCTCAGTTGTCCTTATTTTCTGGACGATCATGGTCTTCATAATTATCCCGGTACTTGTGACATCTCTGGTTTCTGCCTGGTATTTCATTTTCACTGCGGTTACTCTGTTGCTTGTTTCAATTTTCCTTGCTGTTATTTCTTTGTTGGCCACAAAGCTTATTCGGCTCCCTCTATCATAGTATTGTATACACCAATACTTCTCCGGTCCATATGTTGTATTACCTGAAAAATATATGTGAGGATCTTCATCTGAGTTTTTAATTATTTGCTCATCTGAAGTCACACAAGCTGGTTCACCATCATATATCCACCCTGAAGGAATACATTTTAGTGTAACTGTACCCTGGAACTGTCCTAGATGGCACACTAATGGAATACATTCTGGTGATTCTTCTGTGCCGTCATCACAGTCTGGTAAAATGTCACATTTCCATCTTTCTGGAATACACTGTCCAGTCCTGCGCTGAAACTGATCTGGTCCACATGTTGTATTCCGTTTACCTCTGGTCCTTTCCCATTGGTAAACTACTGCTTTGTGGTAAATTATTTTTGAAATTACTTCGATTCTCTTCCTATAATTCCTAGAATTCATGATGTCTTTGTCATAGGTAATTGGGATATTATTGCCATCAATAACATGGTTCATCATCTCCAACTCTTCCTTCCTTTTTATTAAATTTCTTGGATGCATTCTCCTTTCCCTTTGTTTAATATTTTCCTTGTTACCGCTGGTTTTAATTTCAGGTACTACCATTACTTGTTCCTGCGTTTTATCATTTGGTACTCCTTCTGTTTCTGGTTGGCTATCAATTTTTATCTCTTCGTTCTCCTCCTTACTTAATTCTTCCCTAAACAGTTTATTATCATTACTTGTATCATCCAGTTTCTCCATTATAAATTCGTGGCGCTCCTTTCTATCCTCTTCCATCATCGATTCGTGGTACTCATCCATTTTCTTGTATATTCCTTCTTCCATTCGACGGAACATTTCCATCATTTTATCCATCATCTCTTCTGGTGTTAGTTCTGCCATTTTGCTTGTCGTTATTCCCTTTTCTCTGGCTTTATAGCTGCTGCCGAACTCCAATTAGTGATTGGGCAGATTGTAGTGGCCTTTCAATCGCTAATTAAAGCCCCTCAGTTGTGCGCCAATTTGTAATAAGATCTTTAATTCTGTTGTGTTGTGGTTACAAATTCTTAAATCTCAGATCTGCTTCCTTTCTAATTAAGCCCCACTGTTTGGGCTAGCCAATTTGTAATAAATTATACCTCAATACTGGTGTTTACAAAGTCTTCCTGGTCTGAAACTCTTCCTTTAGTTTCACTGTTGAGCTGTCCAAATTGTAATGAAACCTGTTAATATTATTAAAGTTGTATAGGTGTAGTTACAAAAAATGTTTTAAAATTGTTGTTTATGGAAGAAATAAAAATTGTATGTTTAAACAAAAAAAATTTATAATTAAAAAAAAAAAATTTCTTTTTATCGATTAATTAATTAAAAACAATTAATTAATTGTGTTTCGTGAATTTCCGAAACGTGTCTCACTTGTCTAGGAAATTTTATTAATGTTTTTGTATTTTCAATAAACTCCAACCACTTATAAGATTGTCTCCAGGTACAATCGATATTTGTTTACTTTTCGTTTTGGAGGTTATCTTCCTTCTGATGTGGTGAAATTCTTGTAGTATATTGTTTAAACTAAATTAAATGTAGATTACGATGTTTAGTAAAGAAAGTACTATTTTGATGTGAAAAGTATAAATTGTTTAAACTGGATAATTGTTTAAACAGACTCTTGTCGATTATAAAATCGACTCTCAGGGTATCGAAATGTTACAAGTTTTTTATATAATATGCAATCAGGTTCTTTTAACAGCTATTCATAATTAAAGTCAGAGAAATCGGGCCAATATTAAAAAAGTATAACGTTACAATTATTATTCTTAATACTAAGTACATATATTTAATTGAAAAGTTGAAATAAAATAATTTGATGTCGAACCATGTCGCTGACAATACTAGGAGGCGGTGTTCAGTAGAGTGATGACAAAAATTGCAAATGGCTGCCGTCGAGTTAGTCAAATGTCCCTCGTATTTTTGGCGTTCCAATAAAGAGATTTTCTGGCAGTATTCACGTCCTGGTGTCAGCAAATCTTCCTTCTGATGTGTTGTAGTGTCTTGGGTGAAGTTTCTGTGTTGTATTTTCAATAGTGGTGTATGTATAAGTTAGTTCACTTTCTGTCGTTCAGGCACTTTTTTATGGTTATGATGTATACTGTTTTATGGTGTTTAATAATGTTATTTGACTGTAGTTTAGTGCTGTACTATGTTATTTAGTCTCTTTGAAGTGTTTATGTCACTGTGTCGATGTTACAAAATGTTTTTAGTCGCCACTCGCGATTTTCAAAATTGTGTCATACACTGACTCGCCATTACGGCACTATAAATTAGGTTAACTCGATTAAAATACTCTTGTCAAGTGCACTGTACAACGTCCAATAATCAACTCCCTACTTCCTTCACTTTCGACTAAAATCTTAGCCAATGCAATATTATTCCTTACATTGTTCGAATTTTACTTTGCATCCTGTGCATGTTTGAAAGTTACATTATATGACTGCTTAAACTTTGGTTATTATTCAAATTTATTAGCTAGATGTTACTTAATTTTATCCTTCAGTTCATTCGGCGTATTTTAATATCGAATAATGCCGTTTTATTATGAATACATCTAGTTTTATATGAGGAGTCAACCCATCATACAACCCCCAACCTGGAGGACCAGGTGTTTTGAATTTGAGGTTCATATCCCCTAAGGAGGTGCCTTCACTACATCTATTGAGGTCTCTCTCCCTGTTCACGGTAGCCTACATGCACTCAGGCTACATGGACTGCCGTTGACCTAACTGAGGCTCTTCTGTCATGACACTAGGCTACACTTCCTGCTGCCTGCATGATGCTGTCAACATGCTCCACCCTTCTAGGCCAGAACTCAGGTTACTCCCAAGCTGCCCTAGCGGGACCTTCATCTCTCGTCTGTTCACCAACCCATTCTGCTATCAGGTTCGGTTATCACCACCTTGAAATAGGTGACAATATCACAAAAAACAATACAGTAAACACAATATCAATCTATCCATCCATCCATACATACCTACATACATATTGTGCATACATACGTATACTGTTATCAAAAACATATGTATACATACGTATACAGAAAAAAGCAACACTTTTTAAAATTTTCAATTTAAAGAATCATAAAATGAAAATTAGTAAAACAAACATTAGTAATTAAGTAACAATATGGGTCAAACTTGCAATATAATATAATATTTTGCAATGTTACAAGTATTATTATAAAATTAATACACTTCTCTCAATGTATCCAACACAACTGTATAGTGTTAATCACTGGCTAGGTTGTAGGATTTTCTTGTGTTCGTTGGGTTAAGTATATGAGGTTGCACAATAAACTTATTTTTAAATAGAGGAGTGAGGCATTTCTGACATGAAATAATTAATTAAAACATAGTAAAAGAGTCATTCAACGGTTTATTAAATATTGCAAAGAAAATTAATTGATTATTAAAATTTGAAACTAGAAAATTCAAAATATTCTCTTTTATAAGGTTACACTCTGAAACACAATATATCTTTACTATTCAACACACATTAGTAACATATAGTCTTAAGTATCTAAACATATATGATGAACAAATTATAAAGTTCTTTTATATTGTTTTAATATTGTCTGACTTTGAATCATTATTAAAATTTGAAATCATAGCAATTCATTTATAAAAATAATATTAACTTTACCAAATAAAAATGATATTAACTTTAAGACTGATTATTGTTTTATAATGAAACACCCAATTTTTAAATTAAACAAAATAAAATTATTTTTAACACCAACTTACAATTACGTCTTTTACTCTGAATATTTACATTACTTACATTTAAGTCTTTATATCACTTTATTATCTCATATTTTGTTCTTTATAAGTTCTTGGTTTAACACAAAAATATAATTGTTCTTTTGTCACCTGCGTATTGTTGAAGTTACCATTGTGCATGTACAACATGTGTGTCTCCTGAATGATGACACTGACTATGATGACATTAGCCTGTTGCTAAAAAGGACATATGATGACATTCCTGTGCTCCTTCATCAATCGTGGTGTATTGCAGATGATGGTAATGATTATGAGTTCAAGTCAATTAGCAGACGGACATAGTGACTTCATGCGAAATTTTCTGGAGTCTATTGATTAGCAAATGGACATAGTGTCCTCATGTGAAGATTCCTTGAATCTGATTCTCATGCAAAATTGCCAGAGGCATTTATAGTAGAAGGCAAACTGACACATCAGATATTGTTTTTGACATGTTAAACTTTGTCAGTTCATATGTAGTGTCCTTTTTTTTAACTAATCACTTTATAGTCCATTTTCGTGATAACCAAAACTTAATCTTTAGGCAAGTGGTTGCACTGTCTTCATAATTTTTCACTCGTCATTTATATATAACACACTCATTAATTACTAGCTAGTTGTGGTAGTAATTAACTGTGGAAGTCCTTATTATTGCACTTTTATGCAATAACTTTGCATCACCATACACATTTAAATATCCTTAATTTAATGGTGTTTTTAGAACTGTGATATGGCATTTGTAACAGGTAAAAAACATATTTAATAATCCATTTTAATTATGCCAATACCTGATTTATTAATAAAAATCAACAATTCATATGCAGCACAATGTATGTCGCTTCCGGCTCACACACACAGACACACATACAATGTTTTACACTGTAAACAATTCCATCAGCCAGGCATACGCTGTGGAGAGGCTACGGCGTGTACACGCTTGTACTTTCATGCACTAAATTTTTAAAACTATTTATCCTACTCTCTTTACACTAATTATTTAAAAAATACTGCCCTGGGTAAATATGCAAATATCTGAATTGTTGCTATATAGATATATGCAAACTAAGAATTTCTCTTATGTGTGTGCATGTGGGAGCATGCGTGCATGCTGCATATATGTGCATGCTACATTTGTATCTTCTCAGTTTATTATTGTGTAATTATTTAAAATAATAAATAAATAATAATAGTAGTCTGAAGATGACTGTTGATAGTGTTGAAACAATGTACATATATAAAAAATATTTAAATATATTCTTACAAAACACAAATATTATTTATTCATTATTTTAAAAATGTATATATGTATGTATGTTTATACTGTATATATTATAACACATTTTAAATTGTGTGCAAATTTAAATTTGGATAGCCCCACACTTTTGGGAGACAAATTATACCCAACAAATTGCAAAACAAATGTAAATTAATTTGTGCTGTCCCAACATGTATCTAACATTACTGTTAATATGTACCAATTACTGGGGTTTGGGTGTAATAGTAATAAGAGTAGTCATTGATTGAATTTTAACAAGTTTTAAAAAAAAATTTTCAATTTATTCAAAAAAAAGAAAAAAATCTCAATTACTTCGTCATAAACCTTCATTATTGTTTTCTTAACGTTTAATTGTTGCAGTACATTTATCATAAATAAATCTTATATCCTACAATGACAAAATTATATTCTAAGTCTTTATTTGTTAATCTTAAAATTTCGACTGCTCAGTCTGATTTGTGCTAATACAGTTTTTGTTTTATTTTCTTTATATAACTTTTACACGTTACTTTATGCATTGCATACATATTATTCATTGATTATACATTGCATACATGTTAATTATTGATAAAATTTAAATTGACTCAATTAATATAAATCATCAAAGAAAATATTTATTAAATTTAAATTTGATTCTCTGAATCTGTATATCTACATTTTACATTTCTTATTACTTTCTAAATTTTGAAGTGTCTTTTAACTGTCTTTAGTCTTTCACATAAAATTTATAAATTGATTATTTGTCACCTTGATTCTGTAGCTCATACCCATGTCCTCCGTTGATCCGTAGGTCCCCTTCTGATGGAGTTCCCTGCCCATTCCTCGGTTCCACTCATCGTCCTCCAGTTACTCGTTCCTTATGGTCCCCTCTGGTTGCTGTAGTGTAGAGTGATGTTGCTCTGCACTTGCTGCTGTTGTGCTCGTAGACGCCTCTATTGTTCTGCATAGGGTTCCTCTGCCTGATGTAACCTTGTTGCTTGTCTTGAGTGCTTGACGTTTGTGGGTGTAGATATCGTAGAGTATGTTCTATAATCGTATTAGTAACCAAACCAAGAGTTACTGTTTGGTACTTAGATGAACATATCATCCATCCGACTTTACAGTTCAATTAACAAAATTTAAAAATCTCGTCAATACTGGGCAGAGCATCCCGCCGCTTCTGAAGACTGATTGAGAGAATTTAAAATTCGCGTCGATATTGGACATAGCGTCCCGCCACTTCTGAAGACTGATTGAGAGTAATTTGGTTTCATTCGTGCCCTTATTTATATTCGAACATCTTACCGCACCTGTTGGGACAGAATTCAGCATGTCAGGAATTGCTTGGAGGCGTCAGTTCCCCCACTATCACCCAATTTCATACTTTCGCATATTTCTGCCAATTGCAATGTTTAATGTGGATTACAAGGTGCTCTAATGGTGTCTGATTTAATTACACATGTTCAACGTAATTACCATCGTAATTGCATAATTCGTGTAATTACTACACTCTTAAAATCAAACTGAAATCGCACTGCACGTCCGTTTCATGCTGTTTTTGCACTGCACATGTGAATTATTTGTATACATATTGAGAAGTCTTTGCAATTTTTCTACCATTTATGGTTTTCTTATAATTAAATAAAAACTATAATTTAACATCTATTTGGGGTGAGATTGCAAACTTTCAGGCTTGAACCGGCCTCACGCACACACTCTATTTGCTACTGTACACACTCTCAGCAACAATCGCATGATCGTGCATGTTGATTCCTGCGTATAAACTCAGCTTTCAATCTCACACCTGCTTATTTATTACATATTTCTAAATTTAATCTAAATATTTATTTTATCTAATAAATGCACATTACAGCATATGCTTGTATTGTCGCAATATATATATATATATATATTCTAACATTACATAACCCATGCCCAATACTGATAAAACATAAAGAAGTATTCATATACCGGTAATCATAAAATCAGTAGTTACCCATTCCCAAAGTCAGAAATGGGTGATTAAGTATCATACTATGAAAACCTTTGTACCATCAAACACTGTAGCATTGAAAACAATATACTGTACTAAGTGTAATCATAAAAGTGCGGTGTACAAAGTGAAACATAGTATGTTATGTGGAAGTGTTAAAAACTTAAAAGGACATCAATCACGAAGATGTGAAGATGCAGTGTTGTAGTAATAAACTGTAATACTAATAATAGGTTGTTGTAGTTTTGTGTTGTGAGGCCACAAAAGCAATATCACTGTAATTAATATATTATTTTTGTTTATGTTTAAAGGAATCCAGGGTTATATCAAATTAATAATGGCTAAATAATATAAAATAGAGAGATGGAGTGGAAAACAAAATAGTGTAGAGTAAGAATACATTAGCTAACTGAAATATAAGTCCGAAATAAACTAAGTAAAAATCCAATAAATTATAAAATACAGATAGCCAAACTTAAGTAAAGATGTGAAGAAAAATATTATATAAATTAAATTTAATTATAGCTAAAATTGGTAAAGGAGTATTTTTTCTAAAAGAAGAAATGAAATAATAATAATTAATACAAGCCTATTTACTAAAACGGTACCTAGGTTAGCCAACAAAAAACCATCAATTTCTTGGTTACCAAGAGTAACTAATCAACAAGAAATTATTTTAATTGTTCAATGGTATTCAAAGTGATCAGATAAAAAAAAGTAATGGCCAGTAAAATTTTAAAAAATTAATAACTATCATTCGGAACAAACCACTACAAAATTAATGAAACGAGTCAGCACCATCCACTACATCAGAGACATCCTTGGAACTACAATAATTCACGCTAGAAAATCGATGGAAACCGTAAATCCAGCTAAACACCTCTCGGCCTAGACGTTGGAATAAAAAATCTTTGGGTGAGATCGCTTCCTTTCATAAATAAAAAATTACACATCACAAAAAGTAACGAACACTAGAAACAGTACCACATCTTCCAATTTATAAGAAAACTGAGGGTGAAGAATATAAACTTCATTTTATTTAACAAAAAATTTGTCAAACATGTGTGCAATTTGAATCAATGGCAGCCATTTTCTTTTTCTTTACTTGAGGTGAAGGCACGTAGTCAGCGCTCTGGCGGTTTAAAAACAAACTTAATGAATCAGATTTTAAATAATTTAATGTAAAATATGATACTAATAAATATGCATTTCTGACTTTCTTAAAGTTCAAAGAACCTCAAATAATCCTGGGATATATAATTAATTAATTTTTCTTTCTAAAAAACTGTAATCGAAAACATTTGTTGTGTTATATGGAATGTAAACTTAATATTGAAAAATGTTGTGATATCGAAAAATAATCGATTGTAAACTCATGATTTGGAGACAAGAATTTCCACTGAATTAAAATAAATTCAATAAATACCTTTCTTTTAGGTAATTGACTGTGTATTATTTCTGGTAGATAGTAGTTTGTTACAGGAAAAGAAGGAATAGGCGAGAAGAGTAAGAAAATTAGCCCAGTCATCAAAAAATTATTAAGTACTGCAAAAATAACATAACCTTAAATGGGTTCGTAAATAGAAAACAGCTGATGCAACGAGCGGAAAAATTTTAAAAGACTAGCTCGTATACAAAGAGAATAATTCTCTTTCGCTCTCTTTCACCCTCTCTCCTACCTATTTTCAAACATCTGCACTGATTTAATACGAAAATAAGAAAACTTGGTAAATATTTTTCATATTCACACACTCTCGATTTAAAAAAGTAAATAACATTATCGGAATCCAAATAAATAACACCAACAGATAACAAACGTTTTAACCGAGATAGACGCGAAGAGCGTGAGAGACGTTACAAAATAACGCTAACAACGTAGGGCTAAAAAGACGTAAACCCGATACAGTGATTTATTGTTACAATATATATATATATATATATATATATATATATATATATATAACCTATATGTGTGTATGTGTTTTTTAAAAAGAAATTATATGTTCTTCACTGTTCAAGATCGTCAAGTTATCTCAATTTAATGTACAAGATGATACACTCTAAAGTGTTTAATATGATGCAATAAGTGCTAGCATTGATCTTAAAATTTATTAAAATTACAAATATTAGTATAGAGAACCATACACGACTTCTATGATCTAAGATTTATTATTTAAAGACAATTACTTGAATTCGGTTCAATAACTTCTAAATAAATATCTTCCATCCTTAAACTATTTTCATTATTTATAGATATTTCGTTATTATGGGCTAGTTGTTTAATATAATGTTATTTTCGAGTTACTGTGTCTATAAAAATTAGGTACTTTATTCTTATAAAGAAACTGAACTTCGCAGATAATCATCCCTCCTCCTCAACCGATCCCCACCATTAATGATATTTACACTTTCATAGAGTTATAGTTTTATCATATGTAATTGCTAAATTCTTGGATTTCATTAACTAAATATAATTAAATCACTACCGACTCAGAACACAAAGTTTTTTATGGGTAAAAACACAAAAGTTTTGCTTATAGCCTGAACCAGTTTTCGGTTATTATAAGCTTCGTCAGAGGCTGCCACTGGGAGCGCTGCCCGTCTTGTTCTTGGCGACAGTGTCGACTTTTGAAGGATCGATGTTGTGTGTGCGGGGGGGGGGTGATATGTTCGAATAATGCATGTGATTTGAATTGTTGATTTAGGATGTCGTTTTTATGTGTTTTTGTGTGTTTTATTTTCAATTGTTATCTGTCAGTGGGATCGTGTTTTAATTCTGTGATGTTGTTCTGTTCCGTGAAGTTTTGTACTTTATTGTGTAGGTTGTCTGTGGTTACAGTCGTGTTGCCTTTGTCTGCTTTTACAAATGTGATGTTGTGTTTGTGTGCCTTTCTCTCGGTTTGATGGCAGTGTGTATTTCTGAGGTGTGGTTCTTGTTGTTTGATGCCTTATGTGCTCCTATTTTATTGTTTACGTTATGTCTTAGAGTGTCTTGGATGTTCTGGCACTGTGTTTTATATATTTGTTTCAGTGTCACCAGTGAGTTTTATTAGAGTTTGGTTGTTTTGTGTGAAGGAATTATATTTGTGCTGATTGGTATGAGGTTTTTTATTTTTCTCTCATGTTTTGTCCATATATTTTGTATTTGTTTTTTTGTCCAGTCATTTGTGTGGTGTATTAATTCGGTCATGTAATTGTGTCCATATATGTTGGCGATCTGTAGGTGTAGCATCAATTTTCTGAGGTGTAGCATCTGAGGTTGAGAGCGTCTTATTTCTTGTATTAGGCTACTGTTTTATGGATTCCTTTATGTACCGGTATGTCCTTTGTGCAAAGTTTTGTGTTATTTGTGCAGCCTGATTGTTGTGTTTGATTTTGATTTGTGAGTATTTTGGTGTGATTGATTTGTTGATGCATGTTTTGTTAAAAGTTATGTGTGCAGCGATCTTTCTAATCTTCAGTATCTTGCTCTTGTAGTGGCAGCCTCTGACGAAGCTTATAATAAGCAAAAACTGCTTCAAGTTACAAGGTAAAAATTTTACATTTTTACCAATAAAAAATTAGTGTTTCAAGTAATTACTACTATATTTATAATTAGTTAAATTATTTGTCAATATAGTACAACGGTACATAACATAAATTCAATATACTGTAATTTATGTGGCCCCACGTTCTTTGGGACCCAAAATTATACCGATACATTTTGTATATGCAGGTTGTAAATAATTATAACAATACCAGGTGTAACTATAATAAGAGTAGTAAATTTATGAATAGTTAAAATTTCATGTTTATTGTTTTAACAAGCATTATAAATAATAAAACATTGTTAACAATCTCCGATCAAAATATCACTCATTATTAAGTTCATCTCTTAAGCTATACGGTGTTACACACATTTAAAACACTCTTACCTCTAGATATGTTAATAACCTTAATATAGACATTTATTCAAATTGAGTTAATAAAAAAAATAATTTTTAAATGTAATTAAGTTTATTTTTTAATTGAATTCACTTAACTCAGATCTGACCTCAGCTTGCTCAGTCTATACCATTGTTTCTTTTTTTTTAAATAAATTAAAATTATATTTAATGAAGAAATTTGTGTTAGTGGTTGAAATCACAATCAGAATGATCAATATTGCACACCACTATATAAAAATTATTCCGATTAGCGCTTTCAAGCTTCACAGCTCATCGTCAGATCAGGAATAGACAGGAAATATGTAAAACCCAACCCTTCACCCCTCTCCCCCACCCTGCTCACCCTTAACAAACTAAAAATTAATGACCCTTCCCCCCCCCTAAACTCTGTCTCACCATCTGTACAGTTACATATTTTTCTAGTAAATTCCTTGTGTTTCAGTGTGTGTGTGTGTGCATCCTTTTAAACTACCCTCTTCCTCTCCACACACGTGGTTCAGTCACACACCCTTATTTTAAAACAACCAATTAGTACTATGAAATATAATTCTTAATCTTATCTATCTGCCCTTTCTCATTTACTTCTTAATCATGTTATAAAATATTTCTTCATTATCAAATTTAATTTTAATATTAATTAAATTGTCTAACCTTTTTTCTCTTTCTTTCAATATTTCTAACTCCTCTCTAAGCTTCCTTTCCACTGTGTTATTTACTACTTTTACAATTTCGTATTCTTCCAAAGGATTAACAAACTTGTGGTTGTCTTCTATGAAATGTCTTGCATATAACGAATTGGTTGTTCTATTACCTTCTCCACGTTTGTGGTCAGACAACCTGCATACGAATTTTCGTCCTGTCTCCCCTAGGTACACTTTGTTGCAGTCTTTACATTTTAATTTATAAATTCCGCTTTTCTGTAATACTGGAATTTTTTCTATATTCTTATTCCTTATCTTATCAAATACCGTTTCACATTTTTTAATAGCTATATCTACTCCATATTTATTAAAACATTTTATAATTTTTCTAGTATGTGAACCTATGTATGTCAATGACCCTGCATAATTCTTTTGTTCTGGTTCTATTTTAGCTTTTTGTATGTTGACCCTTTTCATAACTTTATCCACTATCTTGGTGCTATAATTATTATTCCTTACAATTCCCTTTATCGTTTTTAACTCCCTATCTTTTGATTCGGTCTCTTTTAAACACTTCTGAGCTCTGTAACAAAAGGAATTGATTGCCGCCATTTTATATCTGTATGGGTGGTAAGACTCTCTTGGTATAATTATATCAGAATACGACTCTTTCCTAAATATCCCAAACTGTAGTTTCTCATTATCTTTAATTTCTATGTTTAAATCTAAGTAATTTATTTGCTTACCTCCTATCTCTTCCTTAAATTGTAAGTTTTTATCCTTATTATTTACCTCCTTTATAAACTCATGCACTTCTTCTATGCTTCCTTCCCAAATTACTAATAGATCATCAACGTATCTAGACCATAATTTTATATTGTCTTTATACTTAGTGGAAGTTATTAATTGCTTTTCAAAATCATTCATGTATATTTCAGCAAGAATAAGGGATAATGAAGACCCCATAGGTAAACCTTTTTTCTGTATATAAAACTTGTTATTAAACCTAAAATAGTTCTGATTTACACATTCTTTAATTACTTTCATCAACTGCTTTTTATACCTGTATTCTCCCATATTATTATCGTTTATTAACTTAATAACTTTATTTACTGTGATATTAGTAAACATGTCCTTAACATCCAGTGATATCAATTTTGTATTTACATTAATGCTAATATTTTCTAATTTTACTTCCATATTCCTTAAGGAATGGAAGTATGGTGATGGCAAAAAAAATCGTGTTCGAGATTATTGCAGATTCTGATTCTACTACACTCAAAACATGAAAAAAAGTCGTTTTCCAAAAAGTGTCTGTGTGTCTGTCTGTCTGTCTATGTCTCTGTAGATTTTTTTTCTATGGCAAACGATAACTGCCGCAAATTCAAACAGAATCAAATAATTTTTTGCATACAGCCCTGATTTGTAGAGTACTCGCGACCTATTGTTTTTGGTGAAGATAGGTTGAGGGAAAGGGGTAGTTTACTGGCAACGGTTTTTTTTTTATCAAGGGAAATTTTTTTTTTGGCAAACGATAACAGCCGCAAATTCAAACAGAATCAAATAATTTTTCGCATACAGCCCTGAATTGTAGAGTTCTCAAGATCTATTGTTTTTGGTGAAGATCGGTTAAGGGAAAGGGGTAGTTTACCAGTAACGTTTTATGTTTTAACAAGGGTATTTCCTATGGCAAACGATAACAGCCGCAAATTCAAACAGAATCAAAAGATTATTTGCATACAACCCTAAATTGTAGAGTTCTCAAGACCTATTGTTTTTGGTGAAGATCGGTTAAGGGAAAGGGGTAGTTTACCAACAACGTTTTTTTAACAAGGGTATTTCCTATGGCAAACGATAACAGCCGCAAGTTCAAACAGAATCAAATAATTTTCTGCATACAGCCCTGATTTGTAGAGTACTCAAGACCTATTGTTTTTGGTGAAGATCGGTTGAGGGGAAGGGGTAGTTTACCTGCAACATTTTTTTTTCTATGGCAAACGATAACTGCCGCAAATTCAAACAGAATCAAATAATGTTTTGCATACATCCCTGAATTGTAGAGGTCTCAAGGACTTTCAATTTTGGTGAAGATCGGTTAAGGGGAAGGGGTAGTTTACCTGCAACCTTTTACGTTTTAACAAGAGTAAAGTACTTGAAAATTTATTTAAACTTTTTGAAACAATGGTAATTGTTGAAAATAAAATAATTTTGTTGCCAGGTAACAAAAATAAAGTCATTTTGATTATAAAATATAAATATTTACAAGAAAAGAATTTTCAGTTTTCAAAATTTAAATATATTTTTATAAAACAATTGGTTCTTCATTGAGGTGGGGACTTGACGACAGTGACAGGGCTTTCCACCAAATTCAGCAGAGTGACAGGTAGGCCCAACTCTGATTGGCTCCTCAGATTTCCCCAGCGTTAGTAGGTTCTATGAAAATATTTTATTTCAAAAATGATTTTAAATATAAATCTTAGATATGTTTTATAAATCTCATGTTTTATGTTTTAACATGGGTAATTTTTTATATGACGAACCATAACTGCCGTAAATTCAAACAGAATCAAATAACTTTTTACATATGTGCCTGAGCTATAGAGAACTCAATGTCTGCTGATTTTGGTGAAGATCGGTTACGGGGAAAGGGCAGTTTACCTGAAACATTTTTTGTTGTAACATGAGTAAAGTACTTAATTTTGATAAAGTATCCTGATAAGATCTTAATAATCCACTGTAGAAACGTAGATGAAATATCTATAAATGAAGAGGCTAGTTGAAAGGGCTGGGGTAATTTTCTATAAATCAAAATTATAGTTGAATGGGGAGGGGATAATTTTTTTTTTATATGTGTACTACGTTATTGGCAACAAAGAAGTATTTTTTTGTTAAAATTCCTTCCCTGGCTGTTTGGCTGAAAATGATTTTAAATATAAATCTTAGAATATGGAAGTCATGTATGGTTCTCCATACCGATTTTTTCTATCAATTTTATATTATTCTCTATGTTGTATTTTGTCCCAAATTCATATTTCTCTTTCAGTACTCTGCTAACTTCCTTTGATAATTTATAAATAGGTGCATTAATAAAAGAAACAATCGGTCTAATTGGTTTTCCTTCTTTGTGTATCTTAACCTGACTTTTAAAAGTTGGTGCTGTTGGATTACTTTCCAATAAATACTTTTTCTTATTTTCTTGTATAAATGTTATCTGTTTCATCATTTGTTTTATCCTTGACTGGTACTTACTTGTATAATCATACTTTATTTCCTCGTATGGTCCTTCCCTTATAAATTCTTCCGTTTTCTTTATGTATTCTTCCTTTCTCATTAGTACCATTGTATTTCCTTTATCCGCCTTCGTAACTATAATCTCATTCTTCTTTATTTTATTCTTTAGTTTAGTTACAGTTGCTTTGATTTTTTGTTCATTCTTTGAATTATACAAACTTTTCTTAAATATTTTATCTACTACATTCCCTACTCCCACCTTATTCTTTTTTTATCATTTTCATTTCCTAGTTTTTGTATTATGCTTTCGCATTCAATAATCGTTTTTTCTTGATTTAATTCTGGTGGCGGTGCGTATTTTAAGCCTTTCGCTAACATTTCTTTTTCTTCCGTATTGAAATTTACCTCTGTAAGGTTTATTACTCTTTTTTCATAGTTATTCTTAGAAAGGTGTTCCTTTTTTACTTCGTTCTTTCTTATTAATTTATTTAACTTATCTACCATTTTTTTATTTTTCTTTTCCAATTTCTTTTCTACGTACCCCAAAACAAAATTATATAATGTTTCTTCTAACTCTACATACGAGTATATTCTTAATAATTCTATGTGTCTGTCATATAATTCCCTATTATATCTATTGATTAAGCCATAGAGTGGCCTTATTTCCAGTTTTATCCACAACTTCTCGCTTTGTTCTTTTACTTTTTTGGCTACACTGTTCTTATTTTTAATTTTAACTTGAGCGTACTTTGGGATGACATTATTATCCAGACATTGTTTATTAAACCATATTTTACTTAAAACCCTCTTCAATTTAACTTTTAACTTAAGATATTTAAAAACTTTACTTACCTTATTGTTGTCGTTTATTACCTCATTGTTGTTGTCCATTACCTGTAGTCGATTGCACATCTTAACAGACGTTTAATGAAGAAATTTGTGTTAGTGGTTGAAATCACAATCAGAATGATCAATATTGCACACCACTATATAAAAATTATTCCGATTAGCGCTTTCAAGCTTCACAGCTCATCGTCAGATCAGGAATAGACAGCAAATATGTAAAACCCAACCCTTCACCCCTCTCCCCCACCCTGCTCACCCACAACAAACTAAAAATTAATGACCCTTCCCCACCCCCTAAACTCTGTCTCACCATCTGTACAGTTACATATTTTTCTAGTAAATTCCTTGTGTGTGTGTGTGTGTGTGTGTGTGTGTGTGTGTGTGTGTGTGTGTGTGTGTGTGTGTGTGTGTGTGTGCATCCTTTTAAACTACCCTCTTCCTCACCACACACTTGGTTCAGTCACACACCCTTATTTTAAAACAACCAATTAGTACTATGAAATATAATTCTTTATCTTACCTATCTGCCCTCTCTCATTTACTTCTTAATCATGTTATAAAATATTTCTTCATTATCAAATTTAATTTTAATATTAATTAAATTGTCTAACCCTTTTTCTCTTTCTTTCAATATTTCTAACTCCTCTTTAAGCTTCCTTTAAACTGTGTTATTTACTACTTTTACAATTTCGTATTCTTCCAAAGGATTAACAAACTTGTGGTTGTCTTCTATGAAATGTCTTGCATATAACGAATTGGTTGTTCTATTACCTTCTCCACGTTTGTGGTCAGACAACCTGCATACGAATTTTTGTCCTGGCTCCCCTAGGTACACTTTGTTACTGGCATTTGTTTCATATTCAAAATTTAAATTATTCTTTTCTACTAAATGCAAATATCAAATCATTTCAATTATTTTACTTTGATAAAAAAAAAATACTATCTCAAAATTAAACTCTCTTTTTTTCTATATTTATCTATAGGCGATCGCTCATTCTTACGACTAAAACATTTATATAAGACTCTATTACATTCTTTCTAATTATAAACTTTTTTTGTTTTAATTCATTGTCTCTTTATATAGTCTTTATGAGCTCTTTAAAAAAATCATTTATAAATGCATTATGCATGTAACCTCGAGTTTTGATGACCTTACGACTTTTTTTTTTACGGGGTCCATCGTTGTCCAGAGTTGGGTTTCCGTTACTCCTGGCTTGGCATGGTCCTGGATATGTCCAGAGTCCAGCGTCGTTCTCCAGCAGTGTGTTGTCCGTCCCAGAGAATTACTATCTGCTGCGAGGTGGATTTCGTTCGGCTGTTAGGCGTTTAAAAAGCATCTCCTAACGTCTAGCATCTCGCGTCGCTCTTGTAGCTTCTCTGTTGATACTCTTGCTGACCTAAACGGTCCCGGTACTCTACATTTCCCGAAATAGTGTAAACATAATTACTGAACATCTTTATTCGTTCGTAGATGAGACTTATAATAAAATAAAACTGTTCTGCCGACAGAGAGCATGTCCGACTGCAACGGTGTTTTGAAAAGAAGAGAAGGGCTTCCAGTCGAACCCTTAATTTATACCCTCTCGAGATTCCGCACCTGTTGGTTCTGAAATTGTCCTGTTGAGACCTGCAGATCACATGATAGCCCCCACTCCCGAACCTTTTCATATATTTGCAATTTTTTGCAAATGGCAATGTTTTGTACGGAGTTGAGATAGCACAAATCATAGCTAATATGATTAAGCACTCACTGTATTAATTTGAGCATCTTAGTGTAATTTGTGTATTTTTGACACATTTATTTCGCACTGACTTCGCGTAGTGTGTCCTATTAACGTCAGTTTCTTACTGTGGATACGTATAAAATTTACACACACTTTGGTGCTTTTTGTTTGTTTATACACTAATTAGTTTTCACACAGTGAATTAAAATAATTATTTTAGTAATTAATTGGGGAGGGTAGCTGAGATTCCTGTCTGTACACGCATCACTAACACACACAAGATACACGCGTAACACACATACAATTGAGCAGGTGTTCTTTGCATGTTGGAACAGGTTAATTTCTCCCCTAGTATAACAATGAAACATTTTTACAATCCCAGACCTGTCCATTTACCCCAAACTTATAATAATTTTACAAATTTTATATTTATTTAAATCAATGCTCAATACAGCATATGGCTGTATCGTTGCAATAGTTATAAATTGAATTTAAAAAAATGATAGAGTGTTTGGGATTTTAGTGTTTATTGTAGTCATAATAATAATAAACAAAAATTGTAGAACAGATGGGGGTTTTTAATCATTTTTCTTTTTATTTTTTTACTTTTTAAAGTGCAGTAAAACTTTATTAAGCCTGTGAATGACAGGATCACCCCTGAAAGATTGAGGATTACAAATGATAGAATTGAATGTTTTAATGGATGCTGACAGGAATCCAAAGAATTCTGATGGACAGTATCTGTAGTCATGTTCATTCAGGACTCATGAGTCACTGTCATTAGCTTTTATCTAATAATAAATCTTTTTAATTCAAAATAGTGAGAAAGTTCTGCAGTTCAGGAAGCTTATTAGTTCAGTTCATACTCAGCAATATGAAGACATTCAGAAAACATTTAAATTTATTAAGTATTAGAAATTTTCAGGTCTTGCGAAATACAAGAATCACATTTATAATAAGTGAATGTTTAATTTAAAGTCACACATTTTAAGATTTGACATGTGACTTGGAAGTATTAGCTGTCAACTATATATTTCTGTATGCAAGGGGCATTAGTTTTACTTAACAATAGAATTGTTGCTTACTTTCAGAATGTATATATTATAGTTATATTTTACTTCTATGCTCCGTAAGGAAATGCAAGTATGGTGATAGGAAAAAAAATTGTGTTCGAGATAAGGGCTGATTCTGATTATACTACCCTTAAAACATAAAGAAAAGTAATTTTCCGAAAAGTGTCTGTGTGTGTGTCTCCATGTCCATATGTAGAAATTTTTCTATGGTGAACGATGACTGCCGCAAATTCAAACAGAATCAAATAATTGTTTGCATATGTGCCCAAGTTGTAGAGGACTCAAGGCCTGTTGATTTTGGTGAAGATCAGTTAAGGGGGAGGGATAGTTTCCCTTCAATGTTTTACGTTTTAACAAGAGTAAAGAACCTTATTTTGATAAAGTACCCTGAAAAGGTCATAATAATCCACTGTAGCAAAGTAGATGAAATATCTATAAATGAAAAGGGTAGTTGAAGGGGGAGGGGGAATTTTCTATTAACGAAAATGGTAGTCTAAAGGGAGGGGGTAATTTTATAATATTCCGATTAAGGAGTATTATATTTATAATTATTTAATCAACAAACACATCATGGGCAACAAAATCAAGGAAATAATTAATTTTATGTATGTTTCCATAGGAATCTATAAGCATGTATCTAATACTTTTCACAAATGTACATAAAAATATGTGAAGTTTTTTCTAAACATAGCTTACAAACTTTTTGAATGTGGTTCAGAATTTGCAGTGGGTGTTGACAGCTACTAATTTTGTCAAATTGTTAAGGATACTGAGTTCACATTTTTTAATAATTTGGTGTCCCACATTGGCTTTTACGATTTTTCAAACTTTTGACAACCATTTGGTCCCTCTAAATCTGAATAATTTTCAATGTAAACATTCTATTTGGATCTGGGATACATTCTCTTTGTCTGATTCATGCAGTTTTACAATTTTTAATAATTCTGATTCCATTTTTAGGCTCTGGTGTCAAAAATTTTTAAATTTTTAAGACTGAACACTATATTAATTTTGTTACTCCACATGGATTTCTCCGATTTGTATTTCAAAGTTTTTACTCTTCATATTTTCTCTTCCTGCCACCCTACTTTAGAGGGGGGATCATCTCAAAAACAAAAGGGGTGTGTGGGTAGCAGTAGGGACATACATGATAAGTTTTATGAAAATTGGTTGATGCATTCAACCATGTATATATGCAACTTAGAAACCAATTGAAATATCTTAATTTTAAATTTTACATCATTTTTAAATTGTATATAAGTTCATGAAACTATCTAGGCATCTGATCCCTTAGATCTAGTGTGAACTATCTTAGGTAAAATATAAAAATCCCTTAACTATCTTACTTAGATCCCTAGTACCTGAGGCCAGATCAGATATGCAAATAATAACAACTCTGTCCTTTATCTATACAATCTAAGTTTTCAATATCTCATATAAAATTATTTATCATATTTTTAATTATTATTATATTTTTTTTTTTTTTAGAAGAGGAAGTGCTTCAGGTGGCTGCCACGCCTACTCATACAAATAGAGATAGCAGAAACAAAAATGTATCTGAATCAAAAGAAAATGGTTTGCCTGAATCAAGACCATCAGAAATTACAATACAGTTACATAGGAGTAACACCAGTCAAACTGTTCAAAATGAACATAAAAACAAGGACACCGCTGCAACTTCTGACAACCAAGGAAGTGAACGTAACAAATTTAAAGTTACAATACAAATTTTAAGTGACGATAGTGGATTTTTTAAAGAAGGTGATGTATTTGAATTTGACCCATCTGAAGATTCTAGCAAACACAGGGATTGGGGTTTGTTAACTCCAATTATACATAATTTTACTAACTCTGGAAGTACAGGAACTTCAGAAAACAAACATAGAACATCCAGAGAATTAGGTGGAAAATTTGAATCTAACACTAGTTCTGGAATTTCTGATGGGTCCAATGATTCTGATAGCCTTATAAGTATGACTGAAAGTGTTAGTGGGCATGGACATGGTGGTGATAGTATCATTAAAGCTGATGGAAGTCAGCAATCTTCTGATAGCAAAAATTCTGAAGAATCTCATAACAATGAAGCTGCTGCTATCATTAGCACATTACATGAAGGTGATAGTGTTATTAAGGGATCTATTAATGATAGTTTTCAGGCATCTGGTGAAAGTAGTATAGTTGGTGGAGGGAACGAAAGACACAGTACTGACAAAGAAGTAGGAAGTGAACACACTGAAACTAAAAAGTCAACAGATGAACAAGGGTATGGTCTTAATCATGGAAGTAGTCTTGGTACTGGAGATGCAAATTCTGGAACTACAGTGACTAGTCAGACTGTTCAAAGTGAACATCAAGGCAAGGACAGCGCTGCATCTTCTGACAACCAAGGAAGTGAACGTAGAAAAATTAAAATTATAGTTTTAAGTGACAATAGCGGATTTTTTAAAGAAGGTGATGTATTTGAATTTGACCCATCTGAAGATTCTGATGGGTCCAATGATTCTGATAGCCTTATAAGTATGACTGAAAGTGTCAGTGGGCATGGACATGGTGGTGATAGTATCATTAAAGCTGATGGAAGTCAGCAATCTTCTGATACCAAAAATACTGAAGAATCTCATAACCATGATGCTGCTATCATTAGCACATTACATGAAGGTGATAGTGGTATTAAGGGATCTATTAATGATAGTTTTCAAGCATCTGGTGAAAGTAAGATAGTTGGTGGAGGAAACGAAAGACACAGTGCTGAAAAATTTAGTACTAGCTCTGCTAGTCAAAAAGAAGAAGGAAATGAACACACTGAAACTAAAAAGTCAACAGATGAACAAGGGTATGGTGCTAATCATGGAAGTAGTCTTGGTACTGGAGATGGAAATTCTGGAACTACAGTGACTAGTCAGACTGTTCAAAATGAACATCAAGGCAAGGACACCACTGCATCTTCTAACAACCAAGGAAGTGAACGTAGAAAAATTAAAATTACAGTTTTAAGTGACAATAGTGGATTTTTTCAAGAAGGTGCTGTATTGGCATTTGACCCATCTGAAGATTCTAGCAAACACGGGGTTTGGAGTTTGTCAAATCCAATTTTACAAAATTTTACTAACTCTGGAAGTACAGTAACTTCAGAAAACAAACAAAGAACATCCAGAAAATTAGGTGGAAAATTTGAATCTAACACTAGTTCTGGAATTACTGATGGGTCCAATGATTCTGTAGATCAGTCAGGAGACAGAGAAACTAATCAAGAAAATAACAGTAATAAGTATGGAATTAAAGAAGACACTGAAATTACACCTGTAAAGCATGTGTATGAAGCGAGTAATGAAGGTAAAACTAAGGGATTGGATACAGTATTTGAAAGTGATTTAAATAGTAAAAACATTCTTCAAGGAAGTACTGAATTAAACGTTGGAACAATCTCTACTGAATCCAGTGAAATAATTGTTCCAGAGGACACTGCTGTAAATGGGTCTGAAGCACAAAGTGGTGACAATCACTTACCTGTTGGACTGAGTATTGAAAAAGACATAAAGAAGCTGGACATAACGTTGGAAGCTGGACACAAAGAAACAGAATATGATGATGGCAGCTCTAGAAAGATACAAACCCAGCATGAAATACCAGCCAGTAGCAACGGTAAATTTACACTACCAAATAGTGATAGAATAACTGTACATGTACTAGGGAAAAATTTACATGATACTGACATTGGAGCTAGAAATAACGGTATAGGAAGTAACAGAATTCACTATCATGGATTGTTAGCAACAGGTAATATTCATAGAAAAGTTTCTGATCATGACGTAAAGGGTTCTAATGGTGGAAGTGTAAGTGAATGTGTGAAGTGTTCAGGTGACTGCAGTGACAGTACTGGAGGAGTGGATACTCAGAACAAACAAAGTGGATTTGCATGGCTAGATGATGACAGTGATGTTAAAGCTGATGGGACCAGTGGAGGTGAAAGTAGAAATATTGCAGTTGGAAAAACAGAACCTAAGTTAGAAAGTAGTGTTGATGGTGGAAATGAAAGTAGAACAGTGGAGATAGAAAATCATGAACACACTGTAGAAAATGAACAAGTGGAATCTGGAGGGTCAGATACTGTAGGTAATACCAAAAACAACAAAGATGAACAAACAGAACAAACTCTTTCAAATGAATCCAGTGAAAAGAAACATGTAGAAACAAGTATTAATATTTCTACTCCAACTGAAGATCTAGGAAAAGGACATGGAGAAGCTGCTCAGTTAGAAGTCAGCACAGAAGGAGAAAGTGGAAGCACAGTAAAAGACTCTAGAGTAAGTGAAGAAAAACATGATGCTAGCCTTAAAAATGAACAGGGAAGATCTGTTGAATTACTTACTCAACCTGAAATTACCAGCCATGATGTGTAAGCCTAAATGGAAGTTATGAATCTGATTTCTTAAGGATTTCTTGGTCTATTGATTCTCTACTGCAATAGAAAAATAGTGTAAGTACAACATTCGGTTTTTTAAAAAACATATACAGTCTTCAGTAATAATATGGTTTTAGCAGATTTAATTATTATTTAATATAATTATTGTTAATGTTTATCTAAATTCCTTCAGCTCAGACCTTTAAAACATCGTCTAATTTCTTCTAGTCTCTGAACAATTAGCAGCTTGAGTGGAGGAGCAGAAGACACATTTATGCTTCTATATGAAATAACATTGGATGTTTCAAGTTAAACAATTTTCGTATTAGATATGGGCACAAAACTTCAACAAATAATTGCACAGAATTGTCATAATTATTGTCACCAATTATTGTCACCTTTGTTTTATACAATTTAAAATTATTTTTCAATACAAAATTTTTTTTGTATTTAGATAAAGATGTTTTTTCACAAGTGAAAGTACATTTAATTATTAAGTGTTAAAGTGCTGTGAAAGAAGTGATGATCATTCAAAATAATATTAGATAAAGAGGATGCAGGTTGACTTTATTGGTGGTAGAGAAAACAAATACTACCAGTACATATTTACTTTACATATATTTACATCTTTCTATTTGCTTATTTTTATGAATCTCTGGTTTTAAGGCTTTGATGATTGAGGAAAACATTTTTTAAGTTGTGTTATCAAGGATTTTCATTTTTAGTATCTCAATTGAACTCCATTTTTTTATAATTTCTATTTTTGTGTGTTTAATATACTTCTGTGTTCTTGTTGTGACCTGTTTGTATGTTTCGCCCATGTAACTTCACCTCAGTTACATGGAACTTTGGAGATGACATGAATAAATTGATAGCAGCATCTTATATTTCACTGAAGGTAACAGCTGACTAAACTCCAATTTATTTTGAATATTGGCCGTTTGTTAACTCTTTCAAAATTTGCCTTGTAAGTAATTTTTAAATAAACATATTTGATTTTACTCATAATCCCACAAATGTATGACAGACTCATTTGGCTTTCTCCTTCAGTCTGATTACTCACACCATTCCTATCTACGCATAAGGGAGTTAGAGTCATTCCAGTACCATATTTCATCAAAAAATGCCAGGTATTTTATTATGTACAAGCTACAGCTAATTTTTAACAATAACCAATTACTTTATAACAATTTATGATATAGAAATCCACTAGGAAATAGTTATAAAATCTTCTAAGCTGTTAAGCATTGCTCCATCACTGAAATTCTGAATATCAGATGTTGCCTGATACCCACAGCATCCATCCTTGGTAACATATCACACAGTCCAAATATCTACACCTGGAATCAATAATGATTCTGCCAGTGAAGGCAACTCCTAATATTATTCTAAGACACAATGCCAGCTGCTGTGCTTTTTTCTTGGGATATGTAAAAACCTTCAAAAACACACTGAGGAGTGTCCACACTCTCTCAGCATGTTGCATTCTTATTCACTAAAAACAACACACCTTTATTCCTCTTGACATATTGAATTCATCCATCCTTCTCTCACATTACTTCAGAATGCCATCACTTCCTACTCAGGGGTCTCATATAGACGTCCAGTATGCCATCCATTGCAAGTTCATAAATATCTTCTTCAGCAAGACTCCTTCAAAATAAGTAGCAACTGCTGTCTAGTGATCCTTATCCTTTGTCATCAATCCACAAAATGTTATCAAAACCTGGGTCCATCTGTCATGCACAAATAATGTATGATGTGCATTGTTATGATGTGTCCCACAGCATACACACTTGGGGTTCCCCACCTTGCCTTGTCTTACATAGTCTGCCACAAAAGTAACCATACACAGTGAGGAATTGCATTAAATAATAATTAATCTCTATTGGGTGTCCACTGGGACCAATTAGAAATAAATACTCTGCTTTAGCAAACACACACATGATTTTGTGTAAGTACTTTAAAAATAATCATTGTAAACTGTGTACAAAATTAAATTAGTGTAGTAAATGTTATTAGTAACAAATATAGTTCTAGGTTTGTTTATTCATACAGTTTTTAAGTCAGAGAAATGCCAAAATTTGTCATTATCATAGAATTTTGACCTTGACATTTAAATCCTTTTGCCAAGAATGTAGCACACTATTCAGTAAAAGAATATTGAGTTTTAATTTTTCTAGAAAGAGCAAATGGACCAAAGAGCATTACATCAATCTCTGTGTTCAATTTAAATTTTAACCCATTTCTAATATAACAAGAATTTAATTACTGAGATCTAATTCTTTATATAATATTGAAAACTTTCTCATGTGAAACTTACTTGTCTTTTTCGTAGACCGCGTTTCGGCATCGTGTTCGCCTTCTTCAGCTTTGCGACAGACTGCCAGTACTTAGTAACGTTTGTTGGTTGGAAGGTATAGTGGGGGTGGTGTATAGAGGAAGGGGATTGGCGCGGGGATCCGAATTATTGTTTGTTTTTTGTATAACTGTGTCGAAAAGTGTATGTGATTTATATTGTAATTGGCCGTTTAGTATGTTGTTTGGTTGTGTTGTGTTGTGTTTGTATATTTCATACTGTTCAGCTGTGTTGAGTTTTCGCCCTTTGGGTCAGAGGTGTAATATTTCAAGATTAGTATCTATGCTGGTTTAGCTATGGTTATGTGTGTGTATGTGTGTGGCAAACGCAGAATGTATATTGTTGTTGGAAAGGGCCTTTAAGTGTTCAGAGTAACGGGATGAAAAAGATCTTCCCGTCTGGCCTATGTAGAAACTATTGCAGTTACTACAATTCAATTTGTAAACACCTGTTCTATTGTATTTGTCTATGTCTCTGTTTGTATTGTTGATGTGTTTTTTGATGGTATTGTTGGTTCTGAATGCTATTTTGTAATTGTGTTTTCTGAATGTGTTGGCAAGTTTGTGTGTGTTGGAGTTATGGTATGTGAGTGTGATGTATTTATTGTGTTGTGTGTTATTGGTATTTTGTGTTTTGTTATTTTTGTTTTTGATGCGTTTGTGTAGTTTGTTTATTAAATTGGGGTTGTAACCATTTTTCATTGCTATGTATTTGATTGTGTTGTGTTCGTCAGTATAATCTTGTTTACTTAAGGGTATTTTGGTTAGTCTATGGAGCATATGCTTGAAGGCTGCATTTTTATGTTGTGTTGGGTGGTTTTATGTGTTGTGTATAACCATGTCAGTTGTGGTAGGTTTCCTGTATGAGATCTAATGTATATTTTCCATCATGTGGTTTACTTTGTGCTCAAGCAACACTGCTTGTGTATCATTTCTTACTAATACTGAACGAGCACTTGAGACTGAGCCTAGTACCACACAAATTTTATTTTGATTTTTACGAAAGCCTGATTAATATGACTCCATCTACACATGTCATTCTGTAAACCTGGCCTAACAATTGTTGACTGGATCAGGTTTCCTCCTCCTACAATGACGTATGGTACTGAACATCACCTGTTGCCTGATCCATGCTTATTTTATAAGACATAAGCTTATTATTTCTGTTATCAACTTGTGTCTGCCCCATATAGGTATGACATGAAAGCATTCACATTCTTCCATACACGTTTACTGTGGTACCTTCCTATTTTATGTACTCTGACATTTACACATATTTATAAGATATCACGCTTGCAATTCTGCCATATAGTAAGTAATTTAAGCAATACCATTTCTTCACTAAAACTGTTCTTACATTTAACACAGACCCAATCACATCAGCTAGCCAAATAATATAAGGATAAAAATCAAAACTGATACCTTCTTCCAGAAAGTGGTTTAGAAAACGAGATGTTTTGTGTGATGTTAGACAGATAGTTTTACATTGACTATCAATTTGTGAGCTATCAGTATCACTTACTTTTCCAGTGTCTCTTATTTGCAGTTTTGTTACTTATAAAAAAATTTTTTTTCTATAGACAAAGTAGCAATAAAACATTTTAAGAATATCATAAGACATTTCAACAATACTGAGCAAGACATCAGAGTCACCTATACATCTGTTGAGATTTAGAATTGTCACATATCCTGAACCACTCTAAAACAGTTCACGTTTTTTAAACCAATTAGCCACTCATCTAAATTGTTAATATTAAAGAAATGTGGAAACTTTAACTGAAAAACTGTTTCCATTTTGCTATTGTCTGTTTGAAAGCTGCAATAAATGAAGGCAAGAGCCTCAAATATCTCTTGAGCAGTAGCATTTTAAATAAAAACTTCCTAAAATATTAATAAAAGACTATTGAACATTTGGACAACTGAGGAAATTCCTCGCGACTGAACAACAGCATTGATACATCCAATCCAGAAGAAACGTGATAAAATAGATGCAATAACTACAGAGGCATCTCACTTTTGCCAGTTGCCTACAAAATCTTATCCAAAACATTATTGTTCAGAGCAAGAACTAACTTGACTCACAAATAATAGGTGAATACCAATGTGGTTTCTGAAAAAGTAGGTCATGCACAGAGCAGATTCTTAATCTAAAATCAATAATGACGTACTTGAAAAGAAGATCTAAAGATTTTATAATTACTTTTATTACTTTAAGAAGGCATATGACTCAATTGTTAGAGAGTCAGTATTCAAAATCCTTAATGAATTTGGTTTGAATAATAAAACAACAAATTTAATTAAACAAACGCTAATGAATACCTACTCCAAAGTGAAATTCGGAGGTGAAATTTCTAGACAGTTGGAATTGAGACGCGTCAGAAAGGAGATGGACTATCATTGTTGCTTTTTAACTGTGTTCTGGAAAAAGTAATAAGAGAATGGAGAAAATCATTGGAGGAAAGTCACATCAGCCAGGGAATTAGACTAGGCTATAGCAGAGATAACCTGTTAATTGATTTCCTAGCGCTTGCAGATGATCTAGTAATCCTATGGACAGTAATGTGGTAATTTTCGCATTAATAGGTTGGCTAATCTGCACGTTTTCAAATTGTGCTTATCATGTTTTTACAACGTTACAGTTGTCCGAGCTACGGCAGGCGGCAGACGTTATTACGTTGCTCGCTTGTTCTGTCATCATTCATTTTTCTTGTCGTCAGACAATCATTGTAGGCCTTAGGCAACAACATATATTGCATACTTGCAATACATTGCTAATTCTTTTTCATGTAGCTTGAGTGACGCGTACTCGCGCCTCAAGTCTTACGACAATTCATACGACATTCGTCTAGGCCTTAGGCCTTAACATTTTAATCTGAGTGCCGCACATTTGCGCCTCATCTAACATGTAGCGTTCTTAACGACTCTGTTTATTCAAAATTAAAATCTGTTCAGACTTAGCCAATCTCAACACCATGATTTAAGTGTACAACAGAAACTTAATAAATGTATTATACAGTCCACTATCGTCATTATTCTGCATCCTGGCAATAGCACCACAAACATCATTCTTCCTAATAGAACATTTTTTGGTACACACGTGCCGACATCAACATTTTTTAGGTCCACTCGAACCGGATCTCAACATTTTTTTGGTCGCTCCGTGCCTGGATTCGTCATTCACCTTTTGCAACTTATTACTTATTATAGCGGTTTTCATCATTTTTCTGCCCCAATTTCTGGCCATCACGGGCGATTCAGCATATTCGCTGATCCGACCGTCTCGGGAATCAGTCAGCATTTCTTCATCGCCATTGAGCCTCGTGACGACATCACTGCAAGAACATCCATGTGCTAGCGTCTACACTCCAGTTTAAGCAGTCATCTCTCCGGTCTGTGTGTTTGTCATCTTCTCCACGGCCTCGACGCTCCAGGACATCGCATACCAGGTACCACATCATTAACAGGTGCGTACAATGGCTGAAGAAGGCCTCAAAGTGTTCGTCAGAAAGAGAGGCGGCATAAAGTCTGCCATAGTACGAATTAATTCGGCTATGATTAACTTTGATAAAAACACTAACACAAAACATTTTTTAACAGTTAGACTCGAAAGTCTAAAAAGTTTGGCAACAAAATACGATGAGGTACAGTCCGAAATTGAACTCATTTCTAAAGAAATAAACGCTGCTCAAGAAGACCGAATTGAGGTTGAAGAGCTGTTATATTCAACAGAAGCCAATATCTTGCAGTTGATAGAAAGCTTCAACGTTCAGACTGTATCTCCCGTATTAACAAGCAATATGCAATTAAAACCGATAAGTTTGCCCTGCTTCACAGGTAATATCTTAGAATGGCAGCACTTTTATTCAATATTTCTGGACTTGGTGCACGCCAGATCTGATTTAACGTCAGTGCAGAAATTACATTATTTGTATTCGTCTCTGAAAAATGAGCCGCTAGATTTAATTAAGGCATTACCTATTTGTAACGAAAACTATTCGATAGCGTTGAGTTTGCTGTCCGCTAGATATGACAACAAATTCATACTAGCTAAGTATTATATTCAAAATCTGCTTGAAGTAAAGTCAACAATTAAGGACTCTGTCCAAGGTCTGGCAGAATTCATAAATACCATAACGTCTTCCGTTAATTCACTGGCGGCCATGCAACTGTCAGTGGATTCATTCGAGCTTATCACTGTACAATTATTGTCAGCAAAACTGGATCATACCACGTTTAAATTATGGAAGGAGTCTATAGACCCCGATAATCTTCCTAACTTTCAAGGCTTCACTCAGTTTTTAGACGCACGTAGACAGTTGCTAGAAAATACACTGCCTATCGATGCCGGACAGCAGCTCAACAAGTCAACTTTAAGATTCAATAAATCTGACAAACATAAATCACGGAACTCTGCTGGCAGCACTGCATTTAAAAGTTAACACTCAGCTTCAAACAATTATGCTTATGCTGTAAATCTAGTCATCCAATTTACATGTGTGACAAATTTCGTGCATTAAGCACATCAGACGAGGGCAATTTATATTAAATCATAAACTCTGTACAAATTGTTTAAGACCAGATCATTTTTCACCAAATTGTAAGATCAAACAATCATGTAAGATCTGTTCAAAACGACACCATACATTGCTACAAATAAATAATGTGTCAAAACCAATTTCTGCCAGCAGCAGCAACTACTGTTCACTTAAGTTACAATCTACAAACAATGTTCTTTTATCAACAGCAATTGTGTTTGTCATTGACCGGGATGGCAATAGACAACCCGCAAGAGTTCTATTGGATGCGGGGTCACAAATAAATTTTTGTACGGAATCATTTGCTAATAAATTACGGCTTAACTTGACTGAATCTAACATACCGAATACAGGTATAAAAAATACCGCTTGTTGTGCCACTAATTTAGCGTCTATACGCATTATTTCACGCTATCAAGGATTTAGTTTCCAAGCAACATGCGCGGTCTTATCTGCATTAACCCATAAATTGCCAGCACAATCTTTTGACATAAATCAGTTTAATGTCCCAGATAACGTTTTCCTTGCCGATCCGCATTTCAACATATCAGCTGATATCGATATACTTTTAGGAGCACAATTTTACTTAGATTTAATTTTACCTAACAAATATGTACGCGGTTCTCATTTCCCTATTATACAAGAAACAAAGTTAGGCTATATTCTAGCCGGCAATCTGCCCAAACACTGCCGTTATAAGGGTCCTGCTGTTTCGTTCCTGGCTAGGAACAACGACAGTCAAATTCTGGCGTCTCTCGAGAAATTTTGGGAGACCGAAACTATCCCTGATAATGCACCCATTAGTAACGATTCAGCTTGTGAGGAGCATTTCGTTAAGTCTACTCATCGCAATGAAGAGGGTAGGTTCGTTGTTTCGCTACCATTTGAGTCTGACAATCCCCAGTTGGGTGAGTCCTATGGTCCCGCTTGTTTGTCTCAATCTTCCGAGTCCAATCTTTTTCCACCCTTTTTACCTTCTAATCTGTCGTCTCCTGAATTTACTGCGGAGGAGAAACAAACCCCCAAACTTTCTCTAATGTCTACCTTAGCCATTGATCTTTCAAAGGACTTTTCTTCGTTGCACCGTCTGACTCGTGTATACGCTTACTGCTTTCGATTCATCAAAAATATTAGACTCTCCAGGGCTGAGAAAATTTCGGGCGCTCTTACCCCCGTTGAAATTCATTCTACTCTTAATTTTTTCATAAAACAATCTCAGTCGATCCACTTCGCTGCCGAGATTAATTGTCTTCGTAATGGGTCTTCTGTTTATATCAGGAGCAAGTTGTCTTCTCTGGACCCGTTTCTTGACGAGTCTGGCGTAATACGCGTCGGCGGACGATTACAGCAGTCGCAACTACCTTATGACAATAAGCATCCTATTGTCTTGCATCCATCGGCTCATATTACTCGCCTTATTATTGAACGCGAACACATTCGTCTACTCCACGCTGGTGCTCAACTCGTGCATCACTCACTTCGTCAACGTTGGTGGATCATTAACGCCAAGATAGTCATTCGCTCCATCATTCGTAGATGCGTCAAGTGTCTCAGGTTTAGTGCCAAACATCAGGTTCAGAGGCTTGGTATTTTGCCATCTCCCAGAGTCACTCCTTCGCGGCCGTTTCTAGTCTGCGCAGTTGACTATGGTGGTCCCTTCATGATTCGTCATGGCGGGCAGAAATCTAGGACTCTGTCAAAATCGTATGTGTCTTTGTTCATCTGCTTAGCAACCAGGGCCATTCATTTGGAATTGGTCTCAGACCTTACAGCCAACGCGTTTATAGCTGCCTTACGTCGTTTCATGTCCCTAAGGGGCATACCCAGCCAGTTACATTCTGATAATGGCACGAACTTTAGGAAGGCCCGCAATGTTTTGCATGACCTTTACAATCTTTGGCATAATAAGGATGCCACCTCATCAATCCAATCCTTTACGACCTCTCAGGGTATTACATGGTCATTTATTCCGCCCTCATCACCTCATTTTGGTGGTCTTTGGGAGAGCGGTATAAAGAGTTTAAAGTATCATTTGCGCCGCGTGGTAGGCAAGTCTATACTCACCTTCGAGGAGTTTACGACAGTTTTGTCTCAGATAGAGGCATGTCTAAACTCACGTCCATTATTTGCCGTTTCATCGGATGTAAATGATCCGGTGACACTTACACCTGGCCATTTTTTAATTTGCGCACCATTAACGGTGATACCTGATCCAGACTTATCTCACATTCCCATCTCTCGTCTTGGACGTTGGCAACTTCTCCAGAAGTTTGTCCAAGTCATTTGGAAAGCTTGGTCTCGCGACTACTTACATCAATTACAACAACGTCACAAATGGAAATTCGCCAAGGACAACGTTTCCATTGGTGACCTGGTTTTACTGATTGAGGATAACTTACCTCCATTAGCGTGGAAATTTGGTGTAATTACCGCCACATTTCCCGGCCCAGACAACTTAATTAGAGTAGTTGACGTTCGCACGCCTACTGGCACCTATCGCAGACCAATCCTTAAATTATGTTTGGTCCCTACTAGGGACGAACAGTAAAAAAAAGGGTTTATTTTCCTTTGTATATATTTGTCAGAAATACATAAATCAGATGTTCAAAGAAGACTTTGTTAGTTATAAGCACCTTTGTTTTTAGCATAAGCTTTAATTTGTATATTTTTGATTCAGAAACTGTTTGTTTTACTCAAGCAAGTGTCAGTTTATTTAATATGCAAAGCTTTAATTATTATTTTGTATTTTCGTATATGCAACATTTGATTTATGCCTCATGTCTTTGCTTACTATTGTTTTTATGTAAAAATTTTGTTACTCTATGAATTTATTTGTCACAATTGTTCAACACATGTATTACATTTTGTAATTATCTAAACCGATTTCTATTGTATTTGTTATGTATAACTTGTATCTATGTAAAACACATTGTTTTATCCACATCTACTGTCTATAACCATACGCCACGCCTATATTTTTATATTGTATTTTGTATTTGTATTTTGTGATCATGTATTGCACAATTATTATTCATGATTTAATTATGACATACATGTCATTACACTTTGTGCTTCCAATCATTCAACTATGTATAGCTTGTTTTCACATAACAATTTATTGTATATTCCTGAAACATCAGGTATAGCATGCATCGTGCAAACTATAAGGGGTCATGCTAAATTTATGTCTTTACATGTATAATTTTATAATAATTTTGTTTGTTCATTGTATTCAATACTATTGTATAGGTCTACTGGCCTTATCTGGTTCAAGATAACCATTATAACTTGCATAAATGTTACAATTTATCGGGCCCATCATGTGATGAGTCACCGATTATTCATCATTAGACATTGTCAAACCATGTATTTTTCATGTCTTATATTGTTTAATATTGTATACATACAATATATATTGGCAATACATTGCTAATCTTGCATTTATGATCATGTATATTCAGGTTGCAAGCCGACTTTGGCCTGCTCAACTCTTATCATCGCTCAAGCTTATCTCTAAACAGTTAATGTCATAACTGTTATCTAAGATTTCAAACTCAAGGTTCAATACAACTTATTGAGATTGACTTTATTATTAAGAACTCTGTATTTTTCTACAATAAGTTATTAAAATGTATTAAAAATCTTTTGATTTTTTGCCGGCAGTTATGGACAGTAATGTGGTAATTTTCGCATTAATAGGTTGGCTAATCTGTACGTTTTCAAATTGTGCTTATCATGTTTTTACAACGTTACAGTTGTCCGAGCTACGGCAGGCGGCAGACGTCATTACGTTGCTCGCTTGTTCTGTCATCATTCATTTTTCTTGTCGTCAGACAATCATTGTAGGCCTTAGGTCACAACATATATTGCATACTTGCAATACATTGCTAATTCTTTTTCATGTAGCTTGAGTGACGCGTACTCGCGCCTCAAGTCTTACGACAATTCATACGACATTCGTCTAGGCCTTAGGTCTTAACATTTTAATCTGAGTGTCGCACATTTGCGCCTCATCTAACATGTAGCGTTCTTAACGACTCTGTTTATTCAAAATTAAAATCTGTTCAGACTTAGCCAATCTCAACACCATGATTTTAGTGTACAACAGAAACTTAATAAATGTATTATACAGTCCACTATCGTCATTATTCTGCATCCTGGCAATAGCACCACAAACAACATTCTTCCTAATAGAACATTTTTTGGTACACACGTGCCGACATCAACATTTTTTAGGTTCACTCGGACCGGATCTCAACATCCTATGAGATTCAGTAGAAACAACCATTGGACATGTGGAAATGCTGATGGAACAAGCCAAAAGAGCGGGTTTACAAATTTCTTTTGAAATAACCAAGTGCATGACAAACATCAAGACAATATCCAAGAAAATAAGAACTCGATATGGACGAATTCAAGTATCTCAGAAAAGTTATTGAACAAAATGTCCCAGAGAAAAAAGCCACTAAAGCATGCATTACTAAGATGAAAGTTGCTTATACCATTTAAACAAGGATAAATATAACAAGAAATCAATATCCATTAAAGCCATACTTATACATTACGCAACAGTAATTGCTCAGAAGCACTTTATACAGCTGAGTGTCTGACACTGAACAAGAAAATGATGATGGAATAACTAGAAGTCACGTAAAGGAAAATATTTTTAAAAATCTTGCGACCAATAAAAGATGAAGAACAGTACAGGAGATGCCACTGTTGAGAAAATCACAGACATAATTAGATAAAGAAGTATTACTTACTATGGACATATTCAAAGAATGAATCCTGACAAAGTAAGAGGGAAACTTTGTAACTATTTCAGGAAGCTCAAAATGCCCAATACGGGGTTCAGAGAAACAGAAAAAGGCATAGAAGAACTCCAGATTATTCAAGAAGACAGTGAAGAATGCTTTCCACTTAAAAATAAATTTAAAAAATGCCCAATATTTTCAAGGAAAGCCCAAGAAGAAGACAGGTGCCATCTGGACTGACGAAAGGAGAGATAGACATCAATCAAGAATGAAGGAGATATGGGAGAGGAGGAAAAGAGAAGAGACATAGGTAAAAACCAGTTGAACCAAATGTAGTCCACAGTGGCTCATACAAAAAAAAAGACTATAGCTCCCATCATCCAAATTTAACTATTTACAAGTTACAAACACTTTTTGCAAAAATATATGTTAACAAAACAAATATTCAATACCATCCAAACTCTCTCTCTCTCTCTCTCTCTCTCTCTCTCTCTCTCTCTCTCTCTCTCTCTCTCTCTCTCTCTCTCTCTCTCTCTCTCTCTCTCTATCTATCTATCTATCTATTTATCTATCTACCTCTCTCTGTATAGAATAATAAATAGTATTCATAACAAAGCTATGTATCATAACAAAAATGATTTTTCTAAATGTGTTTGTTACAGGTACAATCATATACAAATAGTATAGGAAACAGCCTCAGGAAGACAGTTTTATATTATATGTACATACTGTAGATAACAATAGTAAATAAAGATACTCACCTACTGTTTTGTAAGCAATATTTTATTTCTCAATTTCTTTCAGCCATTAATATGATTCATCTGTAAGGTCAAACAAATCTATAGAATATTATTATATATATAAACTTTCACAATATGAACTTACTTTCTTTATCACTTGCCCAAACGTTTCGAGGTGATGTGCCTCTTCCTCAGTGGGAGTAAATACAATCAGTAAGTTCACTGAGGAAGAGGCACATCACCTCGAAGCGTTTGGGCAAGTGATAAAGAAAGTAAGTTCATATTGTGAAAGTTTATATATATAATAATATTTTATAAAGTGAACGAAGAGGATGGACCAACAAGATAATTATAAATCTATAGACTCCTAATAATCATCATTTGTTAACAACAAAAATAATTTAAATATTTAAACTGTTTTCCTTATTTAAATCTTACAAAGAACAGAATAACACTACACTTTTTGCTTACAACAGTATTGTACTAACAGTAGGCAACCAGACATTTGGTCATTATAAATATGCTGAGACATGTAAATGGATTATTTAGTTATACTGGTGAGCCCGCTTTTCCTTTCATCATATAAAAAGCTTCTTGCATCTATGGTATTTGTAATTTGCTCTTTTTTTTTAAGCAAGCTTTGAATTAACTGGTCCTATGGTTAAGAAGGATATAGTAAACAGAGTGTTATACATAAGTATATAGGCCTACCTTACTGTTACAAGTCAAGTAAGCTTGGTTACCAATATTACTGAATTTGTTTGTCCCTGCAGTAGGAGGATGGGATATAACATTCACTTCGCTTTAATCAAATGATGGGCTTAATTGCTTGCCATAATTTATGCATAATAGACAATTCGAGAAGAAAGCTGAAGCGAGTTTCAGTTTTATTTCAACTGTTTGCCATTTGGGGTACCGTATGTCTCACGATCATTTTAATGCGCTAACTGATTTTTGTAAAACTCAGTACGAGGATCAGTACAAAAATAAGGTCCGATTGCGCATAACTTCTGCACAGTTGACATGATATATAAATTTTACAGGCTGACAATTACCATGTTATAATTTATCACACAACGTTTCGACCAATAAACAATCTGTGGTTGTCTTCAGGTGTAAGTTAACCTAATAAATTAAATGGAAACTTTAATCTACCCGGGATTCATTCATTAATAAGCGTGAACCGTCAACAAAAAATTAATAAACCACCACCATCTACAAAGTTAAACACAACTATTCAAAACTATATTAGAAATAACCGTTACCGCGCACGCTCCAAGTCCGCCGGACAGAACAGGGAAGAACCACTACCACACTCGTAAGTTTACACAAAAAATAACGTCAAAGGCTCTTTTTCGTGATATTTGAGAGGCCCAATTAGGACCTCTCGGGCTGTTCTGGAGCAAGCTCCCTTCAGCCATGTGGGTAAAATTGAGTGGGAATGGATCGCACGCCAGCGCAGACCAGCCGATGAGAAGGTAGTGGTACCAGCATAGAGAAAATGTTAGAGTAAACGTGTGAGCAACCTCTAGGAGAGGGTGTGGGGGGTGTTTAGTGCCAAACTTATAGACTAGAGAGCCAGGGTCATACAGCTAGTGACGCTAAAGGTGGAGTGAAGCGTCGTAGTGGCGTCAGGGGAGCGGTGGGTGACAGGATTAAAGATAGGTATATGCATTAATGGGAGAGGTTATTTTTATTTATTATCTGCTATCTAGGTTGAAGTTGATCTTGTAGTAGGACGGTGCGGAGGAGTTGAGACTGGTATTATAATTATTCTTTTATTCTACCGGTATTCAATTTGTACTATTTGTTCAATTCAGCGAGGCCAAAGGCGATTGCTTGTTGGGTCCCGGGGACCCTTCTGATTTGTGGTCTTCAACGTCAAAGGCAAGCATTGCCCTGTTCAAATACCAAACTCCCTTAAAGAGAATGTTTAATACAATACCCCCTGACCCTGCCCACAGTTAACCTCGCCCACCATGACATACATACTCTTTTACATTCTTAATCCGGATCCTAGACACATCTTTACTACGTTGACTGATACAATTATCATATACAGCCGTAAAAGATTCCTCTGTGATTTTATGTTTATAAGTATTAGTTTCCCATCCAAAGATATCTACTTGAACCTACAGTATTTTATGTTGCTTATCCCATACGTAACTGTACCCCATCGTACTGTATCCCATGTTTAAACTGTAGGTCCCATATACCTGTGAAAGAATCAATACCACACGCACCACGGGTATATGCGGGGAGGGTACAAACCAGTCGAAGACTGAGGGACTACGATCCCATACGTGTTCAGCTAATTTAGATACGTTAGTCTTTGTTTCTTCAACATTTTTCTTACATTCTGCCAGGCGTACATCCAGAGGCCTCGAATTTTGGGGGTAGGCTTAAGTTTGTATTTAATTTACTTGGTTAACTTACACCTGAAGACGACCACAGATCGTTTAGTGGTCGAAACGTTGTGTGATAAATTATAACGATGGTAATTGTTCGACTAACCCTTCTGTTAATTCTTGGATTTTGTTGTCCATGACGTGTCCGTTACTTAACTAAATTTAATTAATTCACTACCGACTCAGAACACAAAGTATTTTATGGGTAAAAACATAAAGTTTTACCTTATAGCTTGAACCGGTTTTCGCTTTTAAAAAGCTTCTTAAGCTTTTTAAAAGCGACAACCGGTTCAGGCTATAAGGTAAAACTTTTATGTTTTTACCCATAAAAAACCTTCTGTTAATGTTCACATACCATCGAACTTTAGGTTAAAAGACTGTATAGTTGAAAATTGTACATTTTTGTAAAAAGGTTAGGTTAGAGATGAAGGCAAAAAGGCTTTCTAAATTGGATTAAATTATTAAATTGGATTCGGTGGTGGAGTGTAACAATGAACACATAATAGCAATTTTTGGACAAAATGTAGCGAAATGAATGTCCGTGGTACTGAGTTTCATAAGTCTCGATTTCCATTTAACTTCAGATCATTTGATTACCTTATTCTAGGTATATACGAGTTACCGAATCCATCCCATTTGGTGGATATTCTTTCTCTGGCATCTAGAACAGGCAAGCAGTTCAGCGATGTATTTTGTACCAACAGAGTAAAGGGGACTGCTACTAATTAAAAGAGTCGAGTTCGATTTCCAGCAGTTACAATATAAACATACATCCATTATTAGTCCAAGGTTAACTAGCTTGTGTAAATGAGCACCTGTGATAATATTGAGGGGGGAAACATTGTTGGTGCTCGCATTTCGTGTTAGCCCGACCTTGTTGCCTCTTTTACCGACCTTCGTTAAGAATTTTTGACGGCCGTTAAAATCGTCGGTTCATTTAACGGGAGATATTTGGCCTGTTATGGGTATCTAAGAGGCCGTTAAACTGACGAAAGGTAAGTTTACCGTCACTTAATGTACGGTTTTAGTGAAGCATTTGCTCGTTCAAGACAAATAAAATGTAGCCTTCCTGCTTGGAAATAATGTAGGCCTATCCAAACACGAAATACAAAAACAAACTAAATATAATTATTTCACTACGACTCGGAACACATTTCAATATTGTGAATTTGTAGTTTTGGACTACAGCTTGTCTTGCTGAGTTAAATTCTTGGATATCGTTGTTCATGACGTGTCCGTTACTTATAACTAAATATAATTATTTCACTACGACTCGGAACACATACACAAACAAACGTTATTGATAACAAAAATACAGATTTTTGACAATTTGTATTTACAAATGAATAAGCAATTATTTTTAATCTTTATTATTTAATTTAAATTAAGATTTTTGATGGTTTTTATCTAAGATGAGATTACGTCACCAACAACATCGGTTTCTGTGCACCACCTGGAACAGACAAGCAGTTCTACTCGGTTTGTTTTGGACCAGTACAGTAACGGGTACCTACCAATTAAAAGAATCGACTTCGATTCTCGAGGATGTTTAACCTAAAACGCATGCACCATTAACCCAATTCGCAAAAATGAACACCTGGGAAAACATCATAATGTAAAAATTGGTCGGAATATAGGACTAATACTGGTTACACTGCTTTGTCCAATCCTTCACACGTGGTTCACCCGACTTTTGACTTTCTTTTTTAAGTTGTTTCGGTAGTACTAAAAGAGAGTCATTGTTATGGCAATAATGGCGATCCATTACCAGCCTGGTATCAAGGACATTATACAAAGCCCAGAAAAGCACCGGATGTAAGCCAAAGGACGCTGCATACCTTGAAGAACTACTGTTGATGGTGATGACGATGACGATTAAATCGAAAATTACGCAGTCGATCAGCTTCTTCGATTGTGAAGGCGTCGTTACGCGATTTGAGAAATCACTTCTTACAAATGTGAGAACAAAATGCAGATACGTTTCTTCTGTGAACGAGGAAATGAATGAGGAAATCGAGATCGTTAATTATCAATTATCGATGACTTCAACTTTGCACTACACGATTTGTTCATATTTTGCACATTTGTGCAAGGACGTAATATAAACAATACCACACGCTACTGTTTATAAATTAGGCTACTTATTTATCGCGATTATGCGTCAATTTTAAAACGCGTCTATTTTTACAAACGCATGTTGTACTCAACTTATTACTGCCATGATTTCAGACTTGACCTCAGATATCTGTTCTCTCTCTCTCTCCCCCCCCCCCAACACACAGGCCTGTACATGAATATACATATTGTAGCATAACAAGATCATGCCACAAAAAGAACACGAAATAATCCTCTAAATTAGCAGCCCGTGACCCAGTTGTTAAGCGACGATTTCAACAACAGTCCCTTTACGTCCAGCAGCTTCTGCGGGACGTAAACTCTGATCGATGGGACTCATATCTTGAGTCTCTTGAAGTCGACCACGCCTCCGTCTGGAGAGCGATGAGTAGACTGACCCGTGAGAAGAGAACTCGCAACCCGCTGGAAACCCCGAACGGAATTGTGTCTTCATTAGAAGGCAAGGCTGAGGTCTTCGCCGACTGTATGGAGTCGGAATTTACCGTTCATCGAGGCGTCTCGGATCCTGCCCACTCGGCAGAAGTCCGGGACTTCCTATCTGGTTATTTTTCTCACCCTCCCGCTGGCCCAGACCTCCCGTTCGACAGAGACGAACTCGTTTCGTCTGTCTACCGACTAAACCGCCGTCGCGCCCCCGGTCCTGACCGGATCGGGGCCGCTGCACTACAATATCTCCCAGCCTCAGGCGTTGACCTCGTGCTCGAGCTGTTCAACTCTTGTCTCCGGCTACAGTACTTTCCCCGCCTGTGGAAAACTCCCAACATCGTAATGATTCCCAAACCCCGCAAGCCGCGCATGCTTCCGAAAGCTATCGGCCTATATCTCTTTTGCCAGTTATCTCGAAGGTGTTCGAGCGTCTCCTGCTGGCCTGCATCTCGCCGTTATTGGATAATTTTATCCGCAACGAACAGTTCGGGTTTCGCAGAGGGCACTCGACCACTCTTCAACTAGTCCGCGTGGTTACGCAACTCTCTGACTCCACCAATAGGCGAGCGGCTACGGCCGCCTTACTGTTGGACATGAGCGAGGCCTTCGATAAAGTCTGGCACGAAGGTCTTCTCTTCAAACTTGCTAATTCCCCCATACCATCGTCCATAGTGTTTTTCCTCCGGTCGTATCTCAGTGACCGAACCTTCAGGGTGAGCGTCGACGGAACCTCCTCTGCAGTTCGTCCCGTCGCCGCCGGCGTACCTCAGGGATCTGTCCTCGGCCCCGTTCTGTACCTTGTGTACACGAACGACCTGCCTGTCTTGCCCGGTGTCACGTTGTCTTTGTTCGCTGACGATGCAATGTATCATTACAGCTCTGTGTTATAACGCCAAAAGCAGAAATTTTAAAAAAATTTCTTATTTTGAGTAGAGATGTATCTTTAAGCGCCGTAACAGGGAATATTTGTGTGAAACGCAGAGGTGATTGACAGGCAATAAAATCATATAACAGCCCCAACGCGCTCACGGCAAGCAGGCAGAGTTCATCGCTCTCCATACTAAGAAACGTTAAACTTTTACAACTACCTCAAATCCTTAGGAAAAATTGTACAAATGTAAACGAACTCATTTGAAGAGCAGCTGTATGTATTAACAATAGACCAAAATACGTATACACGCCAGCTGCATATAGCGAAACAAAAAAGGGTATATATATTGAAAGACTCAAACGGTCAGCGACAGGACTTCGACCTTACTGAGAAAAGAGAAAGCTCGGAGTAATGTCCGAACTCAAGGAAGATTGTGTTGATGGAAACAGAGATAAAGAAACGGACATACAAAGGAAGTTTGGTGAGGCCTTTAAGTAACAATAGTTGAGGCCATAAGAACAACCAAGTGCACGAAAACAATACTTTGACGAGAAAGTTAAGGGTTGCTTTGTATACTCCAAAAAAGTGACAGGCAAGAATTTATTGCTAAAGTATCTAGCAGTGACAACGACCTCAGTGTAGTGACCTAGGGAAGGAATCTGGTGGGAATCCAAAAGCCTATCAGAGAGGTTCTTTCGGAAAAATAGGTGGTCTCTAGAGCTGAAGAGTCGTAATGTAGAACCAATTAGAAAACAGCGTAAGAAAAATCAGAATTAAGTGGGAGAAATACGGAATTCGATATAGGGACGCGAGAAAGTTTAACTAAAGGAGTTTAACTAAAAATTTTGACGGAAATGGGAGTGTAAGTCCGCGACCGAGATTCCATAGTTATTGGACTTAGAGAAATTCGGTACGATGGTTAGAAAAGTAAGTTCGTACTAAAACAATTTCGGTAAAAGAACTGTAATTTTATTAGTGAGATACAAGTGAATTAGTACAACACGAATGATAATTAAATAACGCTGTAATTTAGTTTTGCAAATACGCAACAATAACTTTATCATCGAGTAACATTACGAGACGAACTAAACTCGTAAATAACAGTAGTTCAAACCGTAACGCAGTTGATAAATAATAATCAATAATGCCTGTGGAAGCGAATAACTATAATAACAATTAACGCGAACACTAATTCCGAGTGAGTGAAGTTTGGTGCTGTGCTGTGTCGTGTGTGACTCCACGGGAGACCACGTTACAATCTGCTAATCCAGAGGGAATTATCGCAGTTACGTCAGACGATCAACATACGAACCACACCATATGAACCTCTACCAGATTTGGATACATACCACAAGTAAAATTTTCATGCCATAATTAGTATTAGGTTCACTGTCTGTTCACTTAAAGAACTCATAAGAATTAATTAAAGGATTAAGATAAAAATTTTACTTAAAAACAAAATTAAATAATATTAGGAAACTATGGAAATTAAATTTATATATGAGCACCGATTTTAAATGAATCCAGATCAGTAATTAACTATGTCATAGTATTTAAAATTTAAGAGAATTATTATTAAAAGTTTTTGTCTTTGAATAAGAATTACATATTTAAATTATTAGAGCTATAAATATGAGTAATGAAATAAGATTTATGAAAATGAATATGTTTATATTTTGATTAGAAATTGCATAATTCATGTGTCAATGATAAATTATGATAATCAATCATAACTAATTGTAATAAATCGAAGAACTATTTATAAGAAGAAGTCTGCATTTTATTTTATAAACCCTGAGATAAGAGAAAGTACGCATAAATTAAAATATGTCAATTAATTTATGCTGAATAAAATAAGCAGCATAAAATAAGTTATAGTGTCCCCGCGTTTTGCGAGTACACAGCTGCAGCGTCAGTTGGACCAGCTTCCGGACTGGCTACGGAAATGGCGGGTGACGATCAATACGGAGAAATCCGAAGCGATTTATTTCACTCGTAAGTCCATCTCCCGATCCCTAGAAGGAAGGCCTATCGCCTACAAAGAGTCGGTGAAGTATCTAGGCGTTCGGCTCGACCGGCGTCTTTGCTTCAACGCCCACGTGACTAATACCCTCTCCAAGGCTCGCGGTGTCCGAGCCAAACTTTACCCATATCTCGCGTGCCGCAGCCCCCTGGCGCTGCGCACGAAAGTTACCCTCTATCTATTGTTTCTCCGGTCTGTATTGACCTATGCGGCACCTGTTTGGTGGTCACTTATCTCTGCCACCAACAGGCGTAGGCTGGAAAGTTTCCAATCCAGAACCCTCCGTTCCTTGTCGGGATCTCCTTGGTTTGTTAGAAAGAGTGTAATTCGAGGAGGTCTTGGAGTTCCTACTCTCTCTGCCTTTGTCTGGTCGTTAGCTGCGACTCTCTTTTCCGCAGCTGAGACCTCTTTCTTTCCCTACCTCAGGACCATCAGCATCACGCAACCACCTCCCCATGTCCGGGTCAAACGCCCTCGGGCGATTCTTGATGACCCGCCATAAATGTAACTAAATTACTTACAACAAACTGCACCTTTAACATCTGACCCTGCCCCAGAGTTCACCTGTAAAGCTGTTTCCTTCCTCCCTTCCTAGTACACTGACCGTGCTGAATGCCGCTGCTACGCGCTATCACTGGCATGGAGGCTCTCCGCCTCGCGGGGAGCGACCGACGCCTCACGGCGTCTACACGCTGGACTGGGGACGAGTGACATCTGTCATCTGAACCCGTTCATGCGGCAGTGCCCACCGATTGCAAAAATTTAAACAATAAATAAAATTAAACCTTTCTCCCCCGCCTTCTCAGTTAACTGGTTGGCGGTTGTCCATTCCAGTTTTTAGGCACCTGTTGAATGTACCAGAACTGTGTTTATCCACAGGCAGCCATTGGGCTCGACCCAGATGCTGCAGTCATGCACCGGGTGCAAAGACGCCCCGCTACTACAATACTACATGCTACATCTACATACTACCTCTAAATTAGCAGTAAGATATGCCCATATGCAAGTTTTATTTAGATAGCATACAGAAAAACAATAAAATTTTGAAAATCACCTGAAGATAATAAAATATAATTATTTAGGGAAAAATAATAGTTCAAAGAATAGGGAATTATGAAAAGTAAACATTGTGCTAGGTACACGAAATTAAAATGATATATAATCCATTAACTAACTGAATAAGTGATAATGACACGACTTAACCACTATGACATACACTACACAGTAGAAGATATCACGTAGATTTACTACGTAGATAGAATAAATTGTAAATAGGAAACTTGTATGAGTTTTAATGTGTTAGTAGTTAACAAGAGAACATTTGTTAATGTATTAATATAAAGAAATATGTAGAGGTCTGCGAACCTAAGACAGACATTGTAATTAATCAATGATTAGTGTCATTATAAAAAAAGACAAATGTTTTTAATATAATAATTATAAGCAACATAACGTGAAATACGTAAATTAACAGTGATTAATTACTAAACAGTGCAAAGTGAACCAGTTTTAGTGATATAAAATTATGAAGGAAAATAGACCTTTTATATCATTAAATGTGAGTGACACATAAAATATATAAAGTAATAATTTGAACATCAAAATAAACTTAAAGAATACTTATAATATTTTTAATTTGTGGGCTTGGTCTATAGAGATTAATTATGTGAAAAAGTAACAAGAAAATCTAAGATTATAATAAACTGTATATTTATTATAAAGGGGTAAAATGACCCTGAGACCCACTCAGAGACATAGTAAAGCCAAGAGCTTTATGAAGTAAATCTGTAAAAGCAAATAAAGAGAAGAAAGAAGTCCATTGTTAGAATTTAATGAAAGCAAGATCAGTAACAGTTTTTAATAGAAATAATATATAATATTTGAACAATTAGAGAAGAAACAAGTCGAAATAGCAAGAATAGTAATTGATATCATACAAAATGATTATGTTGAAGAGTGATTAAAGTAGGGTGACCAGACGTCCCGTTTTCAACGGGATTGTCCCTTTTTTTCATTATGTGTCCCGTTGTCCCGGCAAATTATTAACGGGACATCAAATGTCCCGTTTTTCCGTACTTGCAATAACGGATAACCTAATCTTTTATCTTCGCTTCGTTTTGAGTTTTTATTTATTTGTTTTTGTGTCATTTTGGTCTCGTTCGTTTAAACTTTCTTACTGAGGTGAAGACGGGTCTCGAATGGTTAAGGGAACGCAATCGCGAAAAGAAATGATGATCTCTGGTTTCCGCCAGAGTGCGTCAAGGGAGAGTGAGGCAATCAAGGTAAACTTTTTTTGTTTGGTTAGTTTTAACGCTTGGCGTGGCGAGCTTGCTCCATTGTCTGTTGTTCGCTTGGTTCGAGATACACGTGCATATTAATATGGGGAAAAGAAAGTGTACTTTCTCCAAAACCCTGAAAGAAGAGTTTCCTTCCTTGAAGGACGACACCACATCTACAAAGGTAGAATGTACTTTATGTCGTTCAGTTTTTTCCATTGAACATGGAGGACGTGCCGATATTACACAGCACATTAAGAAAAAGAAACACATGTTGGCAGTTTCCGCGAGAACTTCCAGTAGTATAACTTCCTTTGTAAGTAGGAATGGACTACAAACTGAGGAAGATAAACGTATCACTGCTGAAGAAGGGCTGTTTGCATTTCATACTGCTAAACACAACCATTCTTTCCGTTCAATGGACTGCACATCTCTTATCATCAGAGAACTATTTGAGAAGAAATTCACGTGTTCCAGGACAAAGTGCGAGTCGATTTTAGAGAACGTTTTATCGCCGTATGCAATGCATGAAGTGCAATCAGAACTTGAAGATGCTAAGTATGTGTCTGTGATGGTTGATGCATCAAATCACAAAAGCTTAAAATTAGTGCCGATTCTAGTTAGGTATTTCATTCCTACCAAAAATGTTCAGTGCAAAGTAATCTGTTTTCAGAACGTTGGTGGAGAAACAGCAGAATTATTAGCTAATCATGTTCTGGACATCTTAAAGAAACATCATTTAGTTGACAAGATCATCGCGTTTTGTGCAGATAACTGTAACACTAACTTTGGTGGGTACAAGAGGGCCGGAACAAACAACGTTTTTTCTAAATTGAACAGTGTGCTCAAAATGAATATTCAAGGCATCATGGTTGTACAGCTCATGTGGTACACAATGGTGTACAAACAAGTGCAGACATTCTTCCTATCGACATAGAAACAGTAGTGAATAAAATATTTCAATATTTTCACATTTATACCGTGCGTGTGGAGGAATTGAAATTATTTTGTGATTTTGTTGCTACTGAATATAAGCAGGTTCTGGGTAGTGTTAAAACTAGATGGTTGTCATTGTTGCCAGGAGTTACAAGGGTTATTGATATTTATGAACCTCTAAAGTCTTATTTCATGTCTCAGGATAGGTGTCCTACATTGCTAAAACAATTTTTTGAGAACCCACAGTCACTTCTTTGGCTTCATTTCATACAAAGCCAACTGAAGATGTTTTCAAATTCAATCCAAAAGTTGGAAAGAACCAACATTTCAGCCACTGAAGTAGCTGAAGAATTAGAATTGCTTACAGAAAAAGTCAATAACAGGAAATGTAGTAAGTTTCAAACTTCAGTTGTTTCTTCAATTTTAATTAACTTAGAAAATGAAGGTCTTTTCTCCCAATCGAAATATGAAACGATTACCAATTTATTTTATGACACTTTTTTAAGTTATTTAAAAAGTCTGAAAATTCTTAAGACAGTAGATTCATGTTCAACAATTCAGGTACATGAAGATGAATTATTTGATGAGATAGGACATGTGAACAAAGTTTTATCCAGAAAATTTGAGGAATGGGAAAAAGTTAATGTGGAGATTGATAAGAAATGGTGTGATGTCTTCCACATACTTAAAAGTATAGGCATTCCATGTAAAAACATAGAGGTGGTTGTGAGTTTTGCTCTGGCTGTACCAGGCACAAATGCTGTTGTGGAAGAGTCTTTTCAATTGTGAACTCCCTTTAGATTGATGAAAGAAACCGTTTTACTACCAAAACTATTCAAGCAATTGTAATTTTAAAAACTCATTTTCAAGACCTTAGCTGTAAGGAATTCTACAACCTCCTATTAAGTAATTCAAAGATCTTGCGAGATATCAGGTCTTGTGATAAGTACAAAGTTAATAGTGATGTTCCTGATTCAGAAGCCACAAGTTCATGTTCAGCAGGTTGTTGATATCTATGAATCACAGCCATGTAATTTTATAGTTGTTAAGAATTTGAATATTTATATTTGAATAATTATAATTTTATAATTCTTGAAAAAACTTGATCAATTATAATATGATCCAGTGCCATGATAAGTATGTTTTTAAGTTGGTTATTAAAATATATGTCTTTTTATATGTAAAAGTAGTTTTTATTTGTCTTAGTGAAGCAGTGCAGTCATATATGAAGCACATTTTCTTTGTAACTCGTGTCCTGTTTTTTTATTTCCATATTTCAGAAATGTCCTGTTTTACGTCATAAAAAATCTGGTCACCCTAGATTAAAGAAGATAACAAACTAGCAAACTAGCATTGAAACAATCAACGACCAGTTTGGTGAGACCTTTCCTATACATACAGTTTTGGTTAGGCCAAACAGAAGCTTCCCATATTTAAAGATTATAAACTTAAAAAGAACAGAAACAGTGAAACTACATATCACAAACACTACAGAACAATCACTTGTGAAGGACACAAACTCATTTAATCGATGTAAAGTGTTAAAACAATATATTTTGTCTTAAATATGTGTAATGAATTCTGTTTGTAAAAAAACATTATGGCGGAACTTGTTTATTTTTTAATTTTTTTTAATGATAAAACAAATTGTTCCAATTTTTTATTTCAATGTGCTATTCTAATTTAGTTAATTTATTTTCAGTTGTTCTTTTGTATAATCACAAGGACCCACCACTATAAAATACATACACAGCCAAAAGAACACTTATGTACATTATTTATTTTATATTTTAAATATTATGTTCAGATTAAATGGACTTATGACTTTGAAAATATATTAACAATTTTTATTTTACCCTGAGAAAAAGAGATTTCCTGTACCGAAGAGCTACTGGAGAGCATGAAGATAAACACTGTAAATAAAATTTGATGATGTACGAGGAGTGAAATTCATAATTTAAATAAGGAAATAAATCTGATGTCATACAAGCATCTGCGTAAAGCATTTTTATTATATCACAATTTAAGGTGATTAAGGCTGATTAAAGAATTAATCATTATTTATTGATTAATTAAAATAACATAACATAACAGTAACATTATATAGATTTTGGCTCACACAACGTGCGGCAACCAATACCATAGAATTCTCTATTTTATTACATTATATAGATTTTGGCGTACACAACGTGAGGTGTTAAAGAAAAAAATGTATACATAAAATCAATATTACATAATATAGATTTTGGCTCCCAAAATCATGGGGCAATGATATATAAATTACTAGAGAAAAACAAACAATCCTTCACACATAACATTATAATATATGCCTCTGTGCATATGGATCAGTACCTCAGTACTGGGGTGAATTGGCGGACAGCGTGGCAATTTTTTAATCGTTTCTACACTGATGATGGCCTCCGTTTGTGGGGCCGAAACGTCTGTTGAATACAAGCACTAGACCACGGCCTAACAGACCGGCAAATAGCAGTTCTAATAATGTTGGCGCCGGCCGTGAAAGTCTAAGGAATTCTAATCCCACTGATGTTCGTTCCACAGAATTTCGTTCTCGTACCTCCAAAGATTCGATTGTTTCATACTGCAATATAGCATTTTCTTATTTCAGTATATATGTTACACACGGTACGTTTAAAATGCAGCACAGATATTTAAAGTTGTGACAACAAAACAGTTTTAGGTCTGGCGTTTTGTTCACTGTGGACTGGAGTTTTTTGGTACCGGTATATTTCTTTTCTTATGTGAATCGGCCTTTACATTTTTAACAGAAGTTCAAATATTTTAATTTGAACCCCAGACACGAGTTACCAGAGGATCGTAGTGGGTTTCCATGAGCAAAATCTTACAGGGGGACACCACTGTTTGAGAAGAAAATCTCAGAAAGGAAATAGGTACCATGTGGCTGAGAAGATCGTGACTAGGGGCATATTTTATTGTGTTATTACCGTTCTTTAATGGGGTTGATTTCAGAATGTTATCGCACGTTTTTCAGCCACTTTAAAGATTGTAACATTGATTAGTCTTAACTTGTTTTTTCTTTTGTATGAAGCCGATTAGACCGGACCTCGGACCCCTCCTCACGAAAGCCAAATTCTAGATACGCCACTACTTCACCTTGGTGTAATGTACGTGAACATTGCTAATAATATTTACGAACAGAATGCCAATATCAGAAGTTGAAAGTCGTGTTTAAATATCCTGTGGTGTTACGTCATAGAAGTGTTTATTTTTATTAATAAGAAACAAACGAGTAAATTATAGTTGTTGGAAGGGTGGTCGGACAAAACGTGCACACACACGGACGAGAGGTCGAACCCGTGACCTTTTCGTTTATTATGAGTTGAGCTTCCTCTGTGTGTGTGTGTGTGTGTGTGTGTGTGTGTGTGTGTGTGTGTGTGTGTGTGTGTGTGTGTGTGTGTGTGTGTGTGTGTGTGTGTGTGTGTGTGTGTGTGTGTGTGTGTGTGTGTGTGTGTGTGTGTGTGTGATTTTAAGAATTTCTCAGTAACTTCCAGGAACTACAAAAAAGTTAAAAAGTGTATACTTTTCAAGTATATTAATATGTACGACGTTAAGCTAAATTAATTAACGATATTAATTGATGACTCATTGGGCACTTGGTGAAACATATTAATACAAAGGTTTTGTAAAATATATAAAAACACTTGGTAAGTTTCACAAATTTTTTAATTAACTCTGACAGCTGTTTCGACTAACTTAAGCCATTGTCAAAGAGCGAGTGAATGAAATTACTGAACACAGGATGTTAGTGGAGTGTAGGTGGTGAACATCTGTTTAGGGCGTATCTGGAACATCTGTGTTGTGATGGCGTGGGGGGGGAGTGTGTGCATGAGACAAAGGACACCTGACCTTCCCTTGTCTCATGCACACACTCCCCCCACGCCATCACAACACAGATGTTCCAGATACGCCCTAAACAGATGTTCACCACCTACACTCCACTAACATCCTGTGTTCAGTAATTTCATTCACTCGCTCTTTGACAATGGCTTAAGTTAGCCGAAACAGCTGTCAGAGTTAATTAAAAAATTTGTGAAACTTACCAAGTGTTTTTATATATTTTACAAAACCTTTGTATTAAATTAATTAAGTTTGGACGAGCCATTAAACAATGAGTTCTGGACGTGAATGGTCAGGTGCATATTTACCATGGGGGACAAACGGGACCGGACCCCCCCCCCCACAGAGGGTCGAAAAAGTTGACGAATTTTGTTACTCTCTTAATTTTTATATTTTTATTTTGTCAACTGTGTATGTTAATATGTAGTAACTATTTTTTAAATATACAAACACGTTTATTACACAGCATTTGCGTATACTTTTGATGAAATCCTGTATAGGAAAATCAATTCAGTCAATAAGTAGGCCTATCTCCTAAACAGTCCTAACACAATAATATTTTTATTGTGTTATTGCCGTTCTCTTTAATACGTTTGATTTCAGGACGTCAACACGCGTTTTTCAACTACTACTTTAAAGATAACAATGTTCGACCGGACCCCCCCCCAGACCAAATTCTAGATACACCACTGTGAATAAATGGTAGTCTTTAAATACCACTACTATAATGTATTGTTTTGCTTTCTCTGAAATCATCAGTTAAATTACTTTGCCCATGTTTAGTTACCTTTTATGACACCTTTTAGAGGATAAAATAAATATTAAAAAATTAGGCCGGCATTACCTGATCTAAATTTGACACATACCAGTGAAGGGAAAGCCCAAAATAGGACATTTACTCGGCGTTTCTCATGAGAAATTTATAAACAAAATAATTGGATATGTGGGTGTGAAGTTTCGAATTTGTTGTACTATTTTCCGTGTGTATTATTTTTCAATCCTGCAGGAACAGAAAAGGATGCAAATTGGGCCAGAAAGGGTATAAAAGATTTGCATCATCTTCCCACTAAAATAAAAATAACATGAATCATCTTGAAGCCATCCATATTAATGCATGCACACAACTGGCTTTACTAGGCGAAGTAAATATTTTGACACAGCTTAATTCAGCTTATGGGACACATGTTCTTGAACATAATGCACAGGTTGGAAAGAACCGTTATATTTTGAAACGTATTATTTGTTGCATAAAATTTTGCAGTGCTTTTGAGTTGGCACTTTGAGGTCACCGCGAGATTGAAGAATCGGTAAATCGTGGAATAGGCCTATTTAGAGAATTAGTTGATTTTTCTGCAGAACTAGATGTTGTGTTGCGAGAACATCTGCAGAACGCTGCAGTATTTAAGGGGACTTCTAATAGTATACAAGTATACGGAACGATATTTTAGATAGCATGTTGGCTGTGTGCAAAGAAGAAATTTATAATCAAATTAAAAATTCCGATTTCTTGGCTATTCAATGTGACGAAACTACAGATTTTACGAATTGGTGGCAAATGGTACGGGTCTACTATTTAGATACGTTTTTGATGGAACTGTTCGTGAGAGCTTTTGGTGCTTTAGAAGAGTCAAGGATAAATTAGCAGAAGGGATACAAAAATGTATAGAAGAAGAAATTATGGAAAAACCACAAAAGTTAATCGCTCAAACATTCGATAGGGCAAATGTAATGAGTGGTGCTACAGGTGGTGTTCGATGTTATATTAAGAAGAAATATCCTTATGCTCATTACATACATTGTTATGCTCACCAGCTTAATCTCTTGATCCAAAATGCAGCATTACAGTAGCACGAGTGTTTTTTAATAATTTATCAGCAATTCCCAAGTTTTTTCAAATTCTTCAAATAGGTGCGATATGTTAGAAGAAATAGTCAAGCACAGGTTACCAAAAGTAGCAACAACCAGATAGAACTATAACATTAGGACAGTCAATACTGTGTTCGAGAATAGAGGGAAGCTCATAGAAGTGTTTGAAGAGATTGAAGATAAATGCCTAAAAAGCGCTACTTTTAATGAAGCTTCTGGTCTCAGACGAGCTCTAGAAGACCCAGAATTGTTGTTTTGGTTCACATTTTTTCACAAACTTTTGCCTCATGTTGACATTCTTTATAATTAAATCCGGTCAAGAAATAAAGATAGTATCCGACTTCAAAATGATATTCAAAATTTTGAGATTTGTGTTAAAAACATTAGAGACGAGACTGAGACTATTCAAAGCAATATTGAAGAACATTTTCATTCAACAAAGAGGAGAAGAAAAGAAGATAATTTACCAAGAAGTGCGTTTGCTGAAGAAGTGTATGATGTAATTATTTTACAGATGAAAGACAGATTCTCATATCGTTGCCACCTGCAAGCAGCTCAGTTGTTTAATTCAGAATCAGTACCAAAATATTCAAAAGAATTTCCAGTGGACATTTTGGATACAGTGTGTTCTTCATATCTATTTCTAGACCACACTCGTTTAAAATCAGAATTCAAAGTTATTTACTCACGACCGGACTTTAGTCAAATAATTGGAGCCACAAACTTCCTTACGTTACTACTGCAACATAATCTTACTGATATTTTCCCGGAAACTATAAAAATACTAAAAATAATTTTAACAACGCCAATGACAACTGCAGAATCAGAGCGTTGTTTTTCAACTCTTAAAAAAGTCAAGACATTTTTGCGAAATACTATGGGTAATGATCGTTTAATGCGTTGGCGATAATGCCCATAAATAAAAATTTAGTGCAAGATATTGACAGTTTCGATGACAAAGTGTTGGAAAAGTTCATATCCATGAAAAATAGAAGGGTGGAATTTACTTTTAAGAAATAATTGGCTTCATTGAATCCACTTTCCATTTCCGGTAAGATTTTACATTGTTAAATTTTTTTATGATTGCGCCCCTCCGGCTAAAACGTCACCAGCCGCCACTGTATGACACAGAATTTGATTAAACATACTTTTATGAACATTGTCTTCTTTAAAGATACATGGTCTTTGTACATTGTGTGTATGTGTGTGCATGTCTGTCCGTCTGTCTATCTATCTGTCTGTGATGTTTGTGTGTGAGAGAGAGAGTTTTCTAACTGACTTATGTTCGTGAGTTTTACAGTTCTCACTGAATGTACGAGTAAACTGATGTCTGTATATGTAGGTTTTATTATATGGTTACGACGATAAAACCTACATATTGTTACCATACGTTTCAGAATATGTTACCAGTGGAAACAGAGTAACTGACACCAATTGAAGTCACTAATTACAACTTTAATTACAGTTGTAAACAGTTGGAAATAAACAAAGACACTCTTAAACAATTTTTGAAATTAAAATTTTTCCAACACACAACTATAAATGTCACCTTATTACAGTTTAGCATTAAGTAAAATTATTTTACACTACGCCATAAGTCACAACAACAGTCACTTCAGACCGCACTGTAATGTCGCTGGTCAAAAAACTGAACTTGGTCGGCCCCTGGCTGCTTACATATACCCGCTGAGGGTCGAGAAAATCTACCACTTTCCGTCCAATGCGTCGAGAGTAGTAGCGTTGTTACAGGCGCTATGGATTTCGCTAAACGTTATGCCAACGCCTACCTTAACACATCCTTCGGCTGAATTCTGCCACATCATGCAGGTTGCTATCTCATTGGCGTCCCCTCCTTAAGACTGGCCCCTCCTTTTTGGTCATCACTAAATGGTAAACAGTTAAACAGAGTAAAGTCTCTGAAGTTATACTTTGCCGTATGGACTGTCCTTGTTGTTTCATCCGATAAACACTGATTCTCTTTTTCACAGTGTAAGAGCCTTCCCAGTAAGCTTGAAGTTTCGGGGAGCGACCACGGTGGCGCTTTGGGTTGTACAACCAAACCTGATTTCCTTCTTCAAAACCCACACCATTGCTGCAAATGTCACACCGCGTTTTTAATTTATCGCTGGTTATCTTCAGCCGTCCTCTTATCAAACGATTCATTTCTCTCAAACTGGTTCTCTAATTGCAAAGAATAATTCTGTGGCCCTTGGAGCTGAATCTCTGGCAAATCTCTCGCATGGTACTTTACTTCTGGGAGCAATCAGTTGTATGACCACGACTCGTCCATCTGCACTTTCCCAAGACCTCATTAGCAATCCATTCTCGAAGGTTAGAGATTCCCATTGTGCCCAATAGCTCTTCAGCACTTCGCAACCGTGGCAGAAATCTTGCCAATCAACGCAATGACCCTCTTCTTTTGCCATCAAGGTCGGTCCACTGTCTTCGTCAGCCATCTGTTCTTGTCGAAACTCTTGTGTCGTCCAACCGTCTACCAAGAAATCTATAATGATGGTTTGATCTTGTCCACTTGTGTTCTCCTTTTTCTTTCTGCAGCAATGTCGGCAACCTTGTGAGCACGGTCTTCGAGATAAGCCATCTGCATTAACATGCAGACGCCCCCACCGATTTGTAGCTTGAAGTAGTATTCTTACAAACATTCAAGCCACCTTGCCAACAACCCTTCCGGATTTTTAAGCCTCAAGACCCATGCAAGCGCAGCATAGACCGCACGTAGTGAAAATTCCCTCCCGTGCGGATATTTATGGAGGTGCTTCAGAGATCGGACAATAGCCAGCAACTCTTTCCTTGTAACGCAATAATTTCTCTCTGCTTTAAAACGCCTCTTGCTGTAATATGTTATTACTCGTTCTTCATCGTTTTCCGCTTGAGACAAAACTGCTCCTAGACCAGTATTGCTAGCGTCTGGTCTACGATTTACGTTCCTTCAGAATCGGGGGAAGGAAGAATAAATACTAAAAATTCCAAATATTCAGATTTGGGTTACAATTCATATTAGTCTGACACCCTGCTGGATTTTCACAATTTTTTTTCAAATTTCTCATTCTTTTTTTGGGACCTACAGTCCCAAAATTTTGAAATTTTCAAAACTTAACATTACATTCAGATCTTAGTTAAAGTACACTTTAATTTGATACTTCATATGAGCTTTTCGTTTTTATCAAAGTTTTCACCCACTTTAAAGGCTCTAGCGTCCAAAAATTTTGAAATATTAAAAATAAACACTATTATTTATATTCCAATTTTTGTGGCAATCTTCAGATGATTTTAACAAGAAACATGAATGTATAATAAACAAAACATTTGTTTAGACGTTCTGATGTTGATGAAATTTTCCAAATTAATTTGCAAAACTGTAGTTAAACAGAATGACTGTCATACCGTGAGAACGACCGTCAATCATTGACAATGACAGTAACTTTATAAATCGTTGTAAAAGCATATAATTTTAGTGAATAAAGTTAGTGTAAGTTTTAAAGCGCTGTAACATCTGCTTGCTAACCAAAACGTGTGCTCTTTATTTGCACATGCGTGTAACAATAGTGCTTGCACCCGTTTTAAGTATTCAGTATTTGTATAATGGAAAAGTATAAGAGAAATTGATTATCTACAGTTATCGTTGATTAAATTCAGTAACTGTCGATACACTTCGTCGGTCATGACCACTTTTGCTTTTCAATGTCCATATTTGTACAGTAAGTAAGTCTCGTTCACACGATGACACTGATGTCGTGACAGTTATTGATGTCACAACACTACGCGACATTCACTGTTACGGCACTAGCCGGTCACACACATTTTGGTAGTCATGACGTTGAACGCTTCAGTCTGCTGAAAATTAAAATTGATCTCACTTAGCTCTCAAGGCTTCAAGTTCAGTAACTGTTAACAAATCACTTCAGTAACTGTCATCATTGCCCGTTTTATAGTTGTGAGCATAAAAAGTGTCCACAAACAGTGAGCGATGTTCTAAATAATTCTCTTAAAATGTTAAATTGATTTACGACGTAATAAACTTATACCTATGCTCCCTGAGCTGCAGGTAAAATCAAATTAATAAATTTTAATGTTTTTAAAGCTGGATTATAGTTATTTGCATGCTTTATTCTTAATGTTATCAAACGTCGTAGTCAACGTTGTTTCGCATATTTTATGTTTTATTTTCTTTAATTAATTTATTTTATGTTAACCAATAACGATATGTAAAACTTTTTTTTTTCAAACATAGCTTACAGACTTTCTGAAGGGGTCCAAACTGTGCAGTGGGTGTTGACAGTTATTAGTACTGATTTTGCAAAAATATTGAAGATATCGAGTTCATATTTTGAATAAAGTTCCTCATAATTTTATACCCTACATAGACTTTTACAGTTTTAAAAAAATTTTACTTCCATTTTTGGCCCATGGTACACCTAAAGTTAAAAACAATTTCAAAGTAAACACCAGAATTGGGAAAATTAATAAACATTTTTAACTGATTAAAGTTAAAGTTAGTCCCCCCTAAAACTAACTGGGTTAAAGTTTTGACGTTAATGCGTGCAAAAAGTAATTGATTAAAGTTAAAGTTAAAATCAAATTAACTGATTAAAAGTTAAAAATTTATGTTTTCTGTTTTTTTTTTTTTTTTTTTTTTTTTTATTAAACAAGCTGCTTTGGCTGTTGAAATAATTAAAATCATGTTAAATAAATCCACAAATTAAGCTATTTAAAAAAAATTAATATTTCCGTTGCAGAAAAAATGACATAAAATATTTAGCACTATAAAACTCAATCATTAATAATTTAATAATTAAAAATTATAGATGATTTTATTTTAATCAATAAATTATATTAACATAATTTTTAATGCAGCGGGTAATTAAATATTGTTTGTCTATTGCATTTTTCAGTTCACAGTACTGACTACTGATAGACTATTGTACTGTGCCTGCAGGGTGATGTAGTATTAAGTGACTTAATAGAATAGACAATAATAATTAAACTGCTCTATTGATTACTTTTATAATCTACAAGTTGAAGGGAAAAATGATTGGGAGCTGGAGATACAACTGAGGCGGATTTGACGTTGTGCAGGCAAAGACGTTATAATATTTTAGATTATCTAACAGAAAGTAGGATTTTGAAATCTAAATTCTTTTAGCTAAGGTTAATTCTAAAATCTAATGAATTTTAGATAACATAAATTTTACCTCTTGTTTTCTTCAAAATAACACGAATTTAACAGTATTTAACACGAATTTTTGACTTATATGTAGTTCCAAAAATTTACTATTAAATTTTAATTGTTGTAATTGTTAACAATAAATTGTCTGTGTCTAAGCAACTGAACGAAACTAATGAATTTATTTATTTTAATTCAAATTGTCAACGATTACAGACGTATTCCGCTGGTGTCTCTGCAAATAAATCCATCTCGTGGAATGTTTACCCACTGTGCAATACTCGAGGTATACGGGGTTTTTTGCGGTTTTGATTGGGGCGATCACACTACGATTAGGGCACGGGCATCACACTCACACACACCCGTTGACGGACACACGGCCTGCGTTGCAGTCTGCGTGTTGGGGGTTAGTGCAAGCGCGCGCGGCTTGCATATGCTTTGAAACGCGTCATCTATGTATTAAAAATAAGTCACAAGGCGGATTGAAAAAGGTTACTTTGTCTGAGTATACTCGTTCATTATTTTCAAGTACGTTATCAGTAGCCACCTCCAATAAAAACCACATGGTTTTTACTACTGTAGCTTTACACCTTTTTCATCTCCTCTCTCTCACTTTATGTCTCTGTCTATCTGTCTCTCTCTCTCCCTCTCTCTTCCTTCTCTCTCTCTCTCTCTCTCTCTCTCTCTCTCTCTCTCTCTCTCTCTCTCTCTCTCTCTCTCTCTCTCTCTCCTCTCCCCAAAACCACCATCTCTGACACTAATTGAACTCAGAATCCACAACACTGTGAATGTAAAGATGCCATAAAGCGAGACAAAATGTATTTGTGAAGCGAATGCCAGTGGGACGTATTAGTTAAGCGTCACTGCGAAGCCTAGGTCACCGAGAAACATTAAAAGCCTCTTCGGGTAATCTTCCAAACAGGAAATCCAAATCGCCTAAGCTCTAAATCTACTTAATACAGTACTCTTTATTGCTCTGTAAATTTGGTAAGCGCTGTAGAGTAGACTCTATTTTTCCACATTCCTTTTGTCTTGGGTTAGACCACAGCGGATCACTGACTAAATAAAGCAAAGGAGAGCAGATATCAAATTCCGGTCATGAAAAATGTGAAGAATATTTTGTTCTTGTACGACTTAAAATGGTGTGGTGTCGGAAGAAAAACTTGACACTTCAGTTTTTGGTTAATTAAAAATAACGATTTATTAAGAATTTTTGATAGACAAATCAATCGACTTCCATCAACTGAAAAAATTAATTGACCGCAAATTATAATTGACGGCTTTCTTAGAAAAGAAAGAGAAATAAAAAGCGAAAACAGCAGCAGAACTTCCGAGATTTTTTTGTAATAACGCTCAAGCAAAGTTGCTGAACTGAGAAACAATTAATGGCGATATCGATTAATAACTATCTAGTTAATTAAAGTCGGACAACGACTCGGTGTCATTCAGATTAATCAACAACTACGCACTACACAGTGAGGTCTGCTAACTTATAGTAGTTAACGACGTACTCTGCATTAGTCCTGTATTTCCACTATTTCAGATGTCAAAACAGAAGTTATTTGTTGTCTACTTCTCTGGTGTAGTCGTGCGAATAATTCAACGAAAGACAGAAAACCATCCTTGCTACCCGGACGTTGATAACAAAGAGACAAAGGAGACCTAACGGTGCCATGGGGGAAAACCAGTCCATTATCTGCCAAAGGATTAAGAATACTTGGAACAAACTTTCTCCAACATTGACTTCAACAACTATTTTGGGTACTGTACCACTTGTGAAGAAAAAAAATTTACTCGCTAATTTTTTAATCGTTAAAAAAAATTTAAGGATTAATGATTAAAGTTAAAAATTTTAAAATTTAATGATTAAGTTAAATAGTTAAAAACATTTAACGATTGATTTAATCCTTAATTTTTTTAATCGTTAATCCGAACTCTGGTAAACACTATAATAAAAGCAAGAAACAAGCTGTTTACTATAACAGCTTTTTAAAGTATACATACATTTCAGATTAGTGTAATCATTACTATGTGTATAGTGTCAGACAGGGCCGGACTGACCCCCAGGAAAAGGCGCAGACCTTAGGTTTTTGAGGACGCAGCCCTCAAGTGGAGTTTAATGTAATCCCGACCTGGAACTCGTCATACAACACCATTTTACCAAGAATACCATTTTGTTGATTTTGTATTGTTCACTATTGATTGCCGTTAACGTTTTACTATTGATAATGAGTGTTAATATTTACTAGCAATAAATACCAGCTCCTGAGGCAGCTCCTATAAAGCTGAGACAAAATAATAAAGAACGGACACACAAGATTTGCATATATAAAAAAAATGAGATAATGTACGGTATTTTAAATAATTTATAATTTGAAATTAAACCTTTTTTAATGTTATAAATGTTTGTACTACAAATAAAAACAAAGGAAAAATAGAACATCAGCTTTCAATGGAAACGAAATGTTGATTGATATTTTTCTACATCAACAAAATACCTTTAAAAAATCAAACGTAGTGGTCCATTTTTTTTTCAAAAAAATATCAATGTCACTTTTAAGAATTTACGGTACCAACGTCTTAAATAAAACACTGAAGTAATTACATAATAATTAGTGAAGCAAAATTCTATTCTGTACAACTTTTTGTTATCAAGAAACAATTAAAAAATTTTAAATTAAAATTGTTTATGTTACAAGTGTTTGTTTGTGCTACAACAAAAATAAAGAAAAAATAGAACATTACTTTTGAATGGAGACAAAGTTTTGATTGATATTTTTGTACATAAACAAAGTACCTTTAAAATCAAACGTAATATTACATTTTTGTGTACAATAAAAATCAATGTTACTATCAAGATCTTACCAGCGTTTTAAATAAAATGCTGAAATTAATACATAAAAGTTAGTAAAGGAACTTTTCTGTACACATTTTTCTTATAAATAAATAATAAAATATAATATCGGTATGGAGAACCATACATGACTTCCATGTTCTAAGATTTATATTTAAAATCATTTTCGAAATGAAATATTACCATAGAAACTACTTCTTTCTACTTACTGCTTCAGCCTTAACCACAGTACTGTGGTCACTAACGTATACCACCTCACATTATCGCACTCGATTTTCACTGATAATGGAAGTCGATGTCATTGCCGAAACGTCTGGTTTTGTAGAAAACATTGGACTATGGCCAAACATCCCGGGAAGGAATTTTAACAAAAACTACTTCTTTGTTGCCGATAACGTAGTACACATATATATATATATATATATATATATATATATATATGCATAAAATTAATGGCTTGTATAAGTTAATGATTGATCACCATTAAGTAGTGCTCAAGTTTCCAAAGTTTTAATATTATGATGTCCGTAATTAAAACATCAGAGCAGGTTTAGCGTGTATGAGGGTACACCGTGGACAAAAATTTTCAACATTTCCTATTGAGCGTTGCTTACAGTAAAGCTCCGAATCTACAGTGTACATTTCACATAACAAACACGCGGAAAAGAAGGAGCGTTCCGAAGTCACTCACGGACCCTCAGCATCTTGCAGAGGGTTCATTCCCTAAAGACGAAAAGTCTGTCTATAAATCGTTCCTCTGTAAACACGTGCAGTTACATTGCCCAGCGATCCACAGGAAGCAAATCACTATCCACGCTGGACTCTTTTTCGGCTTGTACGCGTTATGTTGGTGTGGGTTTCGGGATTTTCCATTTAAAAAGCGTGCAAATGTAAGAAAATAAACATGAGTGAGGCCAGAAATAACGCGAATTTTGTGTGTGTGTGTCTTCCCTGCCTTTTTATTGCAGTAATCATAATAATAAAAAGGAAACGTAAACATTACATAATTGAGATATGCTTTCCTGCGACGAACGATATATTTTCACACATACATGATTTACACTAAAATGAAAATATCGGTATAGAGAACCATACATGACTTCCATATTCTAAGATTTATATTTAAAATCATTTTCAGCCAAACAGCCAGGGAAGGAATTTTAACAAAAAAATACTTCTTTGTTGCCAATAACGTAGTACACATATAAAAAAAAATTATCCCCTCCCCCTTCAACTATAATTTGGATTTATAGAAAATTACCCCCAGCCCGTTCAACTAGCCTCTTCATTTATAGATATTTCATCTACGTTTCTACAGTGGATTATTAAGATCTTATCAGGATACTTTATCAAAATTAAGTACTTTACTCATGGTACAACAAAAAATGTTTCAGGTAAACTGCCCTTTCCCCGTAACCGATCTTCACCAAAATCAAAAGACATTGAGATCTCTATAGCTCAGGCACATATGTAAAAAATTATTTGATTCTGTTTGAATTTACGGCAGTTATGGTTCGTCATATAAAAAATTACCCATGTTAAAACATAAAACATGAGATTTATAAAACACATCTAAGATTTATATTTAAAATCATTTTTGAAATAAAATATTTTCATAGAACCTACTAACGCTGGGGAAATCTGAGGAGCCAATCAGAGTTGGGCCTACCTATCACTCTGCTGAATTTGGTGGAAAGCCCTGTCACTGTCGTTAAAGTATCAGCCTTGACAGGGTCCTCTTTTTCTGCAAAATGGGAGAGGCTTGAGATGGAGTGAGTGGCATGGTCCCCACCTCAATGAAGAACCCATTGTTTTATAAAAATATATTTAAATTTTGAAAACTGAAAATTCTTTTCTTGTAAATATTTATATTTTATAATCAAAATGACTTTATTTTTGTTACCTGGCAACAAAATTATTTTATTTTCAACAATTACCATTGTTTCAAAAAGATTAAATAAATTTTCAAGTACTTTACTCTTGTTAAAACGTAAAAGGTTGCAGGTAAACTACCCCTTCCCCTTAACCGATCTTCACCAAAATCAAAAGTCATTGAGACCTCTACAACTCAGGGACGTATGCAAAAACTTATTTGATTCTGCTTGAATTTGCGGCTGGTATCGTTTGCCATAGAAAAATATCGGTATGCAGAACCATACATGACTTCCATATTCTAAGATTTATATTTAAAATCATTTTCAGCCAAACAGCCAGGCTGTGTCTTACCTGCTTTTTTATTGCTGTATTAAATGAAAAATATTATATTCCATTAAAATGAAAAAATTATAATTTTATTGCCTGGCAACAAAATTATTTTATTTTTAACAATTACCATTGTTTCAAAAAGTTTAAATAAATTTTCAAGTACTTTACTCTTGTTAAAACGTAAAAGGTTGCAGGTAAACTACCCCTTCCCCTTAACCGATCTTCACCAACATCGAAAGTCATTGAGACCTCTACAATTCAGGGACGTATGCAAAAAATTATTTGATTCTGTTTGAATTTGCGGCTGTTATCGTTGGCCATAAAAAATACGCTTGATAAAAAAACGTTGCAGATAAACTACCCCTTCCCCATAACCGATCTTCACCAAAAACAATAGGTCTTGAGTACTCTACAAATCAGGGCTGTATGCAAAACAATATTTGATTCTGTTTGAATTTGCGGCTGTTATCGTTTGCCATAGAAAATACCCTTGTTAAAAAAACGTTGCAGGTAAACTACCCCTTTCCCTCAACCGATCTTCACCAAAAACAACAGGTCTTGAGAACTCTACAATTTAGGACTGTATGGAAATAATCTTTTGATTCTGTTTGAATTTGCGGCTGTTATCGTTTGCCATATAAAATACCCTTGTTAAAAAAACGTTGCAGGTAAACTACCCCTTTCCCTCAACCGAACTTCACCAAAAACAATAGGTCTTGAGAACTCTACAATTTAGGGCTGTATGCAAATAATCTTTTGATTCTGTTTGAATTTGCGGCTGTTATCGTTTGCCATAGGAAATACCCTTGTTAAAACATAAAACGTTACAGGTAAACTACCCCTTTCCCTTAACCGATCTTCACCAAAATCAACAGATCTTGAGAACTCTATAATTCAGGGCTGCATGCGAAACATTTTTTGATTCTGTTTGAATTTGCGGCTGTTATCGTTTGCCAAACAAACAAAATTACCCTTGCTAAAAAAAAACCGTTGCAGGTAAACTACCCCTTTCCCTCAACCGATCTTCACCAAAAACAACTTGGTCGCGAGTACTCTGCAAATCAGGGCAGCATGCTAAAAATTATTTGATTCTGTTTGAATTTGCGGCAGTTATCGTTTGCCATAGAAAAAAATCTACAGATAGGCACACAGACAGACACACACACAGACACACACACAGACACACACACAGACACTTTTCGGAAAACGACTTTTTTTCATGTTTTGAGTGTAGTAGAATCAGAATCTGCAATAATCTCGAACACGATTTTTTTTGCCATCACCATACTTCCATTCCTTAAGGAATATGGAAGTAAAAAAAAAACGTTGCAGGTAAACTACACCTTCCTCTCAACCGATCTTCACCAAAAACAACAGATCATGCGTACTCTACAAATAAGGGCTGTATGCAGAAAATTATTTGATTCTGTTTGAACTTGCGGCTGTTATCGTTTGCCATAGAAAATACCCTTGTTAAAAAAACGTTGTAGGTAAACTACCCCTTTCCCTTAACCGATCTTTACCAAAAACAACAGGTCTTGAGTACTCTACAAATCAGGACTGTATGCAGAAAATTATTTGATTCTGTTTGAATTTGCGGCTGTTATCGTTTGCCAAAAAAATACCCTTGTTAAAAAAACGTTGTTGGTAAACTACCCCCTTCCCATAACCGATCTTGAGAACTCTACAATTTAGGGCTGTATGCAAATAATCTTTTGATTCTGTTTGAATTTGCGGCTGTTATCGTTTGCCATAGGAAATACCCTTGTTAAAACATAAAACGTTACAGGTAAACTACCCCTTTCCCTTAACCGATCTTCACCAAAAACAAGAGGTCTTGAGAACTCTACAATTCAGGGCTGTATGCGAAACATTATTTGATTCTGTTTGAATTTGCGGCTGTTATCGTTTGCCAAAAAAAAAAAATCTACAGACAGACACACAGACACTTTTCGGAAAACGACTTTTTTTAATGTTTTGAGTGTAGTAGATCAGAATCTACAATAATCTCGAACACGATTTTTTTTGCCATCACCATACTTCCATTCCTTAAGGAATATGGAAGTAAAAATTATAATTTTATTGCCTGGCAACAAAATTATTTTATTTTACTTCCATATTCCTTAAGGAAATGGAAGTATGGTGTGGCAAAAAAAATCGTGTTCGAGATTATTACAGATTCAGATTGTATTACACTCAAAACATGAAAAAAAGTCGTTTTTCGAAAAGTGTCTGTGTGTGTGTCTGTCTGTAGATTTTTTTTGCCAACGATAACAGCCGCAAATACAAACAGAATCAAATAATGTTTCGCATACAGCCCTGAATTGTAGAGTTCTCAAGAACGATTGTTTTTGGTGAAGATCGGTTAAGGGAAAGGGGTAGTTTTCCTGCAACGTTTTGTTTTAACAAGGATATTTTTTATGGCAAACGATAACAGCCGCCAAATTCAAAGAGAATCAAATACTTTTTTGCATACAGCCCTGATTTGTAGAGTATTCAAGACCTATTGATTTTGTTGAAGATCGGTTAAGAGAAAGGGGCAGTTTACCAGCAACGTTTTTTTATCAAGGGTATTTTCTATGGCAAACGATAACAGCCGCAAATTCAAACAGAATCAAATAATTTTTTGCATACGTCCCTAAATTGCAGAGATCTCAAGGACTTTCGATTTTGGTGAAGATCGGTTAAGGGGAAGGGGTATTTACCAGCAACCTTTACGTTTTAACATCAGTAAAGTACTTGAAAATTCATTTAAACTTTTTAAAACAATGGTAATTGTTAAAAATAAAATAATTTTGTTCCCAGGCAATAAAATTATAATTTTTTCATTTTAATGTAAATTATGTATGAGTTAATATATATGTATAAAATACTGTAATATATCGTTCCTGTTGTTAAAACGTAAAAGGTTGCTGGTAAACTACCCCTTCCCCTTAACCGATCTTCACCAAAAACAAGAGCTCTTGAGAACTCTACAATTTAGGGCTGTATGCAAAAAATTATTTGATTCTGTTTCAATTTGCGGCTGTTATCGTTTGCCATAAAATTACCCTTGTTAACACATAAAACGTTGCTGGTAAACTACCCCTTCCCTTAACCGATCTTCACCAAAAACAATAGGTCTTGAGCACTCTACAACTTAGGGCTGTATGCGAAACATTATTTGATTCTGTTAGAATTTGCGGCTGTTATCGTTTGCCATAGAAAATTCCCTTGTTAAAACATAAAACGTTGCTGTTAAACTACCCCTTTCCCTTAACCGATCTTCACCAAAAACAATAGGTTTGAGAACTCTACAATTTAGGGCTGTATGCGAAACATTATTTGATTCTGTTTGAATTTGCGGCTGTTATCGTTCGCCAAAAAAAATTTACCCTTGATAAAAAAAACCGTTGCAGGTAAACTACCTCTTTCCCTCAACCGATCTTCACCACAAACAATAGGTCGTGAGTACTCTACAAATCAGGACTGTATACAAATAATTACTTGATTCTGTTTGAATTTGCGGCTGTTATCGTTTGCCATAGAAAATACCCTTGTTAAAACATAAAACGTTGCAGGTAAACTACCCCTTTCCCTTAACCGATCTTGACCAAAAACAATAGGTCTTGCGAAATCTACAATTTAGGGCTGTATGCGAAACATTATTTGATTCTGTTTGAATTTGCGCCTGTTATCGTTCGCAAAATAAAAAAAATTACCCTTGATAAAAAAAACCATTGCTGGTAAACTACCTCTTTCCCACAACCGATCTTCACCAAAAACAATATTTCGTGAGTACTCTACAAATCAGGGCAGTATACAAAAAATTACTTGATTCTGTTTGAATTTGCGGCTGTTATCGTTTGCCAAAAAAAATCTACAGATAGACACTCAGACCCTTTTCGAAAAACGACTTTTTTTCATGTTTTGAGTGTAGTACAATCAGAATCTGCAATAATCTCGAACACGATTTTTTTACTTCCATATTCCTTAAGGAAATGGAAGTATGGTGATGGCAAAAAAATCGTGTTCGAGATTATTGCAGATTCTGATTGTACTACACTCAAAACATGAAAAAAGTCGTTTTTCGAAAAGTGTCTGTGTATGTGTCTGTGTGTCTATCTGTGTATCTGTAGGTTTTTTTTTCTATGGCAAACGATAACTGCCGCAAATTCAAACAGTATCAAATAATTTTTTGCGTACAGCCCTGAATTCTAGAGTACTCACGACTAATTGTTTTTGGTGAAGATCGGTTGAGGGAAAGGAGTAGTTTACCGGCAACGGTTTTTTTATCAAGGGAAATTTTTTTTTTGGCAAACGATAATAGCCGCAAATTCAAACAGAATCAAATAATGTTTCGCATACAGCCCTGATTTGTAGATTACCCAAGACCTATTGTTTTTGGTGAAGATCGGTTAAGGGAAAGGGGTAGTTTACCTGTAACGTTTTATGTTTTAACAAGGGTATTTCCTATGGCAAACGATAACAGCCGCAAATTCAAACAGAATCAAAAGATTATTTGCATACAGCCCTAAATTGCAGAGTTCTCAAGTCCTATTTTTTACTTCCATATTCCTTAAGGAATGGAAGTATGGTGATGGCAAAAAAAATCGTGTTCGAGATTATTGCAGATTCTGATTCTACTACACTCAAAACATGAAAAAAAGTCGTTTTCCGAAAGGTGTGTGTGTGTGTGTGTGTGTGTGTGTGTGTGTGTGTGTGTGTGTGTGTGTGTGTGTGTGTGTGTGTGTGTGTGTGTGTGTGTGTGTGTGTGTGTGTGTGTGTGTGTGTGTGTGTGTGTGTGTGTGTGTGTGTGTGTGTAGATTTTTTTTTCTATGGCAAACGATAACTGCCGCAAATTCAAACAAAATCAAATAATGTTTTGCATACAGCCCTGATTTGCAGAGTACTCACGACCTATTGTTTTTGGTGAAGATCGGTTGGGGGAAAGGGGTAGTTTACCAGCAACTGTTTTTTTTTATCAAGGGAAATTTTGTTTTTTTGGCAAACGATAACAGCCGCAAATTCAAACAGAATCAAACAATGTTTCGCATACAGCCCTAAATTGTAGAGTTCTCAAGACCTATTGTTTTCGGTGAAGATCGGTTAAGGGAAAGGGGTAGTTTACCAGTAACGTTTTATGTTTTAACAAGGGTATTTCCTATGGCAAACGATAACAGCCGCAAATTCAAAAAGAATCAAAAGATTATTTGCATACAGCCCTAAATTGTAGAGTTCTCAAGACCTATTGTTTTTGGTGAAGATCGGTTGAGGGGAAGGGGTAGTTTACCAGCAACGTTTTTTATCAAGCGTATTTTCTATGGCAAACGATAACAGCCGCAAATTCAAACAGAATCAAATAATTTTTTGCATACGTTAGTGAATTGTAGAGGACTCAAGGCCTTTTGATTTTGGTGAAGATCGGTTAAGGGGAAGGGGTAGTTTACCGGCAACCTTTTACGTTTTAAGAACAGTAAAGTACTTGAAAATTTATTTAAACTTTTTGAAACAATAGTAATTGTTGAAAATAAAATAATTTTGTTGCCAGGTAACAAAAATAAAGTCATTTTGATTATGAAATATAAATATTTACAACAAGAAAAGAATTTTCAGTTTTCAAAATTTAAATATATTTTTATAAAACAATGGGTTCTTCATTGAGGTGGGGACCATGTCACTCACTCCATCTCAAGCCTCTCCCATTTTGCAGAAAAAGAGGACCCTGTCAAGGCTGATACTTTGACGACAGTGACAGGGCTTTCCACCAAATTCAGCAGAGTGACAGGTAGGCCCAACTCTGATTGGCTCCTCAGATTTCCCCAGCGTTAGTAGGTTCTATGAAAATATTTTATTTCAAAAATGATTTTAAATATAAATCTTAGATATGTTTTATAAATCTCATGTTTTATGTTTTAACATGGGTAATTTTTTATATGACGAACCATAACTGCCGTAAATTCAAACAGAATCAAATAATTTTTTACATATGTACCTGAGCTGTAGAGATCTCAATGTCTGTAGATTTTGGTGAAGATCGGTTACGGGGAAAGGGCAGTTTACCAGAAACATTTTTTGTTGTAACATGAGTAAAGTACTTAATTTTGATAAAGTATCCTGATAAGATCTTAATAATCCACTGTAGAAACGTAGATGAAATATCTATAAATGAAGAGGCTAGTTGAACGGGATGGGGGTAATTTTCTATAAATCAAAATTATAGTTGAAGGGGGAGGGGATAATTTTTTTTTATATGTGTACTACGTTATTGGCAACAAAGAAGTATTTTTTTGTTAAAATTCCGTCCCTGGCTGTTTGGCTGAAAATGATTTTAAATATAAATCTTAGAATATGGAAGTCATGTATGGTTCTCCATACCGATATTTATTGTGAAGATCGGTTAAGGGAAAGGGGTAGTTTACCAGCAGCGTTTTTTTATCAAGGGTATTTTCTATGGCAAACGATAACAGCCGCAAATTCAAACAGAATCAAATAGGTTTTTGCATACAGCCGTGATTTGTAGAGTACTCAAGACTTATTGTTTTTGGTGAAGATCGGTTGAGGGGAAGGGGTAGTTTACCGGCAACGTTTTTTATCAAGCGTATTTTCTATGACAAACGATAACTGCCGCAAATTCAAACAGAATCAAATAATTTTTTGCATACGTCCCTGAATTGTAGAGATCTCAAGGCTTTTTGATTTTGGTGAAGATCGGTTAAGGGGAAGGGGTAGTTTACCTGCAACCTTTTACGTTTTAACAAGAGTAAAGTACTTGAAAATTCATTTAAACTTTTTCAAACAGTGGTAATTGTTAAAAATAAAATAATTTTGTTGCCAGGCAATAAAATTATAATTTTTTCATTTTAATGTAAATCTGTACATAGTATAAAGTGAAGTCGGTCCGTTTTCTCTCTGTGTTTGAAATCGCTAATCTCAGGAAGTACTGAACGGATTTTATTCAAGTTTTCGCCAATAGATAGAGTGTCTATCGAGGAACATTTATGTGTATAATTAACACATATATGTTGTACATATCACGGTTTATGTCAAGTAAGTGGTATAGTTTACATCTTATATATAACAATGAATGTTTCTTTGTTTGTCCCGTATGCGTTCCTATACCATTCATCCGATTGCGATGAAACTTCGGTGAGTTGTGCGCACGTCCGCGAAGGTTTCTTACACATCTCCTCCTAAACCACTGTACCGATTTCAACCAAACTTGGCACAAATATTTTACGCAACGGGAGAACCAACATAGGATAGGTGTTTTTTCGATGGGGTCCTTTTGGGGGTTCTTTGGGGTCTTCCACATCGCCTCCTAAACCACTGGACCGATTTCAACCAAATTTGGCACAAATATTTTACGCAAAGGGAGAACCAACATAGGACAAGTGTTTTTCCGATACGATCCTTTGGGGGGTCCTCTGGGGTCTTCCACGTCTCCACCTAAACCATTGGACCGATTTCAACCAAACTTGGCACAAATATTTTACGCAACGGGAGAACCAACATAGGACAGGTGTTTTTTTTCGATACGATCCTCTGGGGGGTCCTTTGCGGTCTTAAAAAACTATTAGATCTGGTTACTATGGCAACCCAATAGAATAGATTCTGTTCTAAATATATTATCGCATTAAATTGAAGACCACGCGAACGAAGTTGTGGGCAACAGCTATTTATTTTTAAGAAGCCTACTTTAATTAAACTAATATTTTCATTACGTACAACGTGACACTCCGTAGCGAGGCACGGGTATTCTGCTAGTCATGTATAAGAGAAAATATATCGTGCGTGGCAGGCAAGCATATCTCAGTTATGTACTGTTTACGGTTCCATTTTATTATTATCACTACCGCAATAAAAAGGCAGGGAAGACACACACACACACACACACACACACACACACACACACACACACACACACACAATTCGCGTTATTTCTGGCTTCATTCATGTTTATTTTCTTACATTAGCACGGTTTTTAAATGGACAGTGCCGAACCCATACCAACATAACGCATGCAAGCCGAAAAAGTGTTCAGCGTGGATAGCGATTTGCTTCCTGTGGATCGCTGGGCAGTGTAACTGCACGTGTTTACAGAGGAACGATTCATAGACAGACTTTTCGTCTTTAGGGAATGAACCCTCTGCAAGATGCTGAGGGTCCATGAGTGACTTCGGAGCGCTCCTTCTTTTCCGCGTGTTTGTTCTATGAAACGTACACTGTAGATTCGCAGATTTAATCTAAGCAACGCTCAATAGGAAATGTTGAAAATTTTTGTCCACGGTGAACCCTCATACACACTAAACCTGCTCTGATGTTTTAATTACGGACATCATAATATTAAAACTTTGGAAACTTGAGCACTACTTAATGGAGATCAATAATTAACTTATACAAGCCATTAATTTTATGCATATTTTTTATATATATGTGTACAACGTTATCGGCAACAAAGAAGTAGTTTTTGTTAAAATTCCTTCCCGGGATATTTGGCCGTAGTCCAATGTTTTCTACAAAACCAGACGTTTCGCCAATGCCATTGACTTCCATCATCAGTGAAAATCGAGTGCGATAACGTGAGGTGGTATATGTTAGTGACCACAGTACTGTGGTTAAGGCTGAAGCAGTAAGTAGAAAGAAGTAGTTTCTATGGTAATATTTCATTTCGAAAATGATTTTAAAAATAAATCTTAGAATATGGAAGTCATGTATGGTTCTCCATACCCCTTTTTTACTTCCATATTCCTTAAGGAAATGGAAGTATGCTGATGGCAAAAAAAATCGTGTTCGAGATTATTGGAGATTCTGATTGTACTACACTCAAAACATGAAAAAAGTAGTTTTTCGAAAAGTGTCTGTGTGTGTGTCTGTGTGTCTGTAGATTTTTTTTCTATGGCAAACGATAACTGCCGCAAATTCAAACAGAATCAAATAATTTTTTGCGTACAGCCCTGATTTGTAGAGTACTCACGACCTATTGTTTTTGGTGAAGATCGGTTGAGGGAAAAGGGTAGTTTACCGGCAACGGTTTTTTTTATCAAGGGAAATTTTTTTTTTGCCAAACGATAACAGCCGCAAATTCAAACAGAATCAAATAATGTTTCGCATACAGCCCTGAATTGTAGAGTTCTCAAGATCTATTGTTTTTGGTGTAGATCGGTTAAGGGAAAGGGATAGTTTACCTGCAACGTTATATGTTTTAACAAGGGTATTTTCTATGGCAAACGATAACAGCCGCAAATTCAAACAGAATCAAAAGATTATTTGCATACAGCCCTAAATTGTAGAGTTCTCAAAACCTTTTGTTTTTGGTGAAGATCAGTTAAGGGAAATGGGTAGTTTACCAGCAACGTTTTTTTAACAAGGGTATTTTATATGACAAATGATAACAGCCGCAAATTCAAACAGAATCAAATAATTTTTTGCATACCGCCCTGATTTGTAGAGTACTCAAGACCTATTGTTTTGGGTGAAGATCGGTTAAGGGGAAGGGGTAGTTTACCAGCAACGTTTTTTTAAAAAGGGTATTGTCTATGGCAAACGATAGCAGCCGCAAATTCAAACAGAATCAAATAATAATTGTTTCATACGTCACTGAATTGTAGAGGACTCAAAGCCTTTTGATTTTGGTGAAGATCGGTTAAGGGGAAGGGGTAGTTTACCGGCAACCTTTTACGTTTTAACAAGAGTAAAGTACTTGAAAATTCATTTAAACTTTTTCAAACAATGCTAATTGTTAAAAAATATCGGTATGGAGAACCATACATGACTTCCATGTTCTAAGATTTATATTTAAAATCATTTTCGAAATGAAATATTACTGTAGAAACTACTTCTTTCTACTTACTGCTTCAGCCTTAACCGCAGTACTGTGGTCACTAACGTATACCACCTCACGTTATTGCACTCGATTTTCACTGATGATGGAAGTCGATGGCATTGCCGAAACGTCTGGTTTTGTAGAAAACATTGGACTACGGCCAAACATCCCGGGAAGGAATTTTAACAAAAACTACTTCTTTGTTGCCGATAACGTTGTACAATATATATAAAAAATTGCATATAATTAATGGATTGTATAAGTTAATGTTTGATCTCCATTAAGTAGTGCTCAGGTTTCCAAAGTTTTAATATTATGATGTCCGTAATTAAAACATCAGAGCAGGTTTAGTGTGTATGAGGGTACACCGTGGCCAAAAATTTTCAACATTTCCTATTGAGCGTTGCTTAGAATAAATCTGCGAATCTACAGTGTACGTTTCATAGAACAAACACGCGAAAAAAGGAGCGCTCCGAAGTCACTCATGGACCCTCAGCATCTTGCAGAGGGTTCATTCCCTAAAGACGAAAAGTCTGTCTATGAATCGTTCCTCTGTAAACACGTGCAGTTACACTGCCCAGCGATCCACAGGAAGCAAATCGCTATCCACGCTGGACACATTTTCGGCTTGCACGCGTTATGTTGGTATGGGTTTCGGCACTTACCATTTAAAAAGCGTGCAAATGCAAGAAAATAAATATGAGTGAGGCCAGAAATAACGCGAATTTTGTGTGTGTGTGTGTGTGTGTGTGTGTGTGTGTGTGTGTGTGTGTGTGTGTGTGTGTGTGTGTGTGTGTGTGTGTGTGTGTGTGTGTGTGTGTGTGTGTGTGTGTGTGTGTGTGTGTGTTCCCTGCCTTTTTATTGCGGTAGTCATAATAATAAAATGGAAACGTAAACATTACATAACTGAGATATGCTTGCCTGCCACGAACGATATATTATTTTATACATGTATATTAACTCAAACACAATTTTCATTAAAATGAAAAAATTATAATTTTATTGCTTGGCAACAAAATTATTTTATTTTTAACAATTACCATTATTTCAAAAAGTTTAGATGAATTTTCAAGTACTTTACTGTTGTTAAAACGTAAAAGGTTGCAGGTAAACTACCCCTTCCCCTTAACGTATCTTCACCAAAATCGAAAGTCCTTGAGATCTCTACAATTCAGTGATGTATGCAAAAAATTATTTGATTCTGTTTGAATTTGCGACTGTTATCGTTTGCCATAGAAAATTACACTTGATAAAAAAATGTTGCTGGTAAACTACCCCTTCCCCCTAACCGATCTTCACCACAAACAACAGATCTTGAGTACTCTACAAATCAGGACAGTATGCAAAACATTATTTGATTCTGTTTGATTTTGCGGCTGTTATCGTTTGCCATAGAAAATACCCTTGTTAAAAAAACGTTGCTGGTAAACTAATCCTTTCCCTTTACCGATCTTCACTAAAAACAATAGGTCTTGAAAACTCTACAAGTTAGGGCTGTATGCAAATAATCTTTTGATTCTGTTTGAATTTGCGGCTGTTATCGTTTGCCATAGGAAATACCCTTGTTAAAACATAAAACGTTGCCGGTAAACTACCCCTTTCCCTTAACCGATCTTCACCAAAATCAATAGGTCTTGAGAACTCTACAATTCAGGGCTGTATGCGAAACATTATTTAATTCTGTTTGAATTTGCGGCTGTTATATTTGCCAAAAAAATTACCCTTGATAAAATAAAATGTTGCCGGTAAACTACCCCTTTCCCTCAACCGATCTTCACCAAACACAATAGGTCGTGAGTTCTCTACAAATCAGGGCTGTATGCAAAAAATTGTTTGATTCTGTTTGAATTTGCGGCTGTTATCGTTTGCCATAGAAAAAAAATCTACAGACACACAGACACTTTTCGAAAAACGACTTTTTTCATGTTTTGAGTGTAGTACAATCAGAATCTGCAATAATCTCGAACACGATATTTTTTTTTGCCATCACCATACTTCCATTTCCTTAAGGAATATGGAAGTAAAAAGGCAGGGAAGACACACACACACACACACACACACACACAAAATTCGCGTTATTTCTGGCCTCATTCATGTTTATTTTCTTACATTTGCACGCTTTTAAATGGAAAGTGCCGAAACCCATACCAACATAACGCGTGCAAGCCGAAAAAGTGTCCAGCGTGGATAGCGATTTGCTTCCTGTGGATCGCTGGGCAGTGTAACTGCACGTGTTTACAGAGGAACGATTCATAGACAGACTTTTCGTCATTAAGGAATGAACCCTCTGCAAGATGCTGAGGGTCCATGAATGACTTCGGAGCGCTACTTCTTTTCCGCGTGTTTGTTCTGTGAAACGTACACTGTAGATTCGCAGCTTTATTCTAAGCAACGCTCAATAGGAAATGTTGAAAATTTTTGTCCACGGTGTACCCTCATACACACTAAACCTGCTCTGATGTTTTAATTACGGACATCATAATATTAAAACTTTGGAAACTTGAGCACTACTTAATGGAGATCAATCATTAACTTATACAAGCCATTAATTTTATGCATATTTTTTATATATATTGTACAACGTTATCGGCAACAAAGAAGTAGTTTTTGTTAAAATTCCTTCCCGGGATATTTGGCCGTAGTCCAATGTTTTCTACAAAACCAGACGTTTCGGCAATGCCATCGACTTCCATCATCAGTGAAAATCGAGTGCGATAACGTGAGGTGGTATACGTTAGTGACCACAGTACTGTGGTTAAGGCTGAAGCAGTAAGTAGAAAGAAGTAGTTTCTATGGTAATATTTCATTTCGAAAATGATTTTAAAATATCGGTATGGAGAACCATACATGACTTCCATATTCTAAGATTTATATTTAAATCTTAATATCGCCTGCCAAGCGCAATATATTTTCTCTTATACATGATTTACATTACAATGAAAAAATTTTAATTTTATTGCTTGGCAATAAACCAACCATTGTTTGAAAAAGTTTAAATAAATTTTCAAGTACTTTACTCTTGTTAAAACGTAAAAGGTTGCAGGTAAACTACCCCTTCCCCTTAACCGATCTTCACCAAAATCGAAAGTCCTTGAGATCTCTACAATTCAGTGATGTATGCAAAACATTATTTGATTCTGTTTGAATTTGCGACTGTTATCGTTTGCCATAGAAAATTACACTTGATAAAAAAATGTTGCTGGTAAACTACCCCTTCCCCCTAACCGATCTTCACCACAAACAACAGATCTTGAGTACTCTACAAATCAGGACAGTATGCAAAACATTATTTGATTCTGTTTGATTTTGCGGCTGTTATCGTTTGCCATAGAAAATACCCTTGTTAAAAAAACGTTGCTGGTAAACTAATCCTTTCCCTTTACCGATCTTCACTAAAAACAATAGGTCTTGAAAACTCTACAAGTTAGGGCTGTATGCAAATAATCTTTTGATTCTGTTTGAATTTGCGGCTGTTATCGTTTGCCATAGGAAATACCCTTGTTAAAACATAAAACGTTGCCGGTAAACTACCCCTTTCCCTTAACCGATCTACACCAAAATCAATAGGTCTTGAGAACTCTACAATTCAGGGCTGTATGCGAAACATTATTTAATTCTGTTTGAATTTGCGGCTGTTATATTTGCCAAAATAATTACCCTTGATAAAATAAAATGTTGCCGGTAAACTACCCCTTTCCCTCAACCGATCTTCACCAAACACAATAGGTCGTGAGTTCTCTACAAATCAGGGCTGTATGCAAAAAATTGTTTGATTCTGTTTGAATTTGCGGCTGTTATCGTTTGCCATAGAAAAAAAATCTACAGACACACAGACACTTTTCGAAAAACGACTTTTTTCATGTTTTGAGTGTAGTACAATCAGAATCTGCAATAATCTCGAACACGATATTTTTTTTTGCCATCACCATACTTCCATTTCCTTAAGGAATATGGAAGTAAAAAGGCAGGGAAGACACACACACACACACACACACACACACACACACACACACACACACACACACACAAAATTCGCGTTATTTCTGGCCTCATTCATGTTTATTTTCTTACATTTGCACGCTTTTAAATGGAAAGTGCCGAAACCCATACCAACATAACGCGTGCAAGCCGAAAAAGTGTCCAGCGTGGATAGCGATTTGCTTCCTGTGGATCGCTGGGCAGTGTAACTGCACGTGTTTACAGAGGAACGATTCATAGACAGACTTTTCGTCATTAAGGAATGAACCCTCTGCAAGATGCTGAGGGTCCATGAGTGACTTCGGAGCGCTACTTCTTTTCCGCGTGTTTGTTCTGTGAAACGTACACTGTAGATTCGCAGCTTTATTCTAAGCAACGCTCAATAGGAAATGTTGAAAATTTTTGTCCACGGTGTACCCTCATACACACTAAACCTGCTCTGATGTTTTAATTACGGACATCATAATATTAAAACTTTGGAAACTTGAGCACTACTTAATGGAGATCAATCATTAACTTATACAAGCCATTAATTTTATGCATATTTTTTATATATATTGTACAACGTTATCGGCAACAAAGAAGTAGTTTTTGTTAAAATTCCTTCCCGGGATATTTGGCCGTAGTCCAATGTTTTCTACAAAACCAGACGTTTCGGCAATGCCATCGACTTCCATCATCAGTGAAAATCGAGTGCGATAACGTGAGGTGGTATACGTTAGTGACCACAGTACTGTGGTTAAGGCTGAAGCAGTAAGTAGAAAGAAGTAGTTTCTATGGTAATATTTCATTTCGAAAATGATTTTAAAATATCGGTATGGAGAACCATACATGACTTCCATATTCTAAGATTTATATTTAAATCTTAATATCGCCTGCCAAGCGCAATATATTTTCTCTTATACATGATTTACATTACAATGAAAAAATTTTAATTTTATTGCTTGGCAATAAACCAACCATTGTTTGAAAAAGTTTAAATAAATTTTCAAGTACTTTACTCTTGTTAAAACGTAAAAGGTTGCAGGTAAACTACCCCTTCCCCTTAACCGATCTTCACCAAAATCGAAAGTCCTTGAGATCTCTACAATTCAGTGATGTATGCAAAACATTATTTGATTCTGTTTGAATTTGCGACTGTTATCGTTTGCCATAGAAAATTACACTTGATAAAAAAATGTTGCTGGTAAACTACCCCTTCCCCCTAACCGATCTTCACCACAAACAACAGATCTTGAGTACTCTACAAATCAGGACAGTATGCAAAACATTATTTGATTCTGTTTGATTTTGCGGCTGTTATCGTTTGCCATAGAAAATACCCTTGTTAAAAAACGTTGCTGGTAAACTAATCCTTTCCCTTTACCGATCTTCACTAAAAACAATAGGTCTTGAAAACTCTACAAGTTAGGGCTGTATGCAAATAATCTTTTGATTCTGTTTGAATTTGCGGCTGTTATCGTTTGCCATAGGAAATACCCTTGTTAAAACATAAAACGTTGCCGGTAAACTACCCCTTTCCCTTAACCGATCTTCACCAAAATCAATAGGTCTTGAGAACTCTACAATTCAGGGCTGTATGCGAAACATTATTTAATTCTGTTTGAATTTGCGGCTGTTATATTTGCCAAAAAAATTACCCTTGATAAAATAAAATGTTGCCGGTAAACTACCCCTTTCCCTCAACCGATCTTCACCAAACACAATAGGTCGTGACTTCTCTACAAATCAGGGCTGTATGCAAAAAATTGTTTGATTCTGTTTGAATTTGCGGCTGTTATCGTTTGCCATAGAAAAAAAATCTATAGACACACAGACACTTTTCGAAAAACGACTTTTTTCATGTTTTGAGTGTAGTACAATCAGAATCTGCAATAATCTCGAACACGATATTTTTTTTTGCCATCACCATACTTCCATTTCCTTAAGGAATATGGAAGTAAAAAGGCAGGGAAGACACACACACACACACACACACACACACACACACACACACACACACACACACACACACAAAATTCGCGTTATTTCTGGCCTCATTCATGTTTATTTTCTTACATTTGCACGCTTTTAAATGGAAAGTGCCGAAACCCATACCAACATAACGCGTGCAAGCCGAAAAAGTGTCCAGCGTGGATAGCGATTTGCTTCCTGTGGATCGCTGGGCAGTGTAACTGCACGTGTTTACAGAGGAACGATTCATAGACAGACTTTTCGTCATTAAGGAATGAACCCTCTGCAAGATGCTGAGGGTCCATGAGTGACTTCGGAGCGCTACTTCTTTTCCGCGTGTTTGTTCTGTGAAACGTACACTGTAGATTCGCAGCTTTATTCTAAGCAACGCTCAATAGGAAATGTTGAAAATTTTTGTCCACGGTGTACCCTCATACACACTAAACCTGCTCTGATGTTTTAATTACGGACATCATAATATTAAAACTTTGGAAACTTGAGCACTACTTAATGGAGATCAATCATTAACTTATACAAGCCATTAATTTTATGCATATTTTTTATATATATTGTACAACGTTATCGGCAACAAAGAAGTAGTTTTTGTTAAAATTCCTTCCCGGGATATTTGGCCGTAGTCCAATGTTTTCTACAAAACCAGACGTTTCGGCAATGCCATCGACTTCCATCATCAGTGAAAATCGAGTGCGATAACGTGAGGTGGTATACGTTAGTGACCACAGTACTGTGGTTAAGGCTGAAGCAGTAAGTAGAAAGAAGTAGTTTCTATGGTAATATTTCATTTCGAAAATGATTTTAAAATATCGGTATGGAGAACCATACATTACTTCCATATTCTAAGATTTATATTTAAATCTTAATATCGCCTGCCAAGCGCGATATATTTTCTCTTATACATGATTTACATTAAAATGAAAAAATTTTAATTTTATTGCTTGGCAATAAACCAACCATTGTTTGAAAAATTTTAAATAAATTTTCAAGTACTTTACTCTTGTTAAAACGTAAAAGGTTGCAGGTAAACTACCCCTTCCCCTTAACCGATCTTCACCAAAATCGAAAGTCCTTGAGACCTCTACAATTGAGGGACGAATGCAAAAAATTATTTGATTCTGTTCGAATTTGCGGCTGTTATCGTTTGCCATAGAAAATAGCCTTGTTAAAAAAACGTTGCAGGTAAACTACCCCTTTCCCTCAACCGAACTTCACCAAAAACAAAAGGTCTTGAGAACTCTACAATTTAGGGCTGTATGCAAATAATCTTTTGATTCTGTTTGAATTTGCGGCTGTTATCGTTTGCCATAGGAAATACCCTTGTTAAAACATAAAACGTTACAGGTAAACTACCCCTTTCCCTTAACCGATCTTCACCAAAATAAACAGATC